>OX451740.1:752666725-753235631 GCA_948472305.1 Vicia faba | reverse complement strand
CGCAAAATGCAAACCAGCATTCCAAAAACAGCCAGTTCTTCCACCGTATCACAGAACTGGCGACTCTGCTGGGGAGATTTATTAAGTGGGGTGTACCTTAGGAATAATTCATATTGTTTTCAATTGCTTGACTTGTATGCTTTATATTTGTGGGCTTGTATCAGAGTTACTATATATCCTAACCCGGATCTGGGGGATACCCTTTAGGTAAGTAGCAATAAACTGTGAGGAACTGTACGGCATAGACCGATACGGTTGAAGTAGTAGCTATATTGGTGTGGCACTTTAGTATGTACCGATATCCCTTGTGGCGCAACGAGGAGAATATGGGTCTGCTAAGGGGTCATTAAGCACCAACTGACCTTAGAACCTTTAAATTGACCAACTTGGCCATAGAACAGTAGCAGTATGCTACACTCATTGAGACTAAACTCTCGCGATGATTTTGGCCGCAAGAAAAGGTTGCTAAACTGGAATTATGACCGATCGAGGGTAGTCAGTGATATTGAGATCCTCTAGAACCCGATTACTATTTTTTAGGACAGGTTTAAACCAACTGAACTGAAAGAGGGTAGTACCTAGACTCCTTTCCAGCCTGAAATCTAAGGGCTCTCTGTGTGACTTGTGTGCCTTTACCATGTTTGCTATTTGTGGATACTTATGGTGTGCTTTCTATCATGACATCATAACATTGCATACATCTTGCATTGGACTAACCTATTTCAAAGACAGGAGGGATTCATCTTTGTTCTGTTTTGTAGGTCATGGCACCTATGCGTAAGAACACCATCCGGATCAATTTTGTCCAAGTTCCCACTATGCTTAAAGAATTGGTCGCAAAGATGTCTGATACTACCTCTTTCATCAGAAGACATGGGCATCTTCTTAGTTTGGTCACTTCCAAATTGGACGAGAAGATGATGAGTGTCCTAGTCAGTTCTATGATCCTCTGTACCATTGCTTTACTTTTCAGGACTACCAGTTGGTTCCTACCTTGGAAGAGTTCTCTGATCTGCTCGGTATCTCTATTCTGGAGCAGACCCCGTTTACAGGTTGGGAGAAGATCCTTAGTCCGGAAGAGATTGCTTCAGCCCTTCATATGACAAAGGATGAGGTAATGGCTAATTGGGAAACTCATAGTGGAGCAAAGGGCTTTCTGACTAAGTTCTTGGTTGGTAAATCTAATCATTTCTGGGATAGTCTAGACTTCTAGGCATTCGAAGATATTCTGGCTCTTCTGATATATGGTTTGGTATTGTTTCCTAACTCTGATACTTTCGTTGACGTGAATATGGTAAAAATCTTCATCTCTGGTGATCCTGTACCCACTCTCCTGGGTGACATTCTTCATCAGATCTATGCTCGTACTGCTCGGAAGCGGGGAACCTTGATGTGCTGTGCTCCATTGTTGGTAAGGTGGTTTATTTCTCACCTTCCTAAATCAGTTCTGAAGAACAAAGAAGGCATGGGCTGGGCTTATAGGGTTATGTCTCTCTCTCTCACAATGACATCATCTGGACTATTAAAGTTATGGACGAGGTGGCCGTTATTGATCGCTGTGGGGAATACCCCAATGTTCCATTGATAGGAACCCATGGAGGGATTACTTACAATCCATGCTTGGCCTTACGTTAGTTTGGGCGAGCCCGAAGGGAAGGACCTCATGAGCTGCTAATGCCTAGCATAATCTTTGATTTTCAAGGGGATAGCGACGAGCAACATCACATATTCATAAGGGCTTGGGATAGAGTTCATAGATCTGATCCACACGAGTTGGGTCTAAAAACTTCTCTTCTGATGGAGCCATATCTCAGATGGGTTTGCATCCGTGCCCAAAAGCTGGGAATGCTGTATGAAGCCGTCTTGCCTATCATTGTTGAAGTTGCTAATGAAGAGGGAGTTCTTCCTACCATCCTCCACCCTTACATGCCTACTGACATTGGGGCATTGAAGAGGTCCTGGATGCAGCTAAGAGAAGAGCGGGATACTTACCGAGAAAAGTATCACGAACAAGAGCAGAAGATCCAGAAGTTGACAAGGCAGTTGGAAAAGGAGCAGATCATCAACGACTATGTCAACACTAAAGGCAAACGACCATGGGAGCATTGATGTCCTTTGATTACTTCCAGTTTTTATTTGCTTTTCAGTATTTCCTTTCTTGTAACGCCTTAAGGGCAATTTGTTGAACAATTAATTTCAAAGTTTATCTAATAAAAGTGTGTTTCATTTCTTGTTTACGATTTTGAATCTCTCGATGTCTTTGAAATCATGTCATACGCATTTCATTCCATGCACCTCATAACAGGTACCCTTACAGGTTTTCTCATCTTCTTCGCTGTTTATTTCAGCATCATGTCTTCTGAACCATCGACTGAACAAGCAATCAAGGCTCTGCAGGCTCAAAATGCCCAATTCCAAGAGCTGTTCATGAATCTAGCTAAGGGTCAGCAAGATCTGAAGACCCTTATTCTGAAAGAGAAGAAGAAGAAGAAGAAGAAGAAGAAGAGGACAATCCTGTTTAATACAGGTCACAGGTTTGGAAACAGGCTACGAGATGAAGTTGATTTGACCACCTCATCTGGAGGGAAAGATAGTCAGGAAGAAAGAAGGGCTCCTAGCCCTGTAGTTTCAGACAACGAGACAGACTTCGACGAAGACCAGTATCCTCGGCTGAGGATAGATACAAGCAACTGGAAGACCGGTTGAGTGCGATGGAAGTTCAGAAGGTGCCTGGTCTGGACTTTAGAGATCTGAGTCTGTCATCTGGGGTGGTGATTCCCCACAAATTCAAAGCACCAGCTTTTGCTAAGTACGATGGAGTTTCTTGTCCGAAACTGCACCTCCAGTCGTATGTAAGGAAGATTCAGCCGTACACCACTGATAAGAACCTATGGATCCATTTCTTTCAAGACAGTCTCTCAGGGACTCAGCTTGAATGGTTTTACCAGTTAGAAGGAGCCAGTATCCGCAGTTGGGAAGATTTGTCTACTGTTTTCTACAGGCAGTACCAATACAATGCCGACCTCGCTCCCACGCGTACCCAACTCTAGGGTATGTCTATGGGAACGGGTGAAGGTTTCAAAGATTATGCTCAGAAGTGGAGGGACCTTGCCGGTAGAGTGCAACCACCCTTGGCTGATAGGGAGCTAGTGGATATGTTTCTGGGGACCTTGTCTGGCCGGTTTTTCAACCATCTGATTGGAAGCTCTTCGTCTGGGTTTACAGAGCTAATTATGACCGGTGAAAGGATTGAGGCTGGTATTAAGTCTGGTAAGATACAAAAGGGTGCTTCATCGAGCACCGAGAAAAAGCCTTTTAAGAAGGAGTCCAATGCTGTTTACAGTTCGAAAAGCCAAAATAGACCTGAACGCCGCCAAGTTGTTAATGCGGTTGTTATTTCAAGACCTATTGGGGCTCCTCAGCGCAACAATCAACAAAAGGCCGAGAGACCTCGAAGGCAATTCACCCATCTCAACATGACTTTGTCTCAGATTCTGCCACAGTTATTGAAAACCAATCTAGTAACTCCAAGGGAGGCTCCGCAGAATCCCAACACTGCATCGCCTAAGTACAACCCTAATGCCCGCTGTGCTTTTCCTCTGATAGCCTGGGACATGATACAGATGATTGTTGGGATTTAAAGAACAAAATACAGGACTTGATTGATGCTAAGGAGATCGAGTTCGGAGCACCAGAAAATCCTAAACAAGACGCAGGGGTGAATGCTATCAAGGATGATGATGATGAAGAGTTTGATATTGACAGTTGGATCTACCCGACTACTAATGGTGGACTAAGCAATTGGACAACGAAGGATTCTATGCCCGTTTCTGTTATCACCCAATAATGAGACTTTTTGTTTTGAATTTGTAACAAATAATATTTTAAACTTTACGGCCCGGTGTCTTACCCGGGGCACCGTGGCTTCATTTGTGAGGGCTTTATGTATGTCATCTACATATATCATTAATAAAAGCATTGGACGTTTTTCGCATTTCAAATTTTGTGCTCCTTGTTTTTCTTTTATTACATATTGCAAAACAACTATTTTACACACAGTCACATATACAGGTCTACATCCACTCTGGATCTCACTGGTAACGACTCTGCTACTGCCAGTTATGACTTCGAAAGTCCAATCAACTTAGCCGAAGACGAAGGTGAAGATGATTGCGAAGTGCCTGGTGAACTTGCAAGACTGCTACTTCAGGAAGAGAGGGCTATACAGCCGCACGAAGAGCCCGTGGAATCGGTAAATCTGGGTACAGATATAGACAAGAAAGAGGTCAAGATCGGGGAAAATTTGGAGCTTAGTGTGAAGCAACGGTTGATTCAGATGCTGCGTGACTACGTTGAAATCTTTGCCTGGTCTTATGAACATATGCCTGGGTTGGATACCGATATTGTGGTTCACCGCCTGCCTACCAAGGAAGACTGTCCTCCAGTGAAACAGAAGATCCGCCGAATGCGCCCAGAGATGTCCGAGAAGATCAAGGCTAAAGTTATGAAACAGTTCAGCACCGGTTTTCTAGCAGTTACTTCTTACCCACAGTGGGTGGCCAACGTGGTTCCTATACCGAAGAAGGATGGTAAGGTTCGAATGTGTGTCAACTATAGGGATCTGAACAGAGCAAGTCCTAAGGATGATTTCCCTCTACCTCATATCGATGTTATGGTTGACAACACCGCTCAGCACAAGTATTCTCCTTTATGGATGGTTTCTCCGGTTATAATCAAATTAAGATGGCTCCCGAAGACATGGAGAAGACAACCTTTGTTACTCAATAGGGTACCTTTTTCTACAAGGTCATGCCTTTTGGATTGAAGAACGCTGGGGCAACGTATCAGCGTGCCATGGTTGCTTTGTTTCATGACATGATCCATCACGAGATTGAGGTATACGTTGACGACATGATTGCAAGATCCCAGACGGAGGAAGAACATCTTGACCACCTTCAGAAGCTGTTTGACAGGTTGAAATTGTACAAGCTGAGGTTAAACCCGAACAAGTGCACCTTCAGGGTGAGATCTGGTAAGCTATTGGGTTTCGTCGTGAGCGATAAGGGTATTCAAGTGGACATTGCAAAGGTGAAGGCTATACAGGAAATGCCAGCTCCCAGAACAGAAAAAGAAGTCAGAGGCTTTCTGGGACGTTTGAACTACATTTCCAGATTCATCTCACACCTGACTGCTACTTGTGAACCAATCTTCAAGTTACTGAAGAAAGATCAAGTGGTACGATGGAATGATGAATGTCAGGCCGCTTTCGAAAGGATCAAAGAGTATCTCCAAGAGCCACCCATTCTGATGCCTCCAGTTGAAGGGAGACCTTTGATCTTATACTTGACAGTACTCGACAACTCAATGGGGTGTGTGCTAGGTCAACATGACGAGTCTGGCCGAAAAGAGCATGCTATTTATTACCTTAGCAAAAAGTTTACCGACTGCGAGACCCGATACTCGTTGCTTGAGAAAACTTGCCGCGCTTTGGCATGGGATGCTTGCCGGCTGAGATAGTATATGCTGACTCACACTACTCTATTGATATCGAAGATGGATCCAATCAAGTATATCTTCGAAAAGCCTGCTTTTTCCGGAAGAATAGCGAGATGGCAGATGATTTTAACTGAGTATGACATCCAGTATACGACCCAAAAGGCAATCAAGGGAAGTGTGTTGGCAGACCATTTGGCACATCAGGCAGTGGATGATTACCAGTCTATGAACTTTGAATTTCTGGATAGAATGTCATGATAGTGACTGACTGTGAGACACCTGGACCGAATGAAGGACCTGAGGAAGGATCCCGATGGTCTATGTACTTTGATGAAGCTTCGAACACTTTGGGCAATGTCATTGGCGCCGTGATCATATCTCTCAAAGGCTCTCATACTCCGTTTACCGCCCTACTATGTTTCAACTGCACCAATAATATGGCGGAGTATGAAGCATGCATCATGGGTCTTCGAGCAGCAGTTGACCTAAGGATTAAGTTTCTAAGTGTCTTCTAAGATTCCGCTCTCGTGATCAGTCAGATCAAAGGCGAGTGGGATACGAAACACCCAAATCTTATTCCTTACAAGGAGTATATGTTGGCATTGCTTCCACACTTCGAGGAGATAACCTTTGAACACTTCCCACGAGAGGAGAATCAGTTGGCGGACGCGCTGGCTACGATGTCTTCTATGTTCAAAGTTAATTGGGACAATGAGGCTCCTTGGATTATCATTGAAAAGTTAGACGAACCTGCACATTGCTGTGATATTGAGACTGAAGAGGTAGCCGATAAACCCTGGTTTCATGAGGTGAAGAGATACCTTGAGGCTCAGGAATACCCCAAAGGTGCATCTGTTAATGACAAGAAATTTATGAGGAGGTTCGCAACGAAGTTCTTCATCAGCAATGGCATCGTTTACAAGCGTAACCATGATTCGACCCTACTGTGATGTGTGGATAAGAACGAAGCAGAAAGGATCATGACAGAGTTACATGAAGGTACTTTCGGAACTCATTCCAGTGGACATACCATGGAAAAGAAGATCCTACGGGCAGGATATTATTGGTCCACAATGGAAGCCGACTGTTATCAGCATTCTCGGACATGTCACAAGTGCCAAGTCTATGCTGATAAGGTGTACATACCTCCAGTTCCTCTGAACGTCTTGACAGCTCCTTGGCCTTTTGCAATGTGGGGCATTGATATGATCGGTGAGATCAGACCTACAACATCTAACGGATATCGTTTCATCCTGGTAGCTATTGATTACTTTACAAAGTGGGTTGAAGCAACTTCCTTTGCTACTGTAACCAAGAACGTCGTGGCACGGTTCATTCGGCACAATCTGATCTGTCGATACGGTGTACCAGAGAGGATCATTATGAACAATGGTACAAATCTCAATAATAAGATGATCACTGAGCTCTGCAAGCAGTTCAAGATACATCATCACAACTCTTCTCCTTACCGATCGAAGATGAACGAGGCTGTAGAAGCGGCTAATAAGAATATTAAGAAGATTGTGCAGAAGATGACAGTAACATACAAATACTGGCACAAGATGTTACCATTCGCTCTTCATGGGTATCGTACCTCAGCACAGACGTCAACAGGGGCAACCCCCTATTCCTTGGTATATGGCATGGAAGCAGTCTTGCCCATTGAAGTTCAAATACCCTCTCTTCGGATCATGAAAGATGCAGGTTTGAGCGAAGATGACTGGATTCAGACCCGACTTAATCAGCTGAACTTAATCGACGAAAAGAGACTTACTGCTATTTGTCATGGTCAGACATATCAAAAGCGGATGATCAAGGAATTTAACAAGAAAGTTAGATGACAGGAGTATCAAGTCGGGGACCTGGTAATCAAGCGCATTATCTTACCTCAAGGTGATCCCAGGGGTA
This sequence comes from Vicia faba, assembly GCA_948472305.1. Lineage (NCBI taxonomy): Eukaryota > Viridiplantae > Streptophyta > Magnoliopsida > Fabales > Fabaceae > Vicia > Vicia faba. Next base: position 753,228,227 of record OX451740.1, on the reverse strand, counting down.
AATGGACCCCTACTTACGAAGGGCCATTTGTGGTTAAGAACATTTTCTCAGGCGGAGCTATGATTCTGACCACCATGGATGGTGACGACCTTCCTCACCCCGTCAATGCAAACATAGTGAAAAAATACTACGCATAATCAAAGACCCGCTAGGTTGACTGGCCTAGGCAAAAATAAGGGCTTCCTGACGAACCAAAAGGGTTCAGGTAAAAATAAGGGATGAAAATGAAAAAAAAACTGTACACCTGGCAAGTCGAAAACCTGAAAAGGCGGCTTGGGCAAAAATGGGTATCCTGGTGGACTGAAAACCCGAAAGGGAGGTCCAGGCAAAAATTAGGGATTAAAACGTAACACTATGTCTCATTGGATCATCTTGCATCCAGACTTTGGTATCGACTATCAAGCTCGGATGGCGCTAATCAATCTGATCTACCTTCAACCAATAGCAAAGTGATGAGATACTCGAGGACATAAAGGAAATAGCAGAGTTGGAACCCAGTGGGATCATTCACATAGCTGTTTTGTTTAGTTTTTCACAAATTGTGTAAATTCTATTATTCGGCGGCGTTCTCTTACTAGGACGCCAGCCTCTTGTACAAAAACGCCTATTTACGGGCCAAACTTCCAAATCTATACAATTCATTTTCAAAGAAATTTCAAATTGTTTTTTTCTTTATCTGTTTTGATTTGCAAAGAACGTCCAATGTTCATTTTTGATATATGCATTTGACATTAATTGCTGCTCATGAATATTTACATACGAAACAAAATACGATTACGGGTAACATCAGAAACAGGGACAATAAAAATGGTCCAAACTATACAGTTGCTCTGTCCACCAGGTAGAAAGGTAGATTCAGCTGAAGAATATGGATAAGATATCTTCACTTCCCGCAGAGTAAGACAGTAATGATAGCTCTCCCCAGCTGAGACTTGCAACTGTGAATGAATCGGTAATATTCTCTCCAAGCAGATTTTATCTACCATCAGCGCTAAAAAGGCTTGATATCCCCGACAGTCTTAATATTCCCCAACGGAATATAAGAATGCTCCTCGGCAGGGTACAAGATATCCCCAGTGGAGTTAAAATTTTCCCGGCGCAGTCTGAAAAAGCTTCCCCAATGGAGTTGAAGAATCGTCCCCAGTAGACTCTAGAAGTCCGTCCCCCAGCGGAGTACAAAAATAAATCTCCCCAGCCGAGTTCAAAGGATCATTCCCAGCAAAGCTCAAAGGATTATCCCCACAAAAGTCTAACATGTTATCCCCAGTGAAGTCGCCACTGATAGATCATCCCCAACAGATTTCTTTCCTTTCACAAACATGAATTCAATCCCCAATAGGATTCAATATCACCAGCAATGATAATTCATCCCGACGGAATTTATCAGTGGAATCTTCAGCAGAGCATCTCTTCCCCAGAGTAATCTCTTCATCAGTTTATTCCCCCAACGAAGTCATCCTCTCCTGCAGGTTTATCATCTTCGTTCGTCATCCCCAGCGGAAACGAAGAATCCAACTCTATTCTCCAGCAGCTATCCGGGATTTATTTTCCCCAGCTAAAACATTACATTTCCATATATCATGATACATACATATACGCATCATATAACACAATCTCATTTATTTTGAGAACATCATTGCTTGATCCATATCATGCATTGCATATGACTGACCTTTACCTTTCAGGAAAGATGCAGTTAAGTTCTCAGCTATGTCAAAGACCTTCTCTGGTTCAGTCAGATCAACGCTAAGATCTCCCTGATTCTTATTCCAGTTGAAGATATCCCAAGACTTTCGTCTGGTTCAGTTAAATCGATTCTAAGATTTTTCTGATTCTTATCCAGTCAAAGTTAATCCAAGACCTTCTCTGGTTCAGTCAGGTCGACGCTAAGATCTCCTTGATTCTTACTCCAGTTGAAGATATTCTAAGACTTTCATCTGGTTCAGTTAAATCGATTCTAAGATTTTTCTGATTCTTATCCAGTCAAAGTTAATCCAAGACCTTCTCTGGTTCAGTCAGATCGACGCTAAGATCTCCCTGATTCTTATTCCAGTTGAAGATATTCCAAGACTTTCGTATGGTTCAGTTAAATCGATTCTAAGATTTTTCTGATTCTTATCCAGTCAAAGTTAATCCAAGACCTTCTCTGGTTCAGTCAGATCGACGCTAAGATCTCCCTGATTCTTATTCCAATTGAAGATATTCCAAGACTTTCGTCTAGTTCAGTTAAATCGATTCTAAGATTTTTCTGATTCTTATCCAGCCAAAGTCAATCCAAGACATTATCTGGTTCAGTCAGATCAATGCTAAGATCTCCCTGATTCTTACTCCAGTTGAAGATATTCCAAGACTTTCGTCTGGTTCAGTTAAATCGATTCTAAGATTTTTCTGATTCTTATCCAGTCAAAGTTAATCCAAGACCTTCTTTGGTTCAGTCAGATCGACGCTAAGATCTCCCTGATTCTTATTCCAGTCGAAGATCACCTATCAACAAATCTCCAAATGGAATCTGTAAGCCCATTCCCAACATCACGATGCTGATACCACTTCATGCGAGTGCAAATTTCTGGGCACTCTAGTGTTCAATCATCTTCCACCTTCGGATCACGAAAGGCACGAAAGCAAATCTATATCCTCAGGCTTAAGAAGATTGAACAGGGGCAGCTGTTGTACCCCAAAATTTTCCCTCTCATATTTCTCAAAACATTGCAAGGAAAATCTCCAAGTGGCTCAAGATTGCTCAAGAGTTGGACAGTCAAGCTATCTCCTAAGGTAGGCAACCTCAAATTAGGGTTTTGTGTTGCATCAAGATCCTTGAATCCAAATTACATCAAGTTCTTCCCAATGTCCTAATATGTTCTCAAGGTCATCCATGTCAAATTTCAAGCCTTGCAGAGGAAGTTTGCTCAGTCAATTGCTCAAAGGGTCCAAAAACCGACTGTGCTAGGGCAAAAGTCAACTGTTACCTATAAACAGTCAAACTCCAAGATTATTTGTCAACATTCTCATTTTGAAGGATATTTCATCATTTGATCAAGGGTTGATCATGATTCATCAAGGATTGCTCAAAATTCATCAAGACTCAAAAGTTGCTAAATTAGGGTTTTGCAGGAAAAGTCAACTCAACTTTGACCAAGCATAACTTTCTCATACTTTATGAGAAATGACCCATCCAAAGATCATTTTTAATAGAATTCAATTTCATACAATCCATCTTCATACCCCAAGATCAGAAAATGCACTCACAAGAAGTTATAAATTTGGACATTATAGGTCATTTTTGAAAGTCAACAAAAACACCTTTTTTTCCAAAGCTTATAACTTGAGTATGGAATATCAAAATGAGATGAGACCAAAAGGGTTGGTTATAGGACATCTCAAGCTTTCTAAAAAGTCCAAGAACACTTCCAAAAGTTCAAAATTGAATAAGTTATTCATTGTTGAAGTTGGGCATTTTTGCAAAATTGCCAAAAGTCAACTATCCCCAAAACTTCAAATTTTTTCAAAGGGCCCATTCTTTTCCACTTGATTTAAACTTGCCACATTGCACACGTGTCCTAGCTTCATCCTTGTGTCCATTTATAAATTTTATTATTTTATTTGATTTTTTATTGAATTATTTCATTTTAAATCAAATTAAATCAAATAAAATCTCAAAACTTGATTACATAAGATTTTTTGCTATTTTCAGGACTTAATCATCATCATGGACAACATCAAACTCGTATCAAGCATTCTATGTGCAAAAAGATTGGATTTTTTACAAATTAGGCAAGCTTTCAATGGTGGATCAAATAAAATCCCATGGCATTGATGTGCAAAGATTCAAAGCATAATTCTTGACCTAATGCATTGCATATTACATATAGAAGGCAGAGGCACGAAATTTAGAGGGAGAAGCTGCAAGAATACTGAAAACAAAACTTGCAAAATTCACAAAAAGTGTGAAACCAATATCCTATTTGGAGGCGTTTACAGAAGTAAAACTCAACACCAATCGATTGCTGGGTGTCTACTCAACCTTCTGCAATCCCTAGAAAGCCTCCATACACGCTCAAACGCATTGTAAGTGATACACGGCCCCCCTCTGAATTTGATTTCGTGTTTCAAAATCCATGCATCATTAAAATAAATCAATGGTATATTTGTAATCACCAGATAATTTCCAAGCTTTCCATATTATTTGATTGTGTTTATCTGCTCTGTGGTGCAAAACGCCATTGTAGGATTTTCTAGGTTTTTTTTAGGGGTTTTTATTACAGGTAAAATTAGACCTATTAATGGCCATGGATGTGATCGGGAGAGGAAGACGAATGCAACCATGGACTTGGATGGAGTTTATATGGACTGAGATGAGTTTTTGGAACGACCTATGCATTTAGCTGCAGATTTAAATCCGCAGGTAATTCCTTTGCAGGCCTGAGGACAGGGACGACAACGTGTCTCCCTCTGACTGGCCCTTTTCAAACACGCGCGCCTTTTTTATTTTTGCTGGCACATTAATGTGTTTTTCCTTATTATGATTATTTTCCATTATACTAACAATTGAGACACATTGGCCTAGTGGCGAAGCGAGCAATGCAAATATCATTAGGACCTGGGTTCGAATCCCAGGTCCCCCATATGCTTTATCATATTTTTCTTCAGGAAATCAGGTGTTGACCCAAGCGTGTAGCCTACTATACTCCCTCATTCAATCAATGGACAGATGGCCATAGGCCAGATCTGAGGGCCAAGAGATGAACGTCCACCATGGGATTCAGTCAAAGGGCGCACAGGGAATCTCACAAAGTCAGCCAGGCCAACACAATTGGGCCATGGAAATTGCTGAGCAAACACCATTAATCAGGCCCACACCCCTAACTCTTTCTATTTCTTTTTTTTATTTTGTTTAATTATTTATTATTATTATTTTTATTATTAACTAACCAATCAGTTAATTTTCTTTATAAAAATAAAACCAAAAAATATTTTTCTTCATTAAAATCAAATTTTAATTTTTTATTAATAAATACTAATTATATTAATTTAGTTTTAATTAGGATAACTTTAATATTTTTTGTAAATAATTAAAATTAACTTAGACATAATTAGGTTTTTATTAACATTGATCAATTTTATTTTTCTTTCTTAAAATACCAAAAAACCCAAAAATATTTATTTTTTATTAATTAATTAATTGATTTAATTTCATAATTAACTTAGTTTAATTTCTTTCTAAATTAAAAAATAACCAAAAAAATCTTTTCTTTAATAACCAAAGGGTCAAAACCCTAGAACTCGCACTCGATTTAATTTTCCCGCACGCAATCCAGTTTATTCAATATTGTATTTGTTTCCAGAATGTAATAGATGATTAGGACTATTTTTATCGTTTTATTTATTTTCCGCATTTAAATTTCAAAGGGTTGGTTTTGGCGATGTAAATACCCGACGCCTTGTAATAGTTAGTTAAATTTCCGCAATTTAATTTCCGCAACTTATAAACTGTTAGATGTTTGATAATAGGGATGCATAACAAGAATGAATGTTTAACCTAAAATCAACATAGATAACCATTGACATGTACAAAGATAAAATAACTGAAAACAACACACTCGCACATGCGCACTCTTAGGGTACACCCCACTTGGTTGCCTTCGTAACGCGGTCATTGAGTATAGGATATTTTAGTGGTCGTCCTTTTGTCCAAAGATCATAGTTGCCTCGGAATGGTTGCCTCGGATATTGCTTCCTCAGATAAATGATCTAAGACATTAGGGTTATTACTAAGATGTCCTAACATTGCTTTAGTGACCGTACGTCCCTTTCGAATTGACCCTTAAACTCCAACGATGATGCTACCTAATCACTAATAGTGGGATAGCGTTGTCTAAAGGAAATGAATATAGAACGATTCTTTTTTCGAGTAGGTAGATTAGTTCTTAAGTACTTGCTCATTCCAAACAAACTTTTCACACTTACACTCCTTTACAAACAAAGTTTTCAAAAAACACTTCATTACACTCTTGAAGATAGAAGCAAGAGTTAAATTGAAGTCAAAACAAAAACTTTTCAAAGCCCACAAACACAAAGAAAACAATTTTGAAAATGATGAGCAAGTACCTAAGAGCCCGTAGATAACTACGGATAGAAAGGGTGCTAATACCTTCCCTTTCTATAATCTACCCCCCGTACTCAGAAATATCTCGAAAAAGGAATTTTTCTATGCTTTTTTCCCTTTCCGGTTGGATAAAATAAAAGTCGGTGGCGACTCTTGCTTACCGCGACATTTTGCGAAAACACGCAAAACGCAAACCAGCATTCTAAAAACAGTCAGTTCTTCCACCGTATCACAAAGAGGAATATGGAGAAGAGGCAAAGTAAGGTTTTCGATCAGAGAGTTATAGAGCGACCTTCAATCCAAGGTAAGGGTGGGGTTCTGACTCTATAATGGAAATCATGATGAATATTATGTAGGGATTGGTTGTGTGAATAATTGATGTCGTGCGTGAAATTGTTGTTGTTTCTGAATTTCATATTACCACTGTTATAATTTCTGATAACTTTGCAGTAATTCCATCGATGAATGAAAGGTTGGAAATTAACCCATGGTTAGTGTAGTTGTTATGTTAATCAATGTTATTTTGGTCTAAGATTTATAATCGAAGGAAAGTTTGGAAAATTATGCGTTAGTATCAGTAACAGACTGAAGTATGTGAGGGGCTAGAAGACACGTTGTATTGAGGGGAACAGGTACTTGTGTCAAGCGGCACAAGGCTGCAAGGTGTGCCAATGCGCATGGTGTGTGCCAACCAACACAGAGGCATAGGGGGGTTCTGAGCGGCATGGCCATTGTGCCGAGGGGCACATGTCTTTATTAATTCTTTTCTTTTGTTCTTGTGCATGTTAAGGGGCACATATTTCTTTCTTATTCCTTAACGCTCTTGTGCATACTAATTGGTTAATTATTTTCATTTAATATTCTCAGTATAATAATTAGAGTTTTTAAGGTAATCTATTCCTAAATGAATAATGGATTACTAGTAAATATAAGTTAGTAGCAGGAGAGATAATAGAATTAATGATTAGCAGAAAACTATTAATAAGGTTATCAGTAGAAGTAATTTAGTATAACTTTCAGTAGTAATATTAGTAATAGATTAACATGAGAACAAATTAGTAGCTAGTAACAAATATGAAATAATTAATAAGTGACTACCAGTAAACCGTGTGTGTGATATGGTGGCAGAACTGACTGTTAATACTGGTCAGTGTTTTTTGTTCGCAAATATCGTGGTAAGCAAGAGTCGCCACCGACTTTTATTTCATCCAACAAAGGAAAAGGAAAAAGAATAGAAAAAACCTTTTTCGAGATGTTTCTGAGTACGGGGGGGTAGATTATAGAAAGGGAAGGTATTAACACCCTTTCTATCTGTGGTTTTCCATAGGCTCTTAGATACTTGCTCATTTTTAAATTGCTTGTATATGCTTGTTTTGAAAAGTTTGCTTTACTTCATTTTAACCCTTGTTTCTATCCTTAAGAGTGTTACGAAGTTGTTTTTGAAAACTTTGTTTGAAAAGTGTTTGTGTGAAAAAGATTTGTTTGTTTGAGCAAGTACCTAGGAACTAATCTACCTACTCAAAAAAGTTCTGTTTGTTTTCCTTTTAGACAATGCTATCCCATTATTGAGAAATAGGTAGCATCATCGTTGGAGTTTTTTAGGGACATTCGAAGGGACAAATACGATCACAAAAGCAATGTTAGGAAATGTTAGTAATCATCCTGAAGCCTTAAAGATCTTTTTCCGAGTCAACATCTGAATGGGTCATTTTAGATCTTTCGGGGCTAGAGGACAACCACTAACAAACCCTATACTTCATGACCATTTACCGAAGGCAACCGAAGTGGAGTAAATCCTAGGAGTGATCATGTGCGAGTGTAATTTTCTGTTAATTTATCTTTGCACATTTAGGGTTTTCTACCGTATTAATTTTCAGTTTGTCTTTTCATACAAGCCTATTAACATACATCTAAGCAGTTTATAGTTTGCGGAAATTAAAGCGAGAAAGTTAAAGTCCTAGCTATTACAGGGCTTTTGCAGATACATAATTATTTTGACCAAAAATAAAGATGCGGAATTGAAACCCTAATTACTATTACAAACTCAGAGCAGTTACAATAATAATAAAAAGGAAATTAAAAAATTCGCGCGGCGAATTAAATGCGAGAATAATTAGCAAAACCTAAAAGATCTAATTGAAAAAATATTTAGGTTATTTTTTAGAAAAGATTAAATTATATACAAATTAACCCTAATTCTAATTGATTTAAATTATGAAAAAAAGGATTAGATTTCCCTAAATAATTAATCTAATTAATTAAGGAAATAGAATATTTTTTATGAAAAAAATGATTTTTATGTTTTTTTTGTGATTTTTTGATTAAATAAAAAGAAATAATTTTTTGTGTTATTTTTGTAAAAGGAAATAATTAGAAGAATTAATAAAATGAATTAAAATAAAAAAGAAAAGAGATGGGCCTGTATAAGCAACCCAGGGGGGTGCAATGTTGAATTGTTCAGGCCCAATAGCTGGCCAGCCCAATCCTTGCGCCTGATTCAGTGTGATACTCTTTCTGATGGTCCATGGTATGACTTGAGCATTGAGCGTTGGATCTGGATTGATGATGAATCCAATGGTTGAGATCATGGCGTATAGTGGGCGACTGGAATGGGTTGTGCACAAGATCTGCATGCAAATGTTAAGAAAATAATAAAATGCTGGGACCTGGGATTGAACCCAGGTCCTTCCACTCAATACCACACGCGCTTAACCAACTGGGCTACAGTGTTCAATTGTTAATATAATAATAACAATATATTATATATAAAACCAAGTGGATAACTGGAAAAAAACGCGCGCCCATTATTCAAATAGGCCAATGATGGTTTGACACGTTAGCTTCTTCTTCCTTTGTCCGTCGTTTTAGGTTTGAAACTTTTACCTACGGACAAACTTCCATGGCTATAGCACTGCAAGTTTCAAAAATCAACAGCAAGCATGATAAATTAATTCCAAGTACATGGATTAACTCGTCCTGATGCCACTAGCATCATGGTACCCTTTTCTTGGGCCAATTTAACCTGTATGGGAAAACCCAAAACGGCAAGGCAAACCCTAACAATGGTGATCATTAATATACTCATCAAAACATAAAATTAATTAAACCAAAACATCCCAAATGATGATACAAACACAATGCTATGCTTAAAAGTTATTAATCATGCGTAAATTGTAAAATCAAGTTCAAGATGGTATGTGCAAACTGTGGGTCTGTAAGTCGTGTTTCTGGGCTTGTGAAGGCTTACAATTGACCGTGTTAGCTTCTGGGAAGGTCCAGAAATCTATTATGAGCTTTGGAATGGCTTGAATTGATCTCTAGGTTAGAAAACAAATCACCACTTTCTTGCCAATTTTTGAGTTTTGTTCTTCCTTTCTAATGACTGCAATCCTCCTCCTTGCGCATTGGTTATGTTCAGTATATATACTAGAGCATATTAGGTCAACAAAAACAATTTGTATCTTGGTAAATCATGGAGATTTGATTTGATTTTGCTCCTTGTATGATATGTTTCCAAAACAAGCATAATCATGCCAATTTTGATTCAATTCTGCTTGCACGATTTGAATATGATATGCCAGCTTAATTGGATTTGATTCCTACAAAAAATCCGATCCAAACCAATTTTTTATATATTTTTTGCAACTTATTTGATTTAATTTAACTTTTAAATAATAAAAAAATCAAAATAAATAAATAAATAAAGCAAAAAAAGTGTGGAGGCTGATTTGGGTCGTGGACCATGTCACAAACAAGATGCAATCATGAAATGCTAGGCCCATTTGACAAAAAATGTATTTTTGAGCATATTTGACTTTTGATAATTTTGCAAAAATGGTCAACTTTGACAAGGCATATCTCCTCCAATTTTAACCCTAGAGAGGTTTTATTTGAATTTTAGAAAGCTTAGGATGTCTCCTAAACAACCCTTTTGGTTTCATCTCAATTGGGTCTTCCATGTTCATGTAAGAAGCTTTGACCCAAAAGGTGTTTTTGTTGACTTTTCAAAAGGACCTATAATGTAGAAATTCATATCTTTTGATGAGTGCATATTTTAAACTTGTGGGATGAAGATGAGTTGTAGGGAATTTCATCCTCTTCAAAATGAGCCTTGGATGGAAAATTTATGATAAAGTATGAAGAAGTTATGCTTGGTCAAAGTTTGGTTGACTTTTCCTAAGAAACCCTAATTTAGCAACTTTTGGGTTTTGATGAATTCGGGGGAATTCCTTGAGGAATCATGATCAAACCTTGATCAAATGATGTATATCTCTTCAAAAGGTTGATGTTGACCAAATATCTTGAAGTTTGACTGTATGTGGGCCACAATTGACTTTTGACATAATACAGTTGATTTTTAGGCATATGGGCAATTGACTGAGCAAACTTCTTGTGCAAGGCATGAAACTTGACATGGAGGATCTTGAGAACATATTGGGACCATGGAAGGAATTTGGGACCTTTGTACTTCAACCATCTTGATGAGGAGTAAAACCCTAGTTTGAAGCTTGTTGCCTTATGAGGAGGATTTGTCTGGTCAATCCTTAGGCATCCTTGAGCAATTGAGGACCTCTAGAGGCATGTCTTGAGTGAAATGAGAGGGAAAATTTTAGGGTAAAACATCTTTCCCTGTTCAATCTTCTTAAACCTGAGGATGTAGATTGGTTGTCTGCCTTTCGTAATCTGAAGGTGGAAGATTTTTGAACACTAGAGTGCCCATAAATTTGCACTCGTCTGAGATGGTGTTGGACTGTGTAGGTAGTATCGGGAATGGGCTTACAAATGCCATTTGGAGGATATGGCGGAAGGTCACCGGAGATGGGCTTAAATATGCCTTCCGGAAGATATGATGGAGAATCGTCGGAGATAGGATTAAAGATGCCATCTAGAGGATGTTGATTTCTCGAGATATTCCTTTGATGAGAATTCCTGTTCCTGTCGTTTAGGAGGAATCTGTTGAGGAATGTTGGTCTCTGTCTTGGGAGAAATGGAATTTTAGGAACTTCAGTTGTCTGTTACTCTAATGGGGAATCATCTCTTAGTCGAGGAGGTGAAAGTGAATTGCTATCTGGTCGTGCTCCAGGCTTTACAGTGATTTGTTGAGGATAATAAGATTGACTGTTGTCTGGTCGTGCTCCAGGTTTTACAGTGACTTACTGAGGAGATGAGATTAAATTTGTTATTTGGTTGTGCTCCAGGCTTTGCAGTGACTTACTGGGGAGATGAGATTAAACTTGCTATCTGGTCATGCTCCAGGCTTTGCAATCTCAAAAACTGTTATCTGGTCATGCTCCAGGCTTTAGAAGGAATTAAGTGGTTATCCGATCGCATCCGGGTTTCAACTTGAATTTAAGGCATACTAACATCCGGTTGTTTCCAGGCTTCAATAGTAATTGGCCGGGTAAACTGCTATCTGGTCGAATTCCAAGCTTCGCAGTACCTCATACCATTATCTGGTCGTGCTCCAGGTTTCAGTGTCTCTTGCCGCTATCTGGTCGTGCTCCAGACTTCATAACGTCTTATACCGTTATCTAGTCGTGCTCCAGGCATCAGTAATTTGGGGAAATTAAGATATTATCCGGTCAATTTCCAGGCTTCATAGCTTGAATTTGAGATATACCACTATCTGGTCGATTACATGCTTCATAGTATTTTGGAGAAATTAAGATATTATCCAGTTGATTTCCGGGCTTCATAGCTTGAATTTGAGATATACCACTATCTGGTCGATTCCAGGCCTCATAGTATTTTGTAGAAATTAAGATATTATCCGTTCAATTTCCGGGCTTCATAGCTTCTTTAACTGGAATAGAAATCTTAGTATCAATTTGACTGAACCAGGGAAAGGTCTCGAGCTGTCTTCAATCAGGAAAGAAATCTTAGCATCGATTTGACTGAACCGGAGGAAGGTCTTGGATTGACTTTGACTAGCATAGAAATCAGGAGAATCTTAGTGGAGATTCGGCTGACCTAGACGAAAGTCTTAGAACATCTTCAACTAGAATAGAAACCTTAGTGTCGGTTTGACTGAACCAGAGAAAATCTTGAAAAGTGTTGGAATATCTTCAATTGGAATAGAAACCTTGGTGTCAGTTTGACTGAACCAGAGAGAACTTGTGAGAACTTGATTGCATCTTTCCCTGAAAGGTAAAGAGTTAGTCGTATGTAATGTCATGATGTATGAAATGTATTGAGTAATGATGTTCTCAAAATAAATGAGATAGTGTTGTATAATATGTATACACATGGCATGATGTATGGATATGCAATGCTATTGTGATATTCTCTAGCTGGGGAAAATAAATCCTGGACTGCTGCTGGAGAGTATAAGGAGTTGAGTTCTTCGTTTCTGCTGGGGATAGTGACCAAAGATGATTAGCTGGGGATTTACATCCATTTTTCTTGAGAACATTCTGCCGGAGGAGACTCTGTCTGAGAATAATCCTGCGGGGGAATGACTCTATGGGGATGAGAGATACTCTGTTGGAAGATCTGTTGATTTGGAGAAATAAACTCAGCTGGGGATGAACTTCCATTGCTGGAGAGAAGAGCTCTGTTGGAGATTGAGCTTCCACTGTCAGAGAAATAAACTCTGCTCAGGAGATGGCTTTATAAACTGCTCATGGTTATAAAACTCGGCTGGGGAATGCAGATATCAGCTTTCTGAAGGAACGTGCTGGGGAAGGAATTCCTGCTTGGGGATATGGAGGTCGGACCTTGGTTGTCTCAGCTCTGTGGGGAATATAGGTATCACTGGATTATATATGATAGTGACTTCGCTTCCAACTGTCTCTGCCCCTTGTACCATGATGGACGGGGTAACTGTCGGTATTTAGGTTTTGTACGAGTTTCTTTGAGTTCTTAGTAACTGTCTTTCTGTTTTATATGCAGATATTTGTAAACAGTAATCATATTCAAATGCATATGTCAAGAATAAAACGTTGGACTTTTTTTTTTGCAAAACAAAACAGAAAATGGAAAAAACAAACACAGAGTTTTGTACTCAAAAGACGCTTTGTATTGATTTGAAATTTGCCTATAACAGGAATTTTTACAAGGAGGTTGACGCTCTAGTAAGAGAATGCTGCCGTAAAAATGGAAATTATTACAGAAATTGTGTACAAAAAGAAAACAGCTATGTGTGGTGATCCCATTGGGTTTCAATTCTGCTATTGCCCCCCTATGTCTTCGAGCATCTCATCACTTTTCTTCTTGTCCGAAGCTAATTGGATTGATTGGTACTGTTTGAGCTTGATATCTGATTACTGAGGTCTGATCGCAAGGTGATCCAATGGGACATAGTGATACGCTTTAATCCCTAATTTTTGCCTGGACCGTCCTTTTGGGGTTTCAGTCCACCGGGATACCCTTTTTTGCAAAAGCCGCCCTTTCGGGTTTTCGACTTGTCGGGTGCATAGATTTTTTCATTTTTTATCCCTAATTTTTGCCCGAACCCTTTTGGTTCACCGGGATGCCCTTATTTTTGCCTAGGTATGTCAATCTAGCGAGTCTTTATTATGTGTAGTATCTTTTCACTATGTCTGTATTGACAGGGTATGGAAGGTCGTCACCATCCATGGTGGTCAGAATCATGGCTCCACCCGAAAATATGTTCTTAATTACAAATGGTCCCTCATAGGTGGGAGTCCATTTTCCCCTAGGATCACCTTGCGGCAGTATGATGCGCTCGATTACCAGATCCCCTACTTGATACACTTGTTGTCTGACTTTCTTGTTGAAGGCCTTGATCATCCGTTTCTAATACATTTGACCATGGCAGACAACAATAAGTCTTTTCTCGTTGATTAAGTTCAATTGATCAAGTCGAGTCTGGATCCAATCGTCTTCACTCAAACTCGCATCCTTCATAATCCGTAAAGAAGGGAACTGGACCTCCATGGGTAGGACAACCTCCATTCCATATACCAGAGAATAAGGTGTTTCCCCTGTCGACGTACGTGCTTAAGTACGGTACCCGTGAAGAGAAAACGGTAACAACTTGTGCCAGTCTTTGTATGTCACCGTCATCTTCTGTATGATCTTTTTAATATTCTTATTAGCAGCTTCGATAGCCCCATTCATCTTCGGCCGGTAAGGAAAAGAGTTGTGGTGCTAAATCTTGAACTGTTTACAAAGTTCAGTGATCATCGAGTTGTTGAGATTAGTACCATTATTCGTGATGATTCTCTCATGGATACCATAACGACAAACCAAGTTATGCTTGATGAACCATGCCACCACATTCTTGGTAATCGTAGCAAAAGAGGCAGCCTTAACCCACTTCATGAAGTAATCGATGGCCACTAGGATGAAGCGATGCCCGTTGGACGCGGTAAGCCTGGTCTCGCCGATCATGTCAAAGCCACACATTGCAAAGGGCCAGGGAGCTGTCAAGACGTTCAAGGGAACTAGAGGTACATGCACCTTATCAGCATAGATTTGGCACTTATGACAAGTTCGAGAATGCTGATAACAGTCGGCTTCCATAGTGGACTAGTAGTATCCTGCCCGTAGGATCTTCTTTGCCATGGTATGTCCACTGGAATGAGTGCCAAAGGTACCTTTGTATAGGTTTTCCATGATCCTCTCTGCTTCACTCTTGTCTACACACCGCAGTAAGGTAGAGTCATGATTGCGCTTATAGAGGATTCCATTACCGAGGAAGAACTTTGCGGCAAAACTTCTCATAAATTTTTTGTCATTAACAGATGCACCTTCGGGGTATTCTTCAGCCTCGAGATACCTTTTCACCTCATGAAACCAAGGTTTGTCGGCTACCTCCTCATTATCGATCTCACAGCAGTATGCGAGTTCATCCAACCTCTCAATAGTGATTTGGGGAGCTTCATTGTCCCACTTGACCTTGAACATTGATGACATAGTAGCTAGCGCGTCCGCTAATTGATTCTCTTCTCGTAGGAAATGTTCAAAGGTGATCTCTTCAAAATGCGGCAGCAGTGTCAGTACATGTTCTCTATAAGGGATAAGGTTCATGTGTTTCGTATCCCACTCGCCTTTGATCTGACTTATCATCAAATCAGAATCCCTGAATACACTTAAGAACTTGATCCTTAGGTCAATAGCAGCTCTAAGACCCATGATACACACTTTATACTCTGCCATGTTGTTGGTACAGTTGAAACATAATCAGGCAGTGAATGGAGTATGACAGCCCTCGGGAGATATGATTACAACGCCAATGTCGTTACCCAGTGCGTTTAAGGCTCCATAAAAAAACATAGACCATCGGGATCCTTCCTTAGGTCCTTCATCTGGTCCAGGTTCTTCACAGTCGGTTACTAACATGATGTTCTCATCCGGGAACTCAAAATTCATGGACTGGTAGTCATCCACGACTTGATATGCCAAATGATTAGCTAACACACTTCCCTTGATTGCTTTTTGGGTTGTGTATTGGATGTCGTACTCGGTTAAGATCATTTTCCATCTTGCTATTCTTTCGGAGAGAGCGGGCTTCTCGAAAATGTACTTGATCGGATCCATCTTAGATATCAATAAAGGAGTGTGGGTTAACATATACTATCTCAGTCGGCGAGGAGCCCATGCCAAAGCGCAACAAGTTTTCTTGAGCAGTGAGTATTGTGTTTCACAGTCAGAAAACTTTTTGCTAAGGTAGTATATTGCGTGCTCTTTTCGACCAGACTCGTCATGCTACCCCAGCACACACCCCATTGAATTGTGTAGCATTGTTAAGTACAATATCAAAGGTCTTCCTTCAACCGGAGGCATTAGAATAGGAGGTTCTTGGAGGTATTGCTTGATTCTGTCAAAGGCGACCTGGCATTCGTCATTCCACTTTACCACTTGATCTTTCTTAAGAAGCTTGAAGATTGGCTCACAAGTAGTAGTCAGATGTGAAATGAATCGGGCAATGTAACTTAGGCGTCCCAAGAAACCTTTAACTTCCTTCTCAATATGGGGAGCCGACATCTCTTGTATGGCATTCACCTTTGCAGGGTCTACTTGAATACCTTTGTCACTGATGATGAATCCCAGAAGCTTACCAGACCTTACCCCGAAGGTGCACTTGTTTGGATTTAACCTCAGCTTGTACGTCTTTAACCTATCAAACAGCTTTTGTAGATGATCAAGTGTTCTTCTCAGTTTGAGACCTGGCTATCATGTCATCGACGTAAACCTCTATCTCATGGTGAATCATGTCATGGAATAGAGCTACCATAGCCCGCTGATAAGTTGCCTCATCATTCTTCAACCCAAACGGCATCACCTTGTAGCAGAAAGTGCCCCACTGTGTAACAAAGGTTGTCTTCTCCATGTATTCAGGTGCCATCTTGATCTGATTGTAGCCAGAGAAACCGTCCATGAAGGAAAAGACTTTGTGTTGTGCCGTGTTATCAACCAGAACATCGATGTGGGGAAGCAGGAAGTCATCCTTGGGGCTTGCCCTGTCCAGGTCTCTGTAATCCACACACATTCGTACTTTACCATCTTTCTTAGGTACTGGAACCACATTAGCAACCCACTGTGGATAGGAGGTGACAGCTAAGAACCATGCGTTGAACTGCTTCATAACCTCTGCTTTAATCTTCTCTTACATCTCAGGGCGTATACGATAGACCTTTTGCTTTACCGGAGGGCAATCTTCTTTAGTTGACAGACGATGAACCACTATATTCGTGTCTAGTCCCGACATGTCTTCATATGACCAGGCAAAGATTTCAACATACTCATGCAACATCTGTACCAACCGCTGTTTGACACTAAGCTCCAGATTTGCACCTATCTTAACCTCTTTTCTGTCTTCCTCTGTACCCAAGTTCACTGTCTCAACTGGCTCTTCATGAGGCTGTAGCCCTTTCTTCCTGCTGTAATAGCCTAACAAGTTCTCCTGGTACCTCACAATCTTCCTCACCTTCGTCCTCGTCTTGGTTGATCAGATTTTCAAAGTCATAATAAGCAGTAGCAGAACTGTTATCAACGGGATCCAGAGTGGATATGGATCTGCATTTGGATACGTGAGTGTGTGTAAGAGCATAGCTGTATAGACAGAATAAAAGAAAAGAAAGACAAAGAGCGTAAAATTTGTATGCAAACGTCCAATGCTTTATTGATGTCATATGAAAATGAAACATGATAACCCATAAATAGAACCATTGTGCCCCGGGTAAGACACATGGCTATAGAGTTTATATTGTTTTTAAATTACATATTCGAAAAATCAAAAAGACAATTACTCCTAAACAAAAGTAATTGGTACAAAGTCCTTAGCAGTCCAGTTACTGAGTCCACCATTGGTAGTCGGGAAGATCCAACTGTCAATGTCAGAATCACCATCATTATCTTCAAGCGCATTGACCCCAGGATTGTTGATACGTAGGGGAGGTCCTTCAGTCCGAGCACGATGAACAACCCTTTGAGCACCTATAGTGAATCCCAAACCAGATTTGTCAGACTTGTAATGAATAACCGGGAGCTGACCCCAAATGGTAGACCCACCTTCTTCAACCACTACTCGTACATCCTTGAGAGAAGCCATCTTCAAGGGAGATTTGGTGACCTTTGGAGGATTGTCGGTAGTTTCTACTGTAGCCATAATCTGAGGTACCTCTTCAAAGTTCTGGCAAGGAGTCTCGATGAACTCGCCATCCATTTCCACGTACCTGAAGGAGTTCAAGTGACTGATCATATACTCCTCTTTACCATGCACAATGACAATCTTTCCTCTTAACGGATACTTCAACATTTGGTGGAGGGTAGAAGTAACAGCCTCATCCCCATGTATCCAAGGGTGTCCCAACAAGCAAGAATATGATGGTTTGATATCCATTATGTAGAAAGTGGAGTCAAAGGTCTGGGAACCAACTTTGATAGGGACATCCACTTCCCCGTGCACCATCCTCTTTGAACCATCTAAATCTCTCACTACTATATTGCTAGGATTCAAGGTCAAGCCTTCGCAGTCCAGAGCTTTTTTAGTTAGCACATTCAACGAGGAGCCAGTATCTACCAAAACATGGGCCAGAGTCGTGCCCCTGCATTCAACGAAAATATGAAGAGCATCATTATGCTTCCTCCCCTTTGGTGTCAGATCTGCATCAGAAAAACCCAAACCATTATCGGCAGTCAGACTAGCCACACAATCTTCAAACTGATCAGCAGATGTCTCTTGTGGCACGTGAGCCGTCTTCATAAGCTTAACCAAATCCTTCTCATGGGCCTCGGAACATAACAACAAAGCCAACATAGAAATTTTGGATGGGGTCTGCCCCAGCTGCTCGACCAAGTTGTAGTCGCTCTTCTTTATTATCTTCAAAATTTCTTCCATTTCTTTTTTGGAAGCTTCTGGTATGGTTACTGAATTGGCCTTTGTCAGGACAGGCTCAATCAGTATGCCTTTCCCTCGAGTCTCGGCCGACTCGGTGATGGGAGGGTCAACAGGAGTGGTTACTGGAATTGCAATAATAGTCTTGGGTGGAACCACAACAGAAATGATCACAGGTCCGGTAACAGTCTTTGGGGGAGAAATTTCAGGGGAGAACACTCTTCCACTTCTTGTTATTTTACTAGTTCCGGAAATATTGACGATGTCGGAATCATCATTTTCAGCAATCTTGTCTTCAATGGCTAGCATGTCCTGCTTTACGCCGTGGTAATAGACGTTGGCCCTATAGTTCCAAGGAACAACCTTGTCCGAGGAGTATGGGATTGGTCCAGGCATGGTTATGATCAACGGAGTCACCTTCAGAATTGATGTAATCCTGACGGGTCTCTTAGCGGAGGCTCTGGGAGGATTGGCGGATATGGTTATGATAGCAACGTCTTTACAAGAAACAGTCAGAACAAGGTTCTTCTCAAACAGAATCTCTTTGTCATCCATCAGGCGCTGAACATCTGCCTTCAACAAAGGGCAACCAGTCGATAGAAATGAACAAAGGTGGAAACCTTCATCACATCCCAGAAATAAACCGGCCTTCAGCAAATTCCCTTTGATAGTCATGAGTGAGGTCACCAATTCTTCCACAGAAGTCACAAATGCACCTTCTTCAACGGCATTAACACCCCGACGATGTTTTGGCATAGGGGCAGTGATAACGTTGGGATTCTCTGGGGGATCAAATTCAATCTCCTTAGCATCAATCAGATCTTGTACTTTGTTCTTCAAAGCCCAACAATCATTGGTATCATGGCCTGGAATTTCCGAATGGTAAGCACAACGAGCATTCAATTTATAGTAGGGAGAGGTGGTGTTCGAATTCTTCGGAGCTTCCCTCAGAGTAACCAGATTGGACTTCAGAAAATGAGGTAAAACCTGAGACAACGTCATGTTGATCTGAGTGAACTGTCTAGCTGGTCTTTCTGCTCTTGGCTGATTGTTTTTTTGTTGAGTATGTGCAGGTTTGGGAATCATAACAGCCCCTACCGCCAGACGGCGCTCGGTTCGATTCTGATTCTTTTGGTTATAGACGGCACTGACTTCCTTTTTACCTACAAACGACTTCCTTGCAGCACTAGAAGAGACATCCTTCTGAATTTTTCCACTTCGGATTCCATCTTCCACTCTTTCTCTTGTTAAGATCAGTTCAGTAAAACCCGCCGATGAACTTCCAATCAGATGGTTGAAGAATGGCCCAGTCAAAGTTCCCAGAAACATATCCACGAGCTCCCTGTCAGCCAAGGGAGGTTGAACTCTTCCAGCCAAATCTCTCCACTTCTGAGCATAATCCTTGAAACCCTCGTTCGAACCCATAGACAGATTTTGGAGTTGTGTACGGGTGGGAGAGAGGTCTACGTTATATATATATTTCTTATAAAATGCAGCAGCAAGGTCTTCCCAGTTACGAACATTGGCTCTTTCCAGCTGATAGAACCAGTCCAGTTATATTCCAGACAGACTGTCTTGGAAGAAGTGAACCCACAAGTCTTTGTCAGAAATACGAGGCTGTATCTTCCTCACATAGGAACGGAGATGCATTTTAGGATAAGAGACCCCATCATACTTAGAAAATACCGGTGTCTTGAATTTTGGAGGGATGACAACCCCGGAGACCAGACCCAACTCTTCAAAATCCAACCCGGGAACCTTCTGGATTTCCATAGCACTCAGACTCTCTTCTAACTGCTTATACCTTTCATCAGCCGGAGGGTACTGCTCCTCATTATAATCAGTTTCATTGTCAGACTCTTTAGGACTAGGGTCCTCTTCTCTGGCTTCACCCTCTTGATTCTCTCCCTCTTTAGATGAATGAGCTAAATCAACAACCCGTCTTGGCGGCCCTCTGAACCTTCTGCTCATATGTGCTACACCGGCTGTCCTCTTGGTCTTCTTAGTGTTCTTCTTAACAATCAGAGCCTTCAACTCTTCCTGTCCTTTGTCCAGAGCCACAATCATTTGCTGGAACTGCGTGTTTTGAGTATGAAGATCTTTCATAGTTTGTTCAAGAGCCATTGCTGAAATAAACAACGGAGGAGATGAGAAACCTGTTATGAATCCCGTTATGCAATAATATGTATGATATGTATGCAATGTTTTCAAGGGTTCTTAAAGGCTCAAATTTTCTTAAACAAAAAGGAACAAACGCGAATTATATTAGTAAACTTAAATTGTTACAAAGTATTTTGAGAGTACAATTAAGCAAAATAAAACAAAAAGAAGACTAGGTTTCCCATGAGCGCATCCTCTTTGGCGCGATGTAGGCGTTGATATTTCTCTCTTCATTCTTCAAAGTAGATCTGGTAGGTGCGAAATAAACCACCTAGCCAATAGAGGAGTGCAACACTGGAGGGTCCCCCTTCTTTTTAGAGTGCGAGCATGTAGAGAGTGTAGAATATCCCTGAGTAATGTAGGTACCGGATTCCGAGACAGAAAAACCTGGATTGTGCTCACATCTACGAGTTGATCCGCATTAGGGAACAATACCATCCCATAGACAAGGAGCGCCAAAACCTCTTCAAAAGCTTGTTGATTCAGGGTATCCCAAAAATGGTAAGCCTTCTCGATCAGAAATGTAACCGGAATTCCTTGAACACTCCCTCTGGTTTCCCAATTTGTCACTATGTTGGACCGTTGTAAATATAGAGCTTTAGCAATTCCTTTAGGTTTAGGATGTCTTTTTGTACTACTGAAAGGTAGCTAATCAAGAATGGGTATCCCTAATAACTGAGAAAATTCCTCCATAGTAGGCACTAACTGGTAATCCGGGAATGTGAAACAGTGATGCAAAGGATCGAAGAATTGAAATAGCACTTTCAACATTTCTTCATCAGGTTTTGCAGTGACTAAGTTTAGCAACCGACCATGCTTTTCAGTGAAAGGAGAGCTTTCGGGAATCCTTACTGCCAAGTCCCTTAATTGGGGAGATGCTTTCACTAGGTTAATCTGAATAGTGTTCCTGCGGGCGGATGCCATATCCTACAAAACAGAGCAAATATGAGCCCTAGAAACCCTTGAAACAGTTAGTATCATATGCTATGGTATGACGTTTATGATGTCATGATAAATCACAGGTATAGCAAACACAGACAAATCACACCAAGTCCTTAGGTTTAAGGCCTGCTTGAGTTTTAAGGTCATACCCTCTTGAATCTGGATTGGTTCAACCTATTCTATAAATATGTAACCGGGTTCTAAAGTTATCAATATCACCGATATTTTCCCCAAGCCTTGTTTAATCGACGATTGACTCGTAATCAAACAAAACTCAGAAGTCAGACCTCAATGAGTGTAGCATCGAGTATCTGTCGACCTTGGGCATACACCAAAGTCGGCCATCTTGCTACATCCTACTGACCAAGTTGTGCAATTAAAGGTTCTAAGGTTAGTTGATGCTTTATGACACCACACGGCGGCCTCATACATCTCCCTAATTGACTCAAGGGTTACAGGAACCAACCAAAGTGCCACATCAATGTAGCTACTGCTTCAACCATGTCGGTATACCCCAGCACAGCTCCCTCACAATTTATTACTACTTACCTAAAAGGTGTTTCCCGATCCGGGTGTAGGATCAAATAACCCAAACAGTTCCCATAAATATAAAGCAAGCAAGACAATCAAGAGAAAGCAATTAAATATGACCTAGATCCTAAGGTTTACCCCACTTTATATTCTCTTCCCCAACAGAGTCGCCAGTTCTGTGATACGGTGGCAGAACTGACTGTTAATATTGGTTTGCATTTTTTGTTCGCAAATGTCGCGGTAAGCAAGAGTCGCCACCGAATTTTATTTCATCTAACAAAGGAAAAAGAAAAAGAACAGGAAAAAACTTTTTTCGAGATGTTTCTGAGTACGGGGGGTAGATTATAGAAAGGGAAGGTGTTAGTACCCTTTCTATCCGTGGTTTTCCACGGGCTCTTAGATACTTGCTCATTTTTAAATTGCTTGTGTGTGCTTGTTTTGAAAAATTTGATTTACTTCGTTTTAACCCTTGTTTCTGTCCTCAAGAGTGTTACGAAGTTGTTTTTGAAAACTTTGTTTGAAAATTGTTTGTGTGAAAAAGATTTGTTTGTTTGAGCAAGTACCTAGGAACTAATCTACATACTCGAAAAAGGTCTGTTCGTATTCCTTTTAGACAATGCTATCCCATTATTGAGAAATAGGTAGCGTCATCGTTGGAGTATTTTAGGGACATTCGAAGGGACAAATACGATCACAAAAGCAATGTTAGGAAATGTTAGTAATCATCCTAAATCCTTAAAGATCTTTTTCCGAGGCAACATCTGAATGGGTCATTTTAGATCTTTCGGGGCTAGAGGACAACCACTAACAAACCCTATACTTCATGACCGTTTACCGAAGGCAACCAGAGTGGAGTAAACCCTAGGAGTGAGCATGTGCGAGTGTAATTTTCAGTTAATTTATCTTTGCATATTTAGGGTTTTCTACCATATTAATTTTCAGTTTGTCTTTCCATACAAGACTATTAACATACATCTAAGCAGTTTATAGTTTGCGGAAATTAAAGCGAGAAAGTTAAAGTCCTAGCTATTACAGGGCTTTTGCAGATACATAATTATTTTGACCGAAAATAAAGATGCGGAATTGAAACCCTAATTACTATTACAAACTCAGAGCAGTTATAATAATAATAAAAAGGAAATTAAAAAATGTGCGCGGCGAATTAAATGCGAGAATAATTAGCAAAACCTAAAAGATCTAATTGAAAAAATATTTAGGTTATTTTTGAGAAAATATTAAATTATATACAAATTAACCCTAATTCTAATTGATTTAAATTATGAAAAAAGGATTAAATTGCCCTAAATAATTAATCTAATTAATAAAGGAAATAAAATATTTTTTATGAAAAAAATGATTTTTATGTTTTTTTTTGTGATTTTTTGATTAAATAAAAAGAAATAATTTTTGTGCTATTTTTGTAAAAGGAAATAATTAGAAGAATTAATAAAAAGAATTAAAATAAAAAAAGAAAATAGATGGGCCTGTATAAGTAACCCAGGGGGGTGCAATGTTGAATTGTTCAGGTCCTATAGCTGGTTAGCCCAATCCTTGCGCCTGATTCAGTGTGATACTCTTTCTGATGGTCCATGGTATGACTTGAGCGTTGGACATTGAATCTGGATTGATGATGAATCCAATGGTTGAGATTAGGGCGTATAGTGGGCGCTTGGAATGGGTTGTGCACAAGATCTGCATGCAAATGTTAAGAAAATAATAAAATGCTGGGACCTGGGATCGAACCCAGGTCCTTCCACTCAATACCACGCGCGCTTAACCAACTGGGCTACTGTGTTCAATTGTTAATATAATAATAACAATATATTATATATAAAACCAAGTGGATAACTGAAACAAAAAAAACGCACGCCCATTATTCAAATAGGCCAATGATGGTTTGACACGTTAGCTTCTTCTTCCCCTGTCCGTCGTTTTAGGTTTGAAACTTTTACCTACGGACAAACTTCCATGGCTATAGCACTACAAGTTTCAAAAATCAACAACAAGCATGATAAATTAAATCCAAGTACATGGATCAACTCGTCTTGATGCCACAAGCATCATTATACCCTTTTCTTGGGCCAATTTAACCTGTATGGAAAAACCCTAAAACGGCAAGGCAAACCCTAATAATGGTGATCATCAATATACGCATTAAAATGCAAAATTAATTAAACCAAAACATCCCAAATGATGATACAAACACAATGCTATGCTTAAAAGTGATTAATCATGCATAAATTGTAAAATCAAGTTCAAGATGGTATGCGCAAACTGTGGGTCAGTAAGTCATGTTTCTGGGCTTGTGGAGGCTTGCAATTGACCGTGTTAGCTTCTGGGAAGGTCCAAGAATCGATTATGAGCTTTGGAAAGGCTTGAATTGATCTCTAGGTTAGAAAACGAATCACCACTTTCTTGCCAATTTTTGAGTTTTGTTCTTCCTTTCTAACGACTGCAATCCCCCTTCTTGCGCATTGGTTATGTTCAGTATATATACTAGATCATATTAGGTCAACAAAAACAATTTGTATCTTGGTAAATCATGGAGATTTGATTTGATTTTGATCCTTGTATGATATGTATCCAAAACAAGCATAATCATGCCAATTTTGATTCAATTTTCCTTGCACGATTTGGATATGATATGCCAGCTTAATTGGATTTGATTCCTACAAAAAATCAGACCAAAACGAATCTTTTTATATTTTTTGCAACTTATTTGATTTAATTTAACTTTTAAATAATAAAAAATCAAAATAAATAAATAAAAAAATGTATGGATGCTGATTTGGGTCGTGGACCATGTCACAAACAAGATGCAATCATGAAATGCTAGGCCCATTTGACAAAAAATGCATTTTTGAGCATATTTGACTTTTGGCAATTTTGCAAAAATGGTCAACTTTGACAAGTCACATCTCCTCCAATTTTAACCCTAGAGAGGTGTTCTTTGACTTTTTATAAAGCTTAGGATTCCCCCTAAGCAACCCTTTTGGTTTCATCTCAATTGGGTCTTCCATGTTCATTTAAGAGGCTTTGACCCAAAAGGTGTTTTTGTTGACTTTTCAAAAGGACCTATAATGTAGAAATTCATATCTTTTGATGAGTGCATATTTTGAACTTGTGGGATGAAGATGAGTTGTAGGGAATTTCATCCTCTTCAAAATGAGCCTTGGATGGAAAATTTATGATAAATTATGAAGAAGTTATGCTTGGTCAAAGTTTGGTTGACTTTTCCTAAGAAACCCTAATTTAGCAACTTTTGGGTTTTGATGAATTTGGGGGCATTCCTTGAGGAATCATGATCAACCCTTTATCAAATGATGGATATCTCTTCAAAAGGTTGATGTTAACCAAAAATCTTGAATTTTGACTGTATGTGGGCCACAGTTGACTTTTGACCCAGTATAGTTGATTTTCAGGCATTTGGGCAATTGACTGAGAAAACTTCTTGTGCAAGGCATGAAACTTGACATGGAGGATCTTGAGAACATATTGGGACCATGGAAGGAATTTGGGACCTTTGGACTTCAATCATCTTGATGAGGAGTGAAACCCTAGTTTGAAGCTTGTTGCCTTAGGAGGAGGATTTGTCTGGTCAATCCTTAGGCATCCTTGAGCAATTGAGGACCTCTAGAGGCATGTCTTGAGTGAAATGAGAGGGAAAATTTTGGGGTACAACAGTGTGGAATTGGAGATAGTAGTAAAGAACCGAAAACATTAGTTTAGCACAAAACTATTTAGCTAGATAAAGTCAAATTGCCCGAATAATTACGCAGGACGTCATAGTATATTTTGGTTAATACGATGTATTGTATACTTTGTTATAATTTGAGGATTGGTAGGTGATGATGAATTTTGTTGAGATTACTCTAATTATTGGAAAATATTAAGTCGTGGGCTTATGGCAAATGTTGAATTGTGTTGAGTTGTTGTTGAATTATTGTTGTTGTTGTTACTATATTCATATTGTTGTCACATACATAGCAAATCAAGTTGGGAGCTCATGCTCGATAAGTTGGCCTGAATTGGAAAATATAAAGTTGAAGGATTATTCCTTGTTGATGCCTCTATTAATTGGTAGATTATTAATTTGGGAGTTTTGCTTTGTTGGTACCACATGCATGTGCATAAAAATAAGTCGTATTTCATGTTGCATCCTGAATTATCATGTGGGTGAATTGATTATGTTAAATGTTGTTAAAGAGCTGTGAAGTGGTGATTTTGTATGAACTGATTCTAATATATTATTTATCATGCGTTCTATTATATTATTCGATATCTCATCCCTTTTGTTTGAATGTTACCCCTATGTTGGTAAAGTGAAGGTGTTGTACCCCAAAATTTGCCCTCCCTTTTTCACAAGAAATCACAATCCTAGGGTTTTCTCTGATTTTTGAGATTGGCTCAGGAATTGATCAAGCAGACTTTTCTTTGGCAACAAATCAAGAATTAGGGTTTTCGCTCGCATTTCTCAGAAGAAACTGAATCCTCAGAAATTCAAATTAGCTATTACATGTTTTCATGCTTGTTCAAATTTACTGATTGTTCTCAAAGCCTGATTATCTGGGATAAGATCTGAGACTTTTGTTTGGAACATTAAGGCATCTGCTTATTAGTGGAGTGAAAGGTTTGCCGGTTAATGGAATGCTTGTTTGTTTATTATACAACGCGTATGTTGATTGGAATACTGATGCAAATAAATTGCATAGTTTTATGGATTACTTGGATTTTAAGTTATCTGTATTGGAAATTGTGGAATGCAATTTCAGTCATTTTTAATCAGGAATCTTAAATAAAAAGTGAAGAGGCAAAGGGAAAGATTGAAAGATATTTGACAGTAGAAAATTCTTGGATAAAGAATTTTTATTCATTTTTAAATATTGCTACAAAAGAATAATTTATTATTTTTAAATATTGTAAGTTTTACAACTTATAGTATTTTAAAAGAAATAAATATTTACAATAAATGAAAAAAGAGCCTATCTAATCTAAGCCTAAATCTTCTAAGCTCCAGTCCTCCCATGCTTAAGGTCTTTGGTTTATACTACTTCCTCTATCGTCCAATTGGTACGCACCTGCAAAAGAAGAAAGAAAAGAAATTAGCACAGTTAACTGAAAAGAATTTTCAAACAGAAAAGGAAGAAAGAAAATCATCACTAAAGTTTGTCGGCCGGAATCAGAATGCTATTTGTTCATCATGTTTTATTTTCCTCTTTGCAAATCACAAGAAGATTGCTCTTCTTGGTTCACAAAGAGAAAAGTAAAAGATATAAAATGCAAGCATACAATTGGTTCAAATGCAAAAACATGGGCCATGCTATACAAGGTTGTATCACTAAGCAAACTGTACTGCAAACTGAATACCAACTGCAGTGACCAAACTAAAGGCAAAACCAAGGCGCCAAAATCCAAACTAAGTTGTAAAACAAGTCAAGAAGCATAGAAACTAGCAAAAGCATACAAGTACAGAAGGTACAACAGAAAATGCAGCATGACAAGTCAAATAGCAGGTAAATGCAGAGGAAAACCTGTTGACAAGCAAGAGGCTTGTAATAGCCATCATCATTTTCCAGCCTAGACAAACTTTTCAGAATTAAAAATAATAAGCAAAAGTGCTTATGGGAGAGAGAGAAAGAGAGGACCTTTAGTGAAAGTTTGCAGTTTGGGCAAAAAGCAGGTTGTTTTCAAGTTATCAAAGAGAAAAAAAAAGATATAAAAAGAAGAAACTGCATAACAGTCCAAAAAAGGAGAAAATACTTAGCCAATTCCAAAACAGTTTCAAACCAAGAGCTTGAAAAGACAAAAGCTCAAGACCATAGCAAAACTTTTAAGCCAAGTTTGCTCAAACTCCAAACCTGCAGTCCAAAACTGCAAATCAAACCTGCTAAACACACAACCTGTAACCAAACTACAAGCTACACAAGCTCAACACAAATAGCCAAGCTTTCCCAAACCAATATCCATAAACCTGCATAACCACAAGATGGCCCAAAACAAAGAGACAAGTAAACAGTTTCAACCTGCAAACCTGTTTTAGCAAAACTGCTCAACACCATAAACTCAAGCTTGCTCAAACCTGTTAACAAAACTACAGCAAACCAAACCACAAGCCTTGTTAAAACCACAAGCCAAGCTGCCTCAAACAAATCTCAGTCTGCCCAACTACACAAACAAAATCCAAACTGAACATAACAAACTGCCAGGCCAAACAAGTAGCCAAAAACCTTTCAAACATAGCATACAAACTCAGTTCAAATCATCAAAAAACCTTCAAGCCCACCAACTCAGGATTATCTAAAACAATCCAAGTAACAAGTTTCAGAACTTCTTCATCATTAACATTAACAAGCCAGAAAGAAGAAGAAGAGGTTCAGAAGCAACCAAAACAGTTTCAAAAGTATATTCATCATCAACAACAGAAATCAACAGGTCTCAGAACAATTTCATCATCATTATTCAGCATTCAAAGAGAAAGAGAGAGTTTTCAGAAGCAAAACACCAGAAGTTTCAGAGATACTCTCATCATCAATCTTCAACAAAATAAAGAGAAAGGAAGAGGTTCAGAGAAGCACATTCATCATCAACACATTCGAAAGTCAGAAGCAAGCAAGTTTCAGAAAATACATCATCAACAAAAGTCAGAAGCAAGCAAGTTCTCAGAAAATCATAATCATCAAACATTCAAAATCTTAAAGGGACAAACAACAAAGGTTACCAGTAAAGCAAGTGCGCAACCATCATCTCCATCCTCCACCTAGTCTCCAAGGAGCGCCACTGGCCGGTCTCACATCCCCTCCTTCCATTTTACAAAAAAAACGCTCAAGGTAAGTTTTTCTCAACCCCTTTTACTGCATATCAAACACATAAAACCCATGGATTAAAACATGCAAGCAAAATCAAACGAATGTTGAAACTGTAAAAACCCTAAAACGCGAATGAAACGAAATCGTACCGTACAAACAAATGTCGGGGCCACTATAAGAAGATAGAGAGTAGAAGAGGGCGGCGCTCCAGTAGCTAGGCTCACGGAAGGAGCATCAGAGTGTCGTTGCTTGAGAAAGACGAAGAAGAAGGACGAGAGTGAGAGAAACGGCGCCGCTGTAGCCAAAGCACATTAACCCTAATTCTGAGAACACAATATTGAACCCTAATAAAACGTTGTACCATTTGTCTTGGGCCTGACTCGCCCCAAACCTTGCCTAAAGCCCAAGCGTCTCTTTTGGATATCCCCATCTATTTCTAATCACACCCTTTTTTTTATTTTGCTTTGGGCCTAACCATGAATCCCTAAGCCCATTCTTTTTTAACAAATGTTTTTTATATTCACTCACTTTGACTAATTTGTTTTATTTTGTTAATGATACCACTAATAAATTTATTTTCTTAAAATTAATATTATTTTCTTATTTTATTAATTAATTTTGTTTCATAATAAAAACACCAAATAAATTTTTTTTTACTTTCTTTTAAGTTAATTTTATTTTCTTTCTTTATTAATCTTGTTTAATATAATGAAAATACAAAAAAAGAATATTTAGTTTGATTTAAATAATTTTGGTTTTTCTTTAACCCTTCTTATTGATTAAAAAATATAAGAATAATAGAAACTTTGTTCATTTAACTTTTCTTTTAAAAACTTTTCTTTTCACAATTAATAAAACACAATAATAATAATACTTAATCTTTATTAGGTTAAATTTTATTTGTTTATAAATACATGCATCTCATAATTTACTGATTTTCCTTATTCTTATAATTTGTTATAATTTTACACTGAATTGCGACAATTCGATTTGGTTGTAACACATATTTGGACATTATTATTCTTATGAGACTCATCCCCATTTATAAATAATTGTACCCCCATCCCCAGATACTTTTTTTGTAATAACTTAGACTTTAAATTCCCGCAATTTGTTGCTTTCAATTATACTGTATAGTAATTAGGCGCGTATGGCAAGATTCAAAATCAATCGCTAGATGACCTAATCCAAGAACAAAAAGCATGAAAATTGACAAACACAATTCACACTTGCACCTCTAGGGTAACCCCGCTTGTTGCCTCGGAAAATGCAATCATGTCCGTCGAATATGAGACACTCTAGCAAATGCCCCTTCGATAAACAAAGATCATAGTCCCTCGATGACCCTCGATGTTGCCTTCGATAAAACGATCTCATCCCTTACGAAATTGCTAGAGCGTCTCACAAGTTGCTTTCAATGATTGTATGCGATGACCCGCGCCTGTCCTGTTTAACATCCTAACACAAGGTTATTCACCAAACACAATGGTGAAATAACATTTTCAAAAGGGTTAAAAACATAAGAAAGATCTTTGAGTAAAATAGGGTAGACAACTCTTAGTTACTTGATCAAAAGCTTGCAAAACATCCTTGCTACTTTCAAACACACCTCATAACACAATTTCAAAACAAACTTTCAAAACATTGAAATATCTTTACAAAAAAAGACACACACCTTTGTATATATTCAAACAAGAATCGTTACAAAGGTTGCCTAGTCAAGGCCTCTTTTTTTTAAAAGCATTTTCAAAACCACACACACAAAACACCATTTCAAACAATTGAAAAGCAAAGCAAGTGATCTAAACAAGTAACTAAGAGCCCATGGATAACCATGGATGAAAAGGGTGCTTGCACCTTCCCTTTTCATAATCTACTCCCCGAACCCAAGAAAACATCTCAAAGGTCTTTTCTGTGCTTTTTGACCTTTCCTTAGGATAAAATAAAAAGTCGGTGGCGACTCTTGCTAAACCGAAACATTTGCGAATACAAAACACAAAATCCCAAGTCAGTTCTCCCACCGTATCACAGAACTGTCGACTCTGCTGGGGAAGTTCTAAAAGTGGGGTTACCTTAGGGTTTAGATCACCTTTACATGCTTACCTTGATTTCTTTGATTGCTTTACTTTTTTGGTTCCCTGTTTGGGTTTGTTTTAACTCCTACACCTGGATTTAGGGACACCTTTTAGGTAAGTAGCAATAAATTGTGAGGGAACTGTGCGGGGTATACCGACATGGTTGAAGCAGTGGCTACATTAGTGCGACATATTTTTGGGTACCGGTAGCCTTTGAGTCAATCAAAGAGAATACGGGGCCGCTGAGTGATGTCATTAAGCACTAATGAACTCTTAGAACCTTACTTGACCATCTTGGCCCTTTTTAGGGGTAGTGAGATGACCGGCTTTGGTGCAGTCCGAAGTTGGTAGATACTCGATACTACACTCATTGAGGGTTGTTTTCTTGGAATATTTTGGTCGCCAGTTAAGTGGCTAAACCAAAACAATGAACATAGAAAATAATCCAGTGATATTGAGCTCCTTAGAACCCGGTTACTATTTATAGGACAGGTTGAGCCAACTAACTTCAAGAGGGTACTTACCTACGAACCCCATGCAAGCCTAAACCTAAGGAATTGTCTGCTTTGTGTGAATATGATTACCTGTATATACACTTGCTTACTTTTGCATACCTGTACATGACATCATAACATCATACCATAGCATTTTCAATAACCATTTCAAGGATCTCGAGGGTCTTTGATGCAGGGTCACGTTGAACCAGACGTCTACCAAAGGGTAAGAGGATTCATTTTCTTCTAAAAAAATGTTGTTAAAGATCAAGTACAACAACTTGAATCGAGGGCTATGACCCACTCGACATGGTGAGCTTGATTCTCGTGGAAAGACATCCACCGATACAAAGTTCTCCAATTAAAAATGTTGATCGAAGTTCAACCTCTAACATTTTCTTGTGTTTACCTCGCGAGATCCTTGAAAACATGCATCCACATATCATGCATTGTATCATGACAGGTTTTCCCTTTCAGGTTTCCTTATTCTCCTACTGTTTATTTCAGTAGAGATGGCTCTAGAAAGGACTGTCAAAGATATCCAGGATCAAAACGCTCAACTTCAAGAAATGTTCTTGAACCTGTCCCAGGGGCAAGAAGAAGTGAAAGCTCTCCTCACAAGGGGTATGGTCCTAGGGAATCCAGGCGGCATCAGGAATGATCAGTTGGAAGGGCTACAGATTGAGTTTGCAACAATGAAGATCCAGATGATGGGACAATTGGTGGGCCAGATGGCTCTCATTCAAGACCTGGCTCAAAGACAAGAGGAGCTCAGGGTCCTCATCAACAAATTGCTTCAAGATAACCAAGTGGGGCAAACAACTAGGGTTGAAGATCAAGTCATCATTCAACCTCCTTTGAGACAAGAAGACAAGGGAAAGGCTCCCCAACTTGCTTCAGGGTCACAAGCCCAGCAACAACCTCGCCAGCGTCAACAGGGTAATTGGCATAAGCAAAATAAATCTGGAAGACATTTCACTGAGACTGACATACCATTATCTCTAATACTGGAACGCTTGTTGGAGGTCAATCTGACTGCTTTAAAGGATCCTCTTCGGAATCCCAATACCTCTGCTTCTGGCTATCACCCCGACGCATTTTGTGTATACCACTCCTATAGCCCTGGACATGACACTGGAGACTGTTGGGCTTTGAAAAACAAAATCCAAGATTTGATTGACAGAGGAGTGCTGAAATTCATGTCGGATGGCGAGATGAAAATCTTCTGCTGAGGGTTCTCCACCTGAAATGACAAGTTCGAACTAAGAGACTTTTGTTTCATTTGAATTTTCAAGTTGTAATTTCTTTTGTTATTCAAACAATTATCTGTTGATGTCAAACTCTGTTTCATTAATGCATTGCATATGTTTGTCTTGAATTCATCCATTCGTTTTCACTATTCTTGAATTATGCTTCCTACTTTCTTTATGATATTTAACTCTTGCTAAAAGTTACAAGTCTTTAGAGGGAGGATGAAGAAAAAATGCCATAATCTCATACAGTATGCTTTTGGACAGACCTTGCTGACGATGTACAGGCGTTTCTTTCAAATCCTAAACACTGGAGTTATAAGGAAGATAATCCCTAGTCAACCCCTTCGAGCCAAAGAAGTAGAAGTTTTCTGTTTTAAACACAAAATTGAAACCTTTAATCAAAACTTGGGGCAGGGTAGTCTCTCAGTTAATTCAAAATGCGCGTTTAGTCGCAAACTCTCAGTTCATAATACAAGCGAACGACATCAAAATTTCCTTTAAAACCAAAGGAAAGTGATGGTTCCTTATCTCATAGGCAGTCATTATCTCTCAAAAAAGAAAAGCCCACTGAGTCAAAACCTACAAAGGAGGCTTAAGAAAGTTGGGGCATCCCACTGACTGTAATCTCAAAAATAAGAACAGTCAGGCAAAAATTAGGGATAATGAATCAAAAGAACGAGGCCACTACAAATCCTCAACAACATAAAAAATGTTGCAAAAAAAAATGAGGATGACTGTCTTCCAACAAATTCAACTTGTGTGGATCATCACCAAAACATTGTTCCAAACTCGAATAGAGTTCGATGCACAATTAACTGAGTTTAGGATTGAAGAACATCACGAAGAGCGGGTGGGTACAAATATACTTTGAGCCTTTATCCTTTGTTTCTTAAACCATGAACCAAGCCACGTTACAACCCTTCAAAAGTCCTAATTGAAGCATGGGTTAGTTCGAAAGCATACTGTTACAAAAGGTATCCTGACTCTTGTAAGGCTTTGCTCTAAATCTTGAGCTAAATTTTTCTTATAAAAAAGTTTTCTGCTAAAAAACTCATTTTTTCAAAATTTCAAGGCAAGCATGAACTTAGTATTATTTGAATATCATTGTTTGCACATGGTTATTTGTTTGAACAACGAAGAAATTCACACAGTGAATGTTCGGATGAGTGAAATCTCTCTCAGTGAACAAAATCACTTCAAGAGGGATGACACTCCCGTTGCAAAAATCTCCTATCAACAAAAGGGGACTTGGTTTGGTATTGTCCAGTAAACCTGAGGCAGTCCAGTCAAGATTTCAACAAATATTTCAAAACCCAGTAAACCTGGGGTAGTCCAGTCAAGATTTCAAGAAATCTCTCAATTGTAGATTAACTTGGGGAAAGTCTCCATCACCATCACTTGAGGCATTAAAACGTCAATCTCATCAAAGGGTTACGAACAGTCCAAATTTCCTGGCAGTGTCCTAAACATTTGATACTAGGGGAAATGACGAACCTCTCCAAAATCTTTCTGAAAATAAATTCAAGAATCGTCGAGAAGTTTATGACCTCTCTAGCAGACCAACAGTCATGGGTTTATTTCCCCAACACTTGTCAAGGATTTATTCTCCAAAACAAAATTACATTTCAACAACATTCATAACATATGCAGATTGATCAGCAGGTAAAGTTTATCATTACCTTTTGAAGTTACGATCGTCAAAGATTCCTTCATCACCTGTTGGAGTTACAGTCGTCAAAGATTCCTTCATCACATGTTGGAGTTACAGTCGTCAAAGATTCCTTCATCACCTGTTGGAGTTACAGTCGTCAAAGATTCCTTTATCACCTATTGGAGTTACAGTCGTCAAAGATTCCTCCGTCATCCGGTTGAGTCAAACTTAATCCAAGACCCTCTCTGTTTTGGTCAGATCAACATTAAGATCTCCCTGATTCCTATGCCAGTGGAAGATATTCCGGGTTTTTGATATTCCAGATAAATCTCTCAGCAATTTATTCTGATTTTTCTTCACTATCAGAGATGAAGAATCCAACTCTTTTCTCCTTTATCAGTTCAGGATTTATTTTCCCCAGCGAAAGGTCGTCTTGAAAAACATTACACCTCCGTGCATTAGGACATCATGCAACGCAATCTCATTTATTCTGAGGACATCATTGTTTGATATATGCCACTAACCTTTACCTTTCAGGAAAGGTACAATCAAATTCAAAGCGACAAAGCTTTTCTTCAGTCGAATTACGGACAAGTTCCTAAATCTCGACAAAGTTTTTACTTCAGTTGAATTACGGACAAGTTCCTAAATCTCAGAAGAAACAACCCGCCAACAGAATAACGAACAACTGAAGCTCCTAAAATGCTATTTCTCAAGAATGAAGATTCTCATCCTTGAAACCTCAGAAGATTGGTATACTCCTAAGCTCCTGATACCGTTAACAGGATGAAGATTCTCATCCTTAAAACCCCAGTAGATTGGCATACACCCAACCTTTTGACCCAAACGTCTGAATGAAGATTCTCATTCTTGCTTCCCCAGTAGATTGGAATACACCCAACCTTCTGACCCAAACGCCTGAATGAAGATTCTCATTTTTGCTTCCCCGGTAGATTGGCAAACTCCCAACCTTCTGATATTCCCGACAGAATGAAGATTCTCATTCTCAAAGTGGCATATAACCTAAGTTTCTGATATTCCCGACAGAATGAAGATTCTCATTCTCAAAGTGGCGTATAACCTGAATTCCTGATATTCCCGACAGAATGAAGATTCTCATTCTCAAAGTGGTATATACACCCAATAACCTGATATTCCCGACAGAATGAAGATTCTCATTCTCAAAGTGGCATATAACCTAAGTTTCTGATATTCCCGACAGAATGAAGATTCTCATTCTCAAAGTGGCGTATAACCTGAATTCCTGATAGTCCCGATACAATGAAGATTCTCATTCTCAAGGTGGCATACGACTTAATTTCTGAAAGCAGGAATAAGCTTTTCCCAGAGTCCTGAGTTTTACTCTCCAACAGGATAACTACTCTTCAGCAGTACAACTACTCCCCACAGAGTTCTTACTCCCCAACAAAATCAAGATTCTCATCCTTGATTCTCCAGAGCTTTCTTTACTCTCAGCATGAATTTGTCAGAATTTCAAATCCCCTGCAGATCGAAGATTCTCGTTCTGGGCTCTTCAACACAAATTCCCCTAGCAGAATGAAGACTCTCATTCTCAATTCTCCATGGAGTTTTCAGATATTCCCCGGCGAAGTTCTCCTTAAAACAGGAACCCCCAGTTAGATTGGCATACAACCCAAACTCCTGATTTCCCCAGCAGTGGTCCCAGGACTTCTCATTCTCAATGATCAAAGGATTTTCAATCCCTAGCAGCAGTCAAGGATTCATTTTCTCCGACAGCGGTCGAAGATTTTATTATCTCCAGCTATCCAGGATTTATCTTCCTCAGCAAGACAGCTCATCAGCTCACATACGCATACATTTCATTCATATATCATAAACATTGATAGAACACATATAGTGCATCACACATTTCATGCAACATAACCTTGTGTTTCAGCTAATATTTTACCCTTCGCAGGATAAGTTTAGCAAGCTTCAAACTTCAAGGAATCATGAAAACAGTTTACGGATGCTTCCCAACACGGATGTTAATCCATTGCTTATTCAGATTCAAATTTTGAAAATAGTTTACGGATTCACCAAACACGGATGCTAATCTATTGCTTATTCAGGCTCCCAGCTCAGAGACGTTCCAGACCTGGATACCTTTCTGATACTCATTCTTTCGCCTACAACATACAGTTCAACATTCTCCGATGGCATCTTTAAGCCCATCTCCGGCAAGGTTCTGTTACGTCCCCAAATAGCATCTTTAAGCCCATTCACTCAACTATGCTTTGACGAGTGCAAATTTATGGGCACTCTAGTGTTCAATCATCTTTTACCTTCGAGTCGCGAACGGAAAAATTGCCAATCTAACTCTTCAGGTTCAAGAAGATTGAACAGGGGAAACTATTGTACCCCAAAATTTGCCCTCCCTTTTTCACAAGAAATCATAACCCTAGGGTTTTCTCTGATTTTTGAGATTGGCTCAGGAATTGATCAAGCAGACTTTTCTTTGGCAACAAATCAAGAATTAGGGTTTTCGCTTGCATTTCTCAGAAGAAACTGAATCCTCAGAAATTCAAATTAGCTATTACATGTTTTCATGCTTGTTCAAATTTACTGATTGTTCTCAAAGCCTGATTATCTGGGATAAGATCTGAGACTTTTGTTTGGAACATTAAGGCATCTACTTGTTAGTGGAGTGAAAGGTTTGCCAGTTAATGAAATGCTTGTTTGTTTATTATACAACGCGTATGTTGATTGGAATACTGATGCAAAGAAATTGCATAGTTTTATGGATTACTTGGATTTTAAGTTATCTGTATTGGAAATGGTGGAATGCAATTTCAATCATTTTTAATCAGGAATCTTAAATAAAAAGTGAAGAGGCAAAGGGAAAGATTGAAAGATATTTGACAGTAGAAAATTCTTGGATAAAGACTTTTTATTCATTTTCAAATATTGCTACAAAAGAATAATTTATTATTTTTAAATATTGTAAGTTTTACAACTTATAGTATTTTAAAAGAAATAAATATTTACAATAAATGAAAAAAGAGCCTATCTAATCTAAGCCTAAATCTTCTAAGCTTCAGTTCTCCCATGCTTAAGGTCTTTGGTTTATACTACTTCCTCTATCGTCCAATTGGTACGCACCTGCAAAAGAAGAAAGAAAAGAAATTAGCACAGTTAACTGAAAAGAATTTTCAAACAGAAAAGGAAGAAAGAAAATCATCACTAAAGTTTGTCAGCCAGAATCAGAATGCTATTTGTTCATCATGTTTTATTTTCCTCTTTGCAAATCACAAGAAGATTGCTCTTCTTGGTTCACAAAGAGAAAAGTAAAAGATATAAAATGCAAGCATACAATTGGTTCAAATGCAAAAACATGGGCCATGCTATACAAGGCTGCATCACTAAGAAAACTGTATTGCAAACTGAATACCAACTGCAGTGACCAAACTAAAGGCAAAACCAAGGCGCCAAAATCCAAACTAAGTTGCAAAACAAGTCAAGAAGCATAGAAACTAGCAAAATCATACAAGTACAGAAGGTACAGCAGAAAATGTAGCATGACAAGTCAAATAGCAGGTAAATGCAGAGGAAAACATGTTGACAAGCAAGAGGCTTGTAATAGCCATCATCATTTTACAGCCTAGACAAAATTTTCAAAATTAAAAATAATAAGCAAAAGTGCTTATGGGAGAGATAGAAAGAGAGGACCTTTAGTGAAAGTTTGCAGTTTGGGCAAAAAGCAGGTTGTTTTCAAGTTATCAAAGAGAAAAAAACAAAAAGATATAAAAAGAAGAGACTGCATAACAGTCCAAAAAAGGAGAAAATACTTAGCCAATTCCAAAACAGTTTCAAACCAAGAGCTTTAAAATACAAAAGCTCAAGACCATAGCAAAACTGTTAAGCCAAGTTTGCTCAAACTCCAAACCTGCAGTCCAAAATTGCAAATCAAACCTGCTAAACACACAGCCTGTAACCAAACTGCAAGCTACACAAGCTCAACACAAATAGCCAAGCTTGCCCAAACCAATATCCATAAACCTGCATAACCACAAGATGGCCCAAAACAAAGAGACAACTAAACAGTTTCAACCTGCAAACCTGTTTTAGCAAAACTGCTCAACACCACAAACTCAATCTTGCTCAAACCTGTTAACAAAACTACAGCAAACCAAACCACAAGCCTTGTTAAAACCACAAGCCAAGCTGCCTCAAACAAATCACAGCCTGCCCAACTACACAAACAAAATCCAAACTGAACATAACAACCTGCCAGGCCAAACAAGTAGCCAAAAACCTTTCAAACATAGCATACAAACTCAGTTCAAATCATCAAAACACCTTCAAGCCTACCAACTCAGGATTATCTAAAACAATCCAAGTAACAAGTTTCAGAACTTCTTCATCATTAACATTAACAAGCCAGAAAGAAGAATAAAAGGTTCAGAAGCA
Organism: Vicia faba; assembly: GCA_948472305.1. Lineage (NCBI taxonomy): Eukaryota > Viridiplantae > Streptophyta > Magnoliopsida > Fabales > Fabaceae > Vicia > Vicia faba. The sequence continues at coordinate 753,189,477 of OX451740.1, read as the reverse complement.
ACCAAAACAGTTTCAGAAGTATATTCATCATCAACAACAGAAATCAACAGTTCTCAGAACAATTTCATCATCATTATTCAGCATTCAAAGAGAAAGAGAGAGTTTTCAGAAGCAAAACACCATAAGTTTCAGAGATACTCTCATCATCAATCTTTAGCAAAACAAAGAGAAAGGAAGAGGTTCAGAGAATCACATTCATCATCAACACATTCAAAAGTCAGAAGCAAGCAAGTTTCAGAAAATACATCATCAACAAAAGTCAGAAGCAAGCAAGTTCTCAGAAAATCATCATCATCAAACATTCAAAATCTTAAAGGGACAAACAACAAAGGTTACCAGTAAAGCAAGCGTGCAACCATCATCTCCATCCTCCGCCTAGCCTCCAAGGAGCGCCACTGACCGGTCTCACATCCCCCTCCTTCCATTTTACAAAAAAAACGCTCAAGGTAAGTTTTTCTCAATCCCTTTTATTGCATATCAAACACATAAAAGCCATGGATTAAAACATGCAAGCAAAATCAAACGAACGTTGAAACTGTAAAAACCCTAAAACGTGAATGAAACGAAATCGTACCGTACAAACAAATGCCAGGGCCACTATAAGAAGATAGAGAGTGGAAGAGGGCGGCGCTCCGGTAGCTAGGCTCATGGAAGGAGCATCAGAGTGTCGTTGCTTGAGAAAGACGAAGAAGAAGAACGAGAGTGAGAGAAACGGCGCCGCTGTAGCCAAAACACATTAACCCTAATTATGAGAACACAATATTGAACCCTAATAAAACGTTTTACCATTTGTCTTGGGCCTGACCCGCCCCAAACCTTGCCTAAAGCCCAAACGTTTCTTTTGGATATCCCCCCTCTATTTCTAATCACACCATTTTTTTATTTTGCTTTGGCCCTAACCATGAATCCCTAAGCCCATTATTTTTTAACAAATGTTTTTTATATTCACTCACTTTGACTAATTTGTTTTATTTTGTTAATGATACCACAAATAAATTTATTTTCTTAAAATTAATATTATTTTCTTCTTTTATTAATTAATTTTGTTTCATAATAAAAACACCAAATAAATTTTGTTTTACTTTCTTTTAAGTTAATTTTATTTTCTTTCTTTATTAATCTTGTTTAATATAATGAAAATACAAAAAAAGAATATTTAGTTTGATTTAAATAATTTTGGTTTTTCTTTAACCCTTTTTATTGATTAAAAAATATAAGAATAATAGAAACTTTGTTCATTTAATTTTTCTTTTAAAAACTTTTCTTTTCACAATTAATAAAACACAATAATAATAATAATTAATCTTTATTAGGTTAAATTTTATTTGTTTATAAATACATGCATCTCATAATTTACTGATTTTCCTTATTCTTATAATTTGTTATAATTTTACACTGAATTGCGACAGTTCGATTTGGTTGTAACACATATTTGGACATTATTATTCTTATGAGACTCATCTCCATTTGTAAATAATTGTACCCCCATCCCCGAATACTTTTTTTGTAATAACTTAGACTTTAAATTCCCGTAATTTGTTGCTTTCAATTATATTGTATAATAATTAGGCGTGTATGGCAAGATTCAAAATCAATCGCTATATGACCTAATCCAAGAACAAAAAGCATGAAAATTGACAAACACAATTCACACTTGCACCTCTAGGGTAACCTCGCTTGTTGCCTCGGAAAATGCAATCATGTCCCTCGAATATGAGACACTCTAGCAAATGCCCCTTCGATAAACAAAGATCATAGTCCCTCGATGACCCTCGATGTTGCCTTTGATAAAACGATATCGTCCCTTACGAAATTGCTAGAGCGTCTCACAAGTTGCTTTCAATGATTGTATGCGATGACCCGCGCCTGTCCCGTTTAACATCCTAACACAAGGTTATTCACCAAACACAATGGTGAAATAACATTGTTGTGATACGGTGGGAGAACTGACTAGGGTTTTGCGTTTGTTTTTGCAAATGTTTCGGTTGAGCAAGAGTCGCCACCGACTTTTTATTTTATCCTAAGGAAAGGTTTAAAAAGCACAGCAAAAACCTTTGAGATTTTTCTTGGGTTCGGGGAGTAGATTATAGAAAGGGAAGGTATTAGCACCCTTTCTATCCATGGTTATCCATGAGCTCTTAGGTACTTGCTTAGATCAACTTGCCTTGGTTTTCAATTGTTTGAAATGGTGCTTAGTGTGTGGTTTTGAAAATGTTTTGAAAAGATGCCTTGTATAGGCTACCCTTGTAACAATTCTTTACTCGAATATTTTACGAAAGGTGTTTTATCTTTTAAAAAGATGTTTCAAGGTTTTTTGAAGGTTTGTTTTGAAAGTGTTTGTGAAGTGTGTTTTGAAAATAGGCAAGTGTTTTCTTGGCAAATTGACAAGTACTTAAGAGTTGTCTACCCTAAAGTTTTCTCAAAGATTTTTGTTATGTCTTAAACCTTTTGACAATTTTGTTCCACCATTGCATTTGGTGGACAATCTTGTATTAGGAGGTTGAAGGGACGGGCGCGGGTCATCGTTTAGACCATAATTGCAATAGTGTTAAATGTCTTTGGGCAATTTTTCTTTAAAAGGGACTTGATCATTCAATTAGGCAACATTTTGAGGGACTATGATCATTGGATTGTTTGTTTTACCCAAAGAAGTTCAACATGCAATATGGCCCAATTTATTTGAAGGCAACAAAGTGGAATACCCTAGGGGTGCAAGTGTGAAATGTGTTGTCCATTTTCATGCTTTTTTGTCTTGTATTAGGTCAAACTATTTTTTGTTTGTTTTATTCGCATGTAAACCCTAACTCTAGCATAGTATATTTAGAAAGCGATAAAGTGCGAAATTTAAATTCCTACGCTATTACAACACAATAATATGGGGAGGGGGGTACAATGTCTCAAATGGGGTATATTTAGACAAAAATTTAAACCTAACTATTACATCATTTTCTTTGAATATTTACAAGACAAATAATTTGCACAATTAAATGGAAATTGAAATAAATATGCAAAAATGCAAAAAAAGAATTTTTATGTGTATGAAAAAAAGAATATTATTTATGTAAATAAAAATAGAAAAAAAAGGGTATTATTTTTGGAGTATTTTCAAATTTAGGGCAAAACCCTAATTTTTAATCAAAAGGGGATATTAGTCAATTAATTCATATAATAATTATTATTTACATACAAAAATAAAATAAAATATAGTATATTTGTAAAAAAGGTATTTTTTTAGTATTAAATATTAAAAGATAAAATATGTACATTTTTTGGTATTTTTATCCTAAGTATATTAATATATACCTATATATTTATATTATTTACAAAATGTGTATTATATATATTAATTAATAATATTTAATATTTAAATAAAAAGTATTTTTCTATAAAATATTTTCAGGAAGCAAAAATAAGATAAAAGTGTATAGAATATATTTGTGCTATTTTAATAGTTTAAACAAAAAAGTATATATTTATTTATTTATGTACAAACTAAGAGAAAAAATCAAATAAATCCCTAATAAAATCAAAAATGATGAGAAGAAATATTTTTAAATTTTTAATATGCTGAGAAAAAATAAATGAGTTAATTAAAAAAAGAAAAAGTCAAAAAACATTAAAAATAAAGCAAATGGGCTCAGGGGGGTGTAAAACCAAATGTAGGGTGTAAAAAGAAAACACAAAGCAAGCCCAGCCCAATGCCACCTTTCTTCAACCTCTGAACTGTGTCGTTCAAAAAAACGTGCGCCCTGTTCTTGATCTTCTAACTCCTGATTCCTGGCTTATTAATGAAAACTCATAACATAAAAAATGTTCAGCATGAAGAGACGAATCCAACCATATGCAGAACTTGATCTAACTCTCTAAGATAGGGAGAATTTCTTCTCCCCCAAATCCTAACTTAGATTTTCTTCCATTTTCAAACCTCAAATTCTCACAGCTCAAGTAAAAGAAATGAAAAGTAAAAACATGTACATGTTCAGTGGCATGAGTAGAACATTGTTTATTCACAAACTTAGAGCTAATGATGCTTAATAGGAGAGATAGAAGTTCACCAAGATACCTGTTCAGCTAAAGTTCTATTTGGCAATGAGGAAGCTTTCAGTGCAAGGTGATGATTGGAAAAGCTTCCTTGAGGTCCAGAGATGCTATTCCAATGTTTACTTTGTCTTGAAAGCTTTTGAATCGTGCTAGAGCACTTCACCTGCAAAACAAGAAACTGAAAATGGTGGAAGTGGTTAGAGGGATTACAGGTCGTGTTTCAAGTCATGGTTAGCTTGCATACGTGCTAGGGAATGTATGTGAACTGGTTTGGGCAAGAGAGCTTGAGGGAAATGGAAGATGGCACTCAAACTGCAGGCATGACCCTGTTTTTGCAGTTTGAAGATGATTCTGAGATTGGGAGTGTATGAGAGGTGTTAGGGTCGTGCAATAGCTTGGTTGAGATCTCTTGAGTATGTTTGTCAAGTTCACTTAAGGGTTTGTAAGCTGATATGAGAGTTGGTTTGAGTTATGATGTGTTTCTTACACTTTAAGCAAGCAATGGTTACTTTGTGCCTCTAGCCTGTACAGGCCCTCATACTATGCTGCATAATCCCTCCTTGATCAGTGTGATTAACACATAAACTTGTGCCAATTAGATATGGACTGTACTTCTTGGATTTGTAATTGGACATAAAGCTAACTTTTGCAAAAATAGAAAGAATGCTTTATCTAATTTGGGATTAATCCTTTATGCAATGTTAGAACACAAAGAACATGGCTTTGGCACAAAGAATATGCATTAAATTTATGAGTGTTGGATGGTTTAAGGACCTGTAATCAAGATATGCAAGCTGAGATTGAAATGCATAGTGTTATGAACATGTACATGGCCAAGAACAAAAGTGACTTTTTCCCATTTTGCAAAATTCGATTCTCCCTAACCATGAGGTTGTTTGAGAAGTTCTTGGACATTTTGGAAAGCTTGGAATGTGTACTACAATCCATCTTTGAAATGAAAATTGAAATTCCAAGTGGAAGTGTATGGAAAATGGCCTTGAAGTTAGGTAGAAAACCTTGTCAAAATAGGTTAAAATTTCACTAAGTTAAGAATGGTTTAGTGCCCTTATTCAAAAATTTGTAACTTGAGATACAAGCCTCAAATGGGAAAACTTTGTGAATCAAAGTTGTAGATTATGCAACAAGCTACAACTTTCATGTTTTGACTTTTGTTTGAATCCAAATGGATCTTGGTGAAAAAGTGGGGCAAAGTTGGGAAAAAATTACGGTTTTTTATAACTTAGAAAAATTCTAAGTTATGAAAAATTCTAATTTCTAACCCTAATTTGCATTTTGTGATTTCTTGATGAACAAGTTTCATGATTTGGCATGTTTTGATGAAAAATGAATCTTGACTCTTGATTTTGACCAAAAAGTCAAAGTTTGACTTTTCAGTATACAGTCAAAATTGATCAATTGACTGGGAAATTCAACTGTCAATCTTGTGTACTTGGGATCTTTTGAGTTTGTTGAGCATGTCAAGATAATTCCATGGGGTCCTTGAATCCATATATGAGCTTGGTTTGCCATTGGCTAGGTCAAACAGTCAAAAATTGCCTTTGTGCAGTCAAAACCCTAAAAATGACCATTTTGCCCTTTTGGTGATCTGATCAAATTTCTTATGGAATTTGTGATCCAAACTTGATCAAATGGTCCATAATGTTGATGTGGGTCAATTTTCATGAGGTTTGACTGTCAATTGGCCACAGTTGACTTTTTCCTCAATACAACTGATTTTTAGGTCAACTGTCCAATTGACTGGGCAAAACTTGGAATCAAGGCTTGAAACTTGGTATGGATAAACTTGGGAGTCCAATATGAAGCATGAAAGTCATCTTAGGCACTTTAGGTCAAAACATCTTGGTGCAAACACAAACCCTAATTTGGGTCAACAGTGCAAGGAGAAGTCTTGAGCAGATGAAACCCTAACTGGATCTTGGGCTTCAAAGGTTTTATGATGAGAAATCATTGAGAAATGGGAGGGCAAATTTTGGGGTACAACAGTTGCCCATGTTCAATCTTCTTGAATCCGAAGAGTTAGATTGGCAAGTTTGCCTTTCGTGACTCGAGGGTAAAAGGAGATTGGACACTAGAGTGCCCGGAAATTTGCACTCGTCAAAGCAATGAATGCGGGAATGGGCTTAGAGATGCCATTTGGAGATGGGCTTAGAGATGCCATCTTGAGAGGGTAACAGAGATCTTGTCGGGGATGGGCTTAGAGATGCCATCTGGAAGGGAATATCAGGAAGGTGTCCAAGCTTTGGACCATCTCTGAACTGGGGGGTCTGAACAAGCAATAGATTGACATTCGTTGTTGGGAGGAATCCGTAAACTGTTTTCAGAAATTTGAGAAGAGTCTGAACAAGCGATAGGTTAACATCCGTTACTTGGAGAACCCGTGAACTGTTTTCAAAAATCTTGAAGTTGAATAAGCAATGGAGCAGCATCCGTTGTTGAGAAGCGTCTGTAAACTGTTTTCAGAAAGTTGCATCTGAACAAGTTGATAGATTAACATCCGTTGTTGGGAAGAATCCATAAACTGTTTTCAGAAGTTTTGAGGTTGAATAAGAAATAGAGCAGCATCCGTTGTTGGGAAGCGTCCGTAAGCTGTTTTCAGAAAGGTTGCATCTGGACAAGTGATAGATTGACATCCGTTGTTGGGAGGAATCCATAGACTGTTTTCAGAAGTCTGGAGAAGAATCTGAACAAGTGGTAGGTTAACATCCGTTACTTGGAGAACCTGTGAACTGTTTTCAGAAATCTTGAGGTTGAATAAGCAATAGAGCAGCGTCCGTTGTTGGGAAGCGTCCGTAAGCTGTTTTCAGAAAGGTTGCATCTGGACAAGTGATAGGTTTACATCCGTTGTTGGGAGGAATCCATAGACTGTTTTCAGAAGTCTGGAGAAGAATCTGAACAAGTGGTAGGTTAACATCCGTTACTTGGAGAATCTGTGAACTGTTTTCAGAAATCTTGAGGTTGAATAAGCAATAGAGCAGCGTCCGTTGTTGGGAAGCGTCCGTAAGCTGTTTTCAGCGGTTGAGAAGAGTCTGAACAAATGATAGATTAACATCCGTTGTTGGGAAGAATCCGTAAACTATTTTCAGAAGTCTTGGATTTGAATAAGAACCGGTGTAGGGTTGCTTGATGATGAGTCCGTGTAAAACTGCATCTGGAACTGTTAAAGATAGCTTTTTATTCTTATCCTGAAAAGGACAAAATGTCAGCTGAACACAAAATTATGTTGCATGAAATGTATGATGCAATATATGTTATATCAATGTTTATGATATGATTGTAATGAATGCGCATGTAAACTGGTGAACTGTCTTGCTAGGGATAGATGAATCCTGGATGGCTGAAAATAAAAATATCCTGACTGCTGCCGGGAAGAATAATTCCTTGGCTGTGACTGGGAAATAAGGAGCTTGGGTTGTATACCAAACCTCTGGGGAATTCCTGATGACTTCTACTGGGGAGCACCAATCTAGCAGACTTATGCTGGGGATACGAGACCGGGAATCTTCAGTTCGGTGGGAAGTGTCTCTGGCGACTTCACTGGGGAACTCAAGATTTATTCTTTTAAAACTCTGTGGGGAGAAGGTTCATTAGTCTGGCTCCGCTGGGGATTGATAATTTGAAGCTTTAGTTCGGCTGGGGACACTGAAACTTAAACTCTGAGGGGAATTGAATTCCGGAGGATTCTATGGCTGGGGATTTGCAAAGATAAGTTACTGCTGGGGAATTTTGATGAACTCCACTGGGGATAGGAAGAATTTTGGCGAGTGTGATCTTCCGTGGTTGTTAGATGAGGATAACCCAGTTATAAGGCCTTGTGAGGAATAACTTTGAATAAAACTCGGGAGAGACGTCCGTACTCTGCAGGGAATAAGCTTCCAGCATCTACTGGGGGTGAGTTTTAAGATTTGCTAGGGATATGGATTCCAAATCTCTCGGGGGTTTCCTTTGAAGGGTATCAAGATATCCAATTGTACCTTTGACCTATTGGTAATCCTCTTTCCCGACTCATAAGAAAATGATTATGTTTCAAATGCATATGCCTATTTAACAAAACATTGGACGTTTCTCAAAATAAAACAAATAGTGCAAGAGAAAAGAAAAGGAAATGACACAAATTTCTGGGAAAAGTATTTGTATTGATTTTCTTTGAGTATATTTGTACAAAGGAGACAATCATCCTAGTAAGAGGATTTTGTCGTAAATATTTGAAAAATTTATACAAAATAAAGATGGCTATGTGAAATAGTTCCATGGGATTCCATTCTGCTACAACCTTCACAACTCTGAATATCTGTCCATTCAATGCTTCGTTTGCCGATGACTGGATTGATCAGAAACCCGGAACTGGTTGATGAAGAGATTGTCTTTGAAGTGGTCCGACGAGACATAGTCATACGCTTTAATTCCCTAACTTTTGCCTGAATCGCCCTTTCGGGTTTTCGATCCACCGGGAAACCCCTTTTTGCCCAAGCCGCCCTTTCGGGTTTTCAACTTGTCGGGTGTACAGATTTTTTTTTGTTTTTATCCCTAATTTTTGCCTGAATTGCCCTTTCGGGTTTTCGATCCACCGGGATGCCCATTTTTGCCCAAGCCGCCCTTTCGGGTTTTCGACTTGTCGGGTTATTTTATGCGTAGTATCTTTTGACTATGTCTGCATTCGCAGGGTGCGGCAAATCGTCGCCGTCCATGGTGGTCAGAATCATTGCACCACCAGAAAATATGCTCTTGATCACAAATGGTCCTTCATATGTAGGAGTCCATTTGCCCCTGGGATCACTTTGCGGCAAGATAATCCGCTTGATTACGAGGTCTCCGACTTAATGCACTTGACGTCTGACTTTCTTATTGAAGGCCTTGATCATCCGCTTTTGATACGTCTGACCATGGCATATAGCAACAAGTCGCTTCTCGTCGATCAGATTGAGTTGATCAAGTCGGGTCTGCATCCAATCATCTTCATTCAAGCCTGCATCCTTCATAATCCTTAGAGAAGGAATCTGGACTTCCATAGGCAAAACAGCTTCCATGCCATAAACCAAAGAAAATGGGGTTGCCCCAGTTGAAGTACGTGTCGTCGTACGGTATCCATGCAGAGCAAACGGTAGCATCTCATGCCAGTCTTTGTAAGTGACTGTCATTTTCTGAATGATCTTCTTAATGTTTTTGTTCGCAGCTTCAACAGCACCGTTCATCTTCGGCCGATAGGGAGATGAATTATGATGATAAATCTTGAACTATTCGCACAATGCAGTGATCATTGTGTTATTCAGATTTGTACCGTTGTCTGTGATGATTCTGTCTGGAACACCATACCGACATATGAGATTTTGCTTGATAAAGCGGGCAACCACATTTTTAGTAACAGAGGCGAAGGAAGCTGCTTCGACCCATTTGGTGAAATAGTCAATGGCAACCAGGATGAAGCGATGTCCGTTGGAAGCCGTGGGCTTGATCTCTCCAATCATATCAATGCCCCACATTGCAAAGGGCCATGGAGCAGTCAGGACGCTGAGAGGAACCGGAGGGATATGAACTTTGTCAGCATAGACTTGACACTTGTGGCAAGTACGGGAATGTTGATGGCAGTCAGCTTCCATGGTAGACCAGTAATATCCTGCCCTCAGGATCTTCTTAGCCATTGTATGCCCGCTCAAGTGAGTGCCAAATGTGCCGCTGTGTATATCAGTCATGATCAGTTCCGCTTCAGCTTTGTCTACACATCGGAGTAATACACAATCATGGCTTCGTTTGTAAAGGATGCCGTTGCTCAGGAAGAATTTGGCAGCAAATTTCCTTAAGAACTTCTTGTCATTTACGGAAGCTCCTTCGGGATAATCTCTAGTCTCGAGATACCTTTTGATTTCTTGGAACCAGGGTTGTTCCACTACTTCTTCGGTATTAATCTCGTGACAATGTGCAGGTTCATCCATTCGCTCGATGGTGATTTGGGGAGCCTCGTTATCCCAGTTGAGTTTAAACATGGAGGACATTGTGGCTAGAGCATCTGCTAGCTGATTCTCTTCTCGCGGGAAATGCTCGAAGGTAATTTGCTCGAAATGAGGCAACAATGTCAGGACATGTTCTTTGTATGGGATGAGATTAGGATGTTTGGTATCCCATTCTCCTTTGATTTGACTGATAACCAAAGCCGAGTCCCCAAATACGATCAAAGATTTGATCCCCAAGTCTATAGCAGCCTTGAGACCAAAGATGCAAGCTTCATACTCAACCATGTTGTTTGTGCAGCTGAAGCAAAGTCGGGCCGTGAAAGGAGTGTGACAACCTTTCGGAGAAATGAGTACTGCGCCGATACCGTTTCCAAGCGCATTTGAAGCACCATCAAAGTACAAGGTCCATCGGGATCCCTTTTCAGGTCCGTCATACGGTCCGTCACTTTCAATGTTGTCCAAATTCATGATGTCCTCGTCTGGGAAGTCAAATCTCATGGGTTGATAGTCTTCGATAGCTTGATGAGCCAGATGGTCAGCTAATACACTCCCTTTTATAGCTTTTTGGGTGGTGTACTGGATGTCATACTCGGTCAAGATCATTTGCCATCTAGCTATCCTTCCAGATAAAGCGGGCTTTTCGAAGATATACTTGATAGGATCCATTTTGGAAATCAACAAGGTAGTATGAGTCAACATATACTGTCTTAGTCGGCGAGCAGCCCATACCAAAGCGCAACAAGTTTTCTCGAGCAGTGAGTAGCGAGTCTCACAGTCGGTAAACTTTTTGCTAAGGTAATAAATAGCATGCTCTTTTCGACCAGACTCGTCATGCTGGCCCAAAACACACCCCATTGAGTTATCCAAGACGGTCAAATACATGATCAATGGTCTTCCTTCGACGGGTGGCATCAAAATAGGAGGTTCTAGCAAATAATCCTTGATTCTATCAAAAGCGGCTTGACAATCGTCGTTCCATTCCACTACCTGATCTTTTTTCAAGAGTTTGAAAATTGGCTCACAGGTAGAAGTCAGATGTGAGATGAATCTGGAAATATAGTTTAAGCGCCCCAAGAATCCTCTAACCTCCTTTTCAGTACGGGGAGCAGGCATCTCTTGTATTGCTTTTACTTTTGCTGGATCGACTTTAATGCCTTTGTTGCTTACAATGAATCCCAGGAGTTTACCAGACCTAACTCCAAAAGTGCATTTACTTGGATTCAGCCTGAGCTTGTATTCTTTCAACCTGGCAAACAGCTTTTCTAGATGTTCAAGGTGCTCTTCCTCTGTTTGTGACCGAGCTATCATATCGTCTACGTAAACTTCAATCTCATGATGTATCATGTCATGAAATAAAGCTACCATGGCGCGTTGATAAGTTGCCCCTGCGTTCTTCAGCCCGAACGACATCACTTTGTAACAGAAAGTGCCCCATTGTGTGACAAAAGTCGTTTTCTCCATATCCTCGGGAGCCATTTTGATTTGATTGTAGCCCGAGAATCCGTCCATGAAGGAAAACACTTTATGCTGAGCTGTATTGTCGATCAAGATGTCAATATGAGGTAGCGGGAAATCATCTTTAGGGCTGGCCCTATTCAAATCCCGGTAGTCCACACACATCCTGACTTTGCCATCTTTCTTAGGTACTGGCACAATGTTAGCGACCCATTGAGGATAGGACGTAACAGCCAGAAAACCAGCATCGAATTGTTTCATTACTTCTGCTTTGATCTTTTCGGACATGTCAGGCCTCATTCGGTGAACTTTTTGCTTGATTGGTGGACAGTCTTCTCTTGTGGGGAGACGGTGAACCACGATGTCTGTGTCTAAACCCGACATGTCTTCATAAGACCAATCGAAGGTCTCAACATACTCATTCAACAACTGTACCAAGCGCTCCTTGACTTTTAGTTCCAGATTGGCACCCACTTGCACCTCCTTCCGGTCTTCCTCGGTCCCCAAGTTAACAGTTTCCAATGGCTCTTCATGCGGTAAGATGGCCCTTTCCTCTTGTTGCAGAAGTCTGGCTAGTTCCCCGGGTACTTCACAACCTTTGTCATCTTCATACTCGGCTAGATTGACCAGATCCTCAGAGTTATTGAAAGATATAGCAGAATAGTCACCCATGGAATCCGGAGTGGATGGGTACCTGCATTGGTGAGTGTGGGTGTGTGTAAGGGATAGCCATCCTTAAACAAAAATGCAAAAGGAAAGAAAATGAAAATAAGCAGTTTATCAAATGAAAAACGTCCAATGAATCATTAAACATGGCATATGGATATGAAAAATAATCAAAACCCTTACAAATGGACCTACATGCCCCGGGCAAGGCAGGAGGTGAAAAGATATTGTACGAATTGTTTGAAAGTAAATATTACAGACCCAATAAGAAATATTTAACAGATAAATTACTGATGAATAAAAGTGATGGGGACAAAGTCCTTAGCCTCCCAATTGCTCAATCCTCCTCTGACAGTTGGATAAATCCACTCTTCAATGTTGCTCTCCTTGTCTTCAACTTCCAGGGCGTTGATTCTGTAGGGAGAAATTTTGACTGGCGCCCTTTCAATCTTCGCACGGCGCATAACTTTCTGGCCAGCGGCTGTGAACCCCAATCCAAACTTGTCAGTCTTATGCGGAATGTCAGGTAACTGCCCCCATGCTGAATTCTTCCCTTCTTTTATTGCGGCCCTTGCATCTTCCAGAGATGCCATCCTGGCCATCTGCCTCGGTGCCTCAGCCGTCAACTTCGCCACTGCTATTTCAGGAAGGACTTCTTCGAAATGTTGAAAGGTGTCTCAATGAACTCTCCTTCAACCTCCACATACCGGAAATAATTTAAGTGGCTAATCATGTACTCTTCTTCGCCATGGACAGTGATGATCTTTCCCTTGACAGGATACTTCAACATCTGATGTAAGGAGGAGGTGACTGCCCCAGCATGGTGTATCCATGGCCTACCCAGCAAGCAAGAGTATGACGGACGGATGTCCATCACATAGAAAGTGGATTTAAACACCTCAATGCCTATCTTGATGGGAATTTCAACCTCTCCATGGACCATTCTCTTCGAACCATCGAAAGCTCTGACAACAATATCACTCGGCTTCAATTCCAACCCTTCACAATCTAATCGGTCCAAGGCCTTCTTAGGCAAAACATTCAGCGACGAACCGGTATCAACCAAAACATGTGCAAGAGTGGTTCCGCGACACTCGATTGAAATGTGCAAAGCATCATTGTGATTTCTACCTTTAGGAGTTAGGTCGGCATCAGAAAAACCTAATCCATTGTCCGCAGTCAGGCTAGCCATGTAACTCTGAAATTGATCCGCAGAGGTTTCCTGGGGCACATGAGCTGCCTTCAGGAATTTTATCAGGGCTTTAGCGTGCGCTTCTGAGCAAAGTAGTAGTGCCAGCATGGAGATCTTGGAGGGGGTTTGCCCCAACTGTTCCACCACATCATAATCACTTCTTTTGATTATCCTCAAAATCTCGTCCATTTCCTTCTTGGAGGTTTCCGGGATTACCAAGGGTTGAGCCCTCGTCCTGACGGGCTCATCTTGGATTCCCTTACCTTTGTCAGCAGCGGTAGGAGAGACAGTACTAGGAACAACAATGTCTTCAATCAGAGGAGTTCTAGCAGAGAGTTTTATTGGTGCAGGGATGACCTTGTTAGCTGATGAGGGTCCAAAGACTGCTCTTGGAGGGGCAATCTCTGGAGAAAATATCCTTCCGCTTCTGGTGATTTTGCTGGTGCCCGCAATGTTACTAATGTTGGCTTCTTCATCATCCGAACCTTCTTCAATTGTTTCGATTTGTTTGATACCATGGTAGTAGACGTCACCGCCATAGTTCCAAGGTATCGACTTCTCAGAAACATAGGGAACAGGCCCTGGCATTGTTATCTTCAAAGGAACAGATTTTGCAGCTGGTGTAATCTTAACAGGCTTTTTGACGGCCTTGGAAAGATTGGCGTGAATGGTTATGATTGAGACATCTTCAGTATGAACTGGAACAGCAGAAACTTTTTCAAACAAAATTCGTCGATTATCCATAAGGCCTTGGATGCCTTTCTTCAGTAGCGGACAATGAAATGGCAGAGAGTAACAACAGTAGCAGTCTTCTTTACATCCCGGGAAGATCCCGGCCCTTAATAAATTCAACTTAATGGTTAGCAGTGGAGTAGTCAGATCACTGACATCAGCAACATACAAATCTTCTTCAATGGCGTTGACATTTCGGCCGTGCTTTGGCATGGGTGCAGATATCACATTAGGCTTCTCTGGAGCGTCAAACTCTACCTCCTTAGCCTCTATCAGGTCTTGGATTTTATGCTTGAGTGCCCAGCAATCATTGGTGTCGTGTCCAACACTGTCTGAATGGTAGGCGCATTTAGCATTGGCATGATAATGCGGAGAGGACGTATTCACATTCTTTGGCGCCTCCTTGATGGTGGCAAGATTCAACTTCAATAGATGGGGAAGCACTTGCGCTGGAGTCATATTAATACGGGTGAACTGCCGTTGGGGCCGTTCCACCCGTTGCTGATTTGGTCTGGACTGGTTATAGCGAGGCTGCTCACTCGGAGTGTTTTGAATCATTACGGCCCCCACAGTTGGCCGATGCTCCATCTTCCCTGCTCTTCTCTGAGAATATACCATAGCTGTCTCCTTCTTAAAAGGCTTCTTCTCAACACTTGCAGCAACACCCTTCTGAATCTTTCCTGACTTGATGCCAGCTTCTATTCTTTTGCCTGTTAAGATCAAATCGGTAAACCCCGCGGAAGAGTTACCAATTAGATGATTGAAAAATGGCCCAGATAAGGTCCCAAGAAACATATCAACGAGTTCACGGTCGGTTAAAGGAGGCTGCACCATGCCAGCCAAATCCCTCCATTTCTGTGCATATTCTTTGAATCCTTCACTTGTTCCTAGTGACATACCCTGAAGTTGGGTACGAGTAGGAGCAAGATCAGAGTTATACTGGTATTGTTTGTAGAAAGCGGTGGCCAAATCTTCCCAATTTCTGACACTAATTCCTTCTAGTTGATAAAACCACTCCAACTGAGCTCCCGAAAGGCTGTCTTGAAAGAAATGAATCCAGAGATTTTTATCTGCCGTATAGGGTTGAATCTTTCTCACGTAGGACCTGAGATGCATTTTTGGGCAAGACAGCCCATCATACCTCACAAACTCTGGCACTTTGAATTTTGGGGGAATCACAATCCCGGCAACCAAGCCCAAGTCTTCAAAATCTAAACCTGGTACTCTTTGTAGTTCCATGGCGGCCAATCTGTCTTCTAAACCTTTGTATTTATCATCAGCTGGAGGGTATTGCTGGTCAGAATAATCTTCATCCTCTTCAACCTCTTCTTCCTCCGCATCAGACTCAGAAGGCACCGCAACTCCATCTCTTTTACTAGTCCCTTCATCAGAAGTGGGAGGAAATTCAAGCACTCTCCGAGCTTCTCCGTCAAATCTTCTCCCCAAAGTAGCCACCCCAATCCTCTTTTTCTTCTTCTTTACTGGGTCCTTATTCCCCAATTGAGTCTTGATATCCTCCTGACTTTTAACCAAAGTCATCAAGAGTTGCTGGAAATGTGCATTCTGAGCTTGTAGGTCTTTGACTGTTTGCTCGAGATCCATCCTACTGAAATAAACAGCAGACAGATAAGGAAACCTGGAGTGAGACCTGCTTATGCACATGATGAATGGTATGCTGATGTATGCAATGCATTCAAGGATTTAGGACGTTCAAAATCGTTTCAGACAAAGAAGAACGCACGTCATATTAATAAGAAGAAATTTGTTAGTACATAATGCCCCATGGGCCAAATATTACAAAATAAACTTCTTAAGGCAGAAAGACATTGCGCATCCTCTTTGGTGCGATGTAGGTGTTGAGGGCCTCTTGCTCGTGGAGTCGGCGGGTAAGTTCTAGAACCTTCTTTTCACTGGCGTAGTAGCTAGCTTCAAAAGTATTCCGTTCCTCCTTGAGCTGAATCCAACTTTTCTGCATTTCCTCCCACGATGTAGGCATGTCTGGATGTAGGATGGTGTAGGGGACCTCTCCTTCATTGACGGGCTCTTTAATCACTGGGAGTACATGAGGATAAGGCATCATTAGACTTTGGGCTCGGGCTCGTACCCACTTGAGATAGGGCTCAAGAGGGATGGAGTTCTTGTGTCCCAGAGTCTTGCTATCAACCTTGTTGAGTTTTCCCCAAGCTCTGATGAATCTTTGGCGAAGTCCTTGCGCATCGTTGTCGAAGTAAAAAACTAGGCTAGGAATCAACATATCATGAGGGCCGTCCCTCCGTGCATATCCAAATTGCCTCAAAGCTAGGCAAGGGTTGTAGGTGATACCTCCCCTAATTCCAAGTAAAGGAACATTAGGAAACTCTCCGCAACGATCGACGATGATGACATTTTCTCTGGACCGAGAACACCAATGCACATCAGAATGAGTAAGAGTCATCAACCGTTGGGAACACCTTGAGCCTTGGTCATTCTTCAAGACAGATTGTGGAAGGTGCGAAATAAACCACCTTGCAAGGATAGGAGTACAGCACATGAGAACACCCCTCTTTCTCATTGTTCGTGTGTAAAATGAGTGAAGGATGTCCCCAAGCAACGTTGGTATTGGATTTCTGGACAAGAAGATTTTGACGGTGTTGACATCTACCAATTGGTCAGGATTTGGGAACAAGACCAACCCGTAGATAAGGAGTGCCACAATTTCTTCAAAGGCTTGTAGGTCCAATGAGTTCCAACATTCTTGTGCCTTCTCAAACAAGAATTTTGCTAAGAATCCTTTGACGCTGCTTCTGGTTTCCCAATGCCCCTTGATGTCAGATGGTTGTAGATGTAATGCTCGAGCAACATCTTCCGGCTTTGGTTCCTTTTCCGTACCGTTGAAGGGTAGTTGATTAAGGATAGGAATTCTCAGGAGTTGAGAAAACTCCTCCAAAGTGGGTACCAACTGATAATCAGGGAAAGTGAAGCAGTGGTGAAGAGGGTCAAAGAACTGGAATAGCACTTTCATCATGTCTTCTTCAATGTTGGTGTTGACTAGGCTGAGCAGTCTACCATGTCTTTCACTGAAGGATGAATTTTCCGGAATTCTTGAGGTGAGCTCTTTGAGTTGAGGAGAAATTCTCACAAGGTTGACTTGAATGGTATTTCTGCGAGGAATTTCCATGACCTACAAAACAGGAACAAAGATGAAGATCCAAACCCTTGAAATGGTTAGTAAATGCATATGATGCTTCATGATGTTTATGATGTATGCACAAAACATATGTACAAGCAAATCACACCAAAACCCTAGTTTCAAGCTTGCATGGGGTTTCATAGGTTAGTACCCTCTTGAGTGTAGTTGGCTTAAAAACCTGTCTTATAAATAGTAACCGGGTTCTAAGGAGCTCAATATCACTGATTATTTTCAATGTTCATTGTTTTGGTTTAGCCACTTAACTAGCGACCAAAATATTCCAAGAAAACAACCCTCAATGAGTGTAGTATCGAGTATCTACCAACTTCGGACTGCACCAAAGCCGGTCATCTCACTACCCCTATTAAAAGGCCAAGATGGTCAAGTAAGGTTCTAGGTCATTAGTGCTTAGTGACATCACTCAGTGGCCCCGTACTCTCCTTGATTGAACTCAAGGGTTACCGGTACTCACAAATATTTCGCACTAATATAGCTATTGCTTAGACCGTGTCGGTATACCCCGCACAGTTTCTACAACGTATTGCTATCTATGAATGTTTCCCAAAATCCGGGTGTAGGATTGCAAACCCAAACAATAGAGCCAAGATATAAAGCAATCAATTCAAACAATTAGTCATGCAAGAGGGTGATCTAAGCCCTAAGGTTACTCCACTTTTAAAAAATTGTCCCCAGAAGAGTCGCCAGTTCTGTGATACGGTGGGAGAACTGACTAGGGTTTTGCGTTTGTTTTCGCAAATGTTTCGGTTGAGCAAGATTCGCCACCGACTTTTTATTTTATCCTAAGGAAAGGTTTAAAAAGCACAACAAAAACCTTTGAGATTTTTCTTGGGTTCGGGGAGTAGATTATAGAAAGGGAAGGTATTAGCACCCTTTCTATCCATGGTTATCCATGGGCTCTTAGGTACTTGCTTAGATCAACTTGCCTTGGTTTTCAATTGTTTGAAATGGTGCTTGGTGTGTGGTTTTGAAAATGTTTTGAAAAGATGCCTTGTATAGGCTACCCTTGTAACAATTCTTTACTCGAATGTTTTACGAAAGGTGTTTTATCTTTTAAAAAGATGTTTCAAGGTTTTTTGAAGGTTTGTTTTGAAAGTGTTTGTGAAGTGTGTTTTGAAAATAGGCAAGTGTTTTCTTGGAAAATTGACAAGTACTTAAGAGTTGTCTACCCTAAAGTTTTCTCAAAGATTTTTGTTATGTCTTAAACCTTTTGACAATTTTGTTCCACCATTGCATTTGGTGGACAATCTTGTATTAGGAGGTTGAAGGGACGGGCGCGGGTCATCGTTTAGACCATAATTGCAATAGTGTTAAATGTCTTTGGGCAATTTTTCTTTAAAAGGGACTTGATCATTCAATTAGGCAACATTTTGAGGGACTATGATCATTGGATTGTTTGTTTTACCCAAAGAAGTTCAACATGCAATATGGCCCAATTTATTTGAAGGCAACAAAGTGGAATACCCTAGGGGTGCAAGTGTGAAATGTGTTGTCCATTTTCATGCTTTTTTGTCTTGTATTAGGTCAAACTATTTTTTGTTCGTTTTATTCGCATGTAAACCCTAACTCTAGCATAGTATATTTAGAAAGCGATAAAGTGCGAAATTTAAATTCCTACGCTATTACAACACAATAATATGGGGAGGGGGGTACAATGTCTCAAATGGGGTATATTTAGACAAAAATTTAAACCTAACTATTACATCATTTTCTTTGAATATTTACAAGACAAATAATTTGCACAATTAAATGGAAATTGAAATAAATATGCAAAAATGCAAAAAAAGAATTTTTATGTGTATGAAAAAAAGAATATTATTTATGTAAATAAAAAGAGAAATAAAAGGGTATTATTTTTGGAGTATTTTCAAATTTAGGGCAAAACCCTAATTTTTAATCAAAAGGGGATATTAGTCAATTAATTCATATAATAATTATTATTTACATACAAAAATAAAATAAAATATAGTATATTTGTAAAAAAGGTATTTTTTTAGTATTAAATATTAAAAGATAAAATATGTACATTTTTTGGTATTTTTATCCTAAGTATATTAATATATACCTATATATTTATATTATTTACAAAATGTGTATTATATATATTAATTAATAATATTTAATATTTAAATAAAAAGTATTTTTCTATAAAATATTTTCAGGAAGCAAAAATAAGATAAAAGTGTATAGAATATATTTGTGCTATTTTAATAGTTTAAACAAAAAAGTATATATTTATTTATTTATGTACAAACTAAGAGAAAAAATCAAATAAATCCCTAATAAAATCAAAAATGATGAGAAGAAATATTTTTAAATTTTTAATATGCTGAGAAAAAATAAATGAGTTAATTAAAAAAAGAAAAAGTCAAAAAACATTAAAAATAAAGCAAATGGGCTCAGGGGGGTGTAAAACCAAATGTAGGGTGCAAAAAGAAAACACAAAGCAAGCCCAGCCCAATGCCACCTTTCTTCAACCTCTGAACTGTGTCATTCAAAAAAACGCGCGCCCTGTTCTTGATCTTCTAACTCCTGATTCCTGGCTTATTAATGAAAACTCATAACATAAAAAATATTCAGCATGAAGAGACGAATCCAACCATATGCAGAACTTGATCTAACTCTCTAAGATGAGGGAGAATTTCTTCTCCCCCAAATCCTAACCTAGATTTTCTGCCATTTTCAAACCTCAAATTCTCACAGCTCAAGTAAAAGAAATGAAAAGTAAAA
The DNA here is from genome assembly GCA_948472305.1 of Vicia faba. Taxonomy (NCBI): domain Eukaryota; kingdom Viridiplantae; phylum Streptophyta; class Magnoliopsida; order Fabales; family Fabaceae; genus Vicia; species Vicia faba. Next base: position 753,169,508 of record OX451740.1, on the reverse strand, counting down.
ACATGTACATGTTCAGTGGCATGAGTAGAACATTGTTTATTCACAAACTTAGAGCTAATGATGCTTAATAGGAGAGATAGAAGTTCACCAAGATACCTGTTCAGCTGAAGTTCTATCTGGCAATGAGGAAGCTTTCAGTGCAAGGTGATGATTGGAAAAGCTTCCTTGAGGTCCAGGGATGCTATTCCAATGTTTACTTTGTCTTGAAAGCTTTTGAATCGTGCTAGAGCACTTCACCTGCAAAACAAGAAACTGAAAATGGTGGAAGTGGTTAGAGGGATTACAGGTCATGTTTCAAGTCATGGTTAGCTTGCATAGGTGCTAGGGAATGTATGTGAACTGGTTTGGGCAAGAGAGCTTGAGGGAAATGGAAGATGGCACTCAAACTGCAGGCATGACCCTGTTTTTGCAGTTTGAAGATGATTCTGAGATTGGGAGTGTATGAGAGGTGTTAGGGTCGTGCAATAGCTTGGTTGAGATCTCTTGAGTATGTTTGTCAAGTTCACTTAAGGGTTTGTAAGCTGATATGAGAGTTGGTTTGAGTTATGATGTGTTTCTTACACTTTAAGCAAGCAATGGTTACTTTGTGCCTCTAGCCTGTACAGGCCCTCATACTATGCTGCATAATCCCTCCTTGATCAGTGTGATTAACACATAAACTTGTGCCAATTAGATATGGACTGTACTTCTTGGATTTGTAATTGGACATAAAGCTAACTTTTGCAAAAATAGAAAGAATGCTTTATCTAATTTGGGATTAATCCTTTATGCAATGTTAGAACACAAAGAACATGGCTTTGGCACAAATAATATGCATTAAATTTATGAGTGATGGATGGTTTAAGGACCTGTAATCAAGATATGCAAGCTGAGATTGAAATGCATAGTGTTATGAACATGTACATGGCCAAGAACAAAAGTGACTTTTTCCCATTTTGCAAAATTCGATTCTCCCTAACCATGAGGTTGTTTGAGAAGTTCTTGGACATTTTGGAAAGCTTGGAATGTGTACTACAATCCATCTTTGAAATGCAAATTGAAATTCCAAGTGGAAGTGAATGGAAAATGGCCTTGAAGTTAGGTAGAAAACCTTGTCAAAATAGGTTAAAATTTCACTAAGTTAAGAATGGTTTAGTGCCCTTATTCAAAAATTTGTAACTTGAGATACAAGCCTCAAATGGGAAAACTTTGTGAATCAAAGTTGTAGATTATGCAACAAGCTACAACTTTCATGTTTTGACTTTTGTTTGAATCCAAATGGATCTTGGTGAAAAAGTGGGGCAAAGTTGGGAAAAAATTAAGGTTTTTTATAACTTAGAAAAATTCTAAGTTATGAAAAATTCTAATTTCTAACCCTAATTTGCATTTTGTGATTTCTTGATGAACAAGTTTCATGATTTGGCATGTTTTGATGAAAAATGAATCTTGACTCTTGATTTTGACCAAAAAGTCAAAGTTTGACTTTTCAGTATACAGTCAAAATAGATCAATTGACTGGGAAATTCAACTGTCAATCTTGTGTACTTGGGATCTTTTGAGTTTGTTGAGCATGTCGAGATAATTCCATGGGGTCCTTGAATCCATATATGAGCTTGGTTTGCCATTGGCTAGGTCAAATAGTCAAAAATTGCCTTTGTGCAGTCAAAACCCTAAAAATGACCATTTTGCCCTTTTGGTGATCTGATCAAATTTCTTATGGAATTTGTGATCCAAACTTGATCAAATGGTCCATAATGTTGATGTGGGTCAATTTTCATGAGGTTTGACTGTCAATTGGCCACAGTTGACTTTTTCCTCAATACAGCTGATTTTTAGGTCAATTATCCAATTGACTGGGCAAAACTTGGAATCAAGGCTTGAAACTTGGTATGGATAAACTTGGGAGTCCAATATGAAGCATGAAAGTCATCTTAGGCACTTTAGGTCAAAACATCTTGGTGCAAACACAAACCCTAATTTGGGTCAACAGTGTGAGGAGAAGTCTTGAGCAGATGAAACCCTAACTGGATCTTGGGCTTCAAAGGTTTTGTGATGAGAAATCATTGAGAAATGGGAGGGCAAATTTTGGGGTACAACAATTGTCAAAAGAGTTAAAAACATAAGAAAGATCTTTGAGTAAAATAGGGTAGACAACTCTTAGTTACTTGATCAAAAGCTTGCAAAACATCCTTGCTACTTTCAAACACACCTCACAACACAATTTCAAAACAAACTTTCAAAACATTGAAATATCTTTACAAAAAAGACACACACCTTTGTATATATTCAAACAAGAATCATTACAAAGGTTGCCTAGTCAAGGCCTCTTTTTTTAAAAGCATTTTCAAAACCACACACACAAAACACCATTTCAAACAATTGAAAAGCAAAGCAAGTGATCTAAACAAGTAACTAACAGCCCATGGATAACCATGGATGAAAAGGGTGCTTGCACCTTCCCTTTTCATAATCTACTCCCCGAACCCAAGAAAACATCTCAAAGGTCTTTCCTGTGCTTTTTGACCTTTCCTTAGGATAAAATAAAAAGTCGGTGGCGACTCTTGCTAAACCGAAACATTTGCGAATACAAAACGCAAAATCCCAAGTCAGTTCTCCCACCGTATCACAGAAGGTAACCCATAGTGAAGTTTGTTTACCTTCAGTAGTTCGAGTCGGTGTCGTCTCTCTGATACGTAACTGTGATACGGTGGGAGAATTGACTTTTGTTTTGCGTTTGATCGCAAATGTTGTGGATAGCAAGAGTCTCCACTGACTTTTCTTTTATCCAAAAAAAGGAAAGGTGAAAAAGCATAGGAAAGACCTTTAGAGATGTTTTCTTGAGTTCGGGGGGTAGATTATGAAAAGGGAAGGTATTAGCACCCTTTTCATCCATGGTTTTCCATGGGCTCTTAGTTACTTGCTAGATCACTTTCTTTGTTTGAAAATATGCTTTGTGTTGTGGGTTTGAAAATATTTTGAAAACGTCTTTGTAATGGTTCTCGTCTCTATAAGAACGCGTACAAAATGTTTGTTTGGAAAAATGTTTCAAAATGAGAGTGTGAGTGTATAAAAATGTTTCTGTTGTGATCAAGCAAGCAACTAGGAGCAAACCTACCTACTCAAAAGGTCTTAGATATTCTTTTCCTCCTCCTTTAGATGTTGCTATCTTACCATTGATTTGGTAAGAAGCCCTATCGTTGGATGTGAAGGGATGGGCATTAGGACGTTTGTATAGTCATAGAAGGTAACCCATGGAACGTTTTAGCAATGTCGTTTTAGGGACTAGATCGTTTACCAAAGGCAACATCGAGGGTCATTGAGGGACTACGATCTTTTATCGAGGGTCTTTTTCTAAAACGCCCATGTTCGAGGGTGTGGTACAGTGGTGGAACTGACTTGAAGGTTTTGCGTTTGTGTTCGCAAATGTTGCGGTTTAGCAAGAGTCGCCACCGACTTTTCTTTTGTCCAATAAAGAAAGGTGAAAAAGCATAGGGAAGACCTTTAGAGATGTTTTCTTGAGTTCGAGGGGTAGATTATGAAAAGGGAAGGTATTAGCACCCTTTTCATCCATGGTTTTCCATGGGCTGTTAGTTGCTTGCTAGATCACTTGTTTTTGTTTGAATGTGCTTTGTGATATGGGTTTTGAAAGTATTTTGTAAAAGAGGCCATTGTTTAGGCAATCTTTGTAATGGTTCTTGTTCGTAAGAATGTATACAAAAATGTTTGTCTTTTTGAAAATGTTTTCAATGTTTGTAATATGTTTGAAAATGTGCTTTTGAAAGTGATTTTGAAAAGGGTTTCCTTTGTAATGGCTCTCTTGGAAAATTTGTAAATCCAGGCTTGAAATTGGATGGAAGCAAACCTGAGGGTCCAGGATGATCTTTTGAGAAATGAGAGGGCAAATTTTGGGGTACAATAGCTGCCCCTGTTCAATCTTCTTAAACCTAAAGAGTTAGATTGGTGAGTCCACCATTCATGACTTGAAGGTGAAAGATGATTGAACACTAGAGTGCCCAGAAATTTTCACTTGAAGATGGATGGTGAATGGGCTTATAGATGCCATTTGGAGGAATGTTGGTGAACGCTGGAAGAAGTATCAGCACAAATCTCTTGTTGATTTATGCTAAAACTCGATGTTTTACCTGTGAGAAAAAAAGAGTTAGTAAAATGCATATGCATGCATGATGTTCACCAGATGTGGTATTATGCTAAATGCATAGGGTATCTATGAATGTGAGATGTATGTTTCTGTCCGGGAAAATAAATCCCTGACTGATGCTATGGAAATTCTAGGAGGTTGAATCCCTGATTATCGTTGGGGATGAAGAATATACACATCTTCAAATCTTGTTGAAAGGATGCTTCTGCTGGGGAATATCTCTTGAACATCAGTTGTTATCTAGTCGGATCCAAGTATCACAACTTGCTGAGGATAAGACGAATTAATTGTTACCTTGTCGGATTCCAGGCTTTGTAGAAAATTTCTTGAAATTGAATAGTTATCTGGTCGGATTCCAGGCTTTGTAGAAAATTTCTTGAAATTGAATAGTTATCTGGTCGAATCCAGGCTTCTCAACAATTTGCTAGGGATACATAGGTTAACGATTATCTGGTAGGATCCAGGCTTCGCAGTAACTTGAAGTGGTAACCACTATCTGGTCGGGTCCAGGTTTCATGATTTTTTTGGAAAGTTGTACTATTATATGGTCGAGTCCAGGCTTAATAGTATCTCTCTGAGGATCACAGTTAATCATTATCTGGTCGGGCTCCAGGCTTCGCAATAAATTTTTTTAAAAACTGTTATCTGGTCGGGTCCAGGCTTCACAATAAACTATTTTGAAAAATGTTATCTGGTCGGGTCCAGGCTTTGCAGATTTCTGAGGTTGATGAGGTTAATTGTTATTTGGTCGGATCCAGGTTTCACAATAAACTTTTCGAAAAACTGTCATCTGGTCGGGTCCAGGCTTTGCAGATTTCTGAGGTTGATGAGGTCAATTGTTATCTGGTCGGATCCAGGTTTCACAATAAACTGTTGGGGATATGGAGGCAACTCTACTTGGGGAAATAAGTTAAACCTTGATTGGGTTGAGTTCAGGTTCTTCTATATATTTGAAGAGTTAGGCTATTATCTGGTCGGGTCCAGGTTTCATAGCATTTTGAAATTGAGATCAACTGTTATCTGGTCAGATCCAGGCTTCAGATATTCAAACTATTATCTGGTCGGGTCCAGGTTTCAGTAATTGAAGAAGTCAAACTATTATATGGTCGGGTCCAGGCTTCAGTAGTAACTTGAAAAGTGTGCTAATATCTGGTCGGATCCAGGCTTCATAGCATCTTTTGAAATTGAGATCAACTGTTATTTGGTCGGATCCAGGTTTCAGATACTCAAACTGTTATCTGGCCGGGTCCAGGTTTTAGTAATTGAAGAAGTCAAACTATTATTTGGTCGGGTCCAGGCTTCAGTAATAACTTGAAAAGTGTGGTAATATCTGGTCGGATCCATGCTTCATAGCATCTTTTGAAATTGAGATCAACTGTTATCTGATCGGATCCAGGTTTCAGATACTCAAACTGTTATCCGGTCGGGTCCAGGTTTCAGTAATTGAAGAAGCCAAACTATTATCTGGTCGGGTCCAGGATTCAGTAATAACTTGAAAAGTATACTAATATCTGGTCGGATCCAGGCTTCATAGCATCTTTTGAAATTGATATCAACTGTTATCTGGTCGGATCCAGGTTTCAGATACTCAAACTGTTATCCGGTCGGGTCCAGGTTTCAGTAATTGAAGAAGTTAAACTATTATCTGGTCGGGTCCAGGCTTCAGTAATAACTTGAAAATTGTGCTAATATCTGGTCGGATCCAGGCTTCATAGCATCTTTTGAAATTTAGATCAACTGTTATCTGATCGGATCCAGGTTTCAGATACTCAAACTGTTATCCGATTGGGTCCAGGTTTCAGTAATTGAAGAAGTCAAACTATTATCTGGTCGGGTCCAGGCTTCAGTAATAACTTGAAAAGTGTGCTAATATCTGGTCGGATCCAGGCTTCATAACATCTTTTGAAATTGGGATCAACTGTTATCTGGTCAGATCTAGGTTTCAAATACTCAAATTGTTATCCGGTCGGGTCCAGGTTTCAGTAATTGAAGAAGTCAAACTATTATTTGGTCGGGTCCAGGCTTCAGTAATAACTTGAAAAGTGTGCTAATATCTGGTCAGATCCAGGCTTCATAGCATCTTTTGAAATTGAGATCAACTGTTATCTGGTCGGATCCAGGTTTCAGATACTCAAACTGTTATCCGGTCGGGTCCAGGTTTTAGTAATTGAAGAAGTCAAACTATTATCTGGTTGGGTCCAGGCTTCAGTAATAACTTGAAAAGTGTGCTAATATCTGGTCGGATACATGCTTCATCGCATCTTTTGAAATTGAGATCATTTGTTATCTGGTCGGATCCAGGTTTTAGATACTCAAAATGTTATCCAGTCGGGTCTAGGTTTCAGTAATTGAAGAAGTCAAACTATTATCTGGTCGGGTCCAGGATTTAGTAATAACTTGAAAAGTGTGCTAATATCTGGTCGAATCCAGGCTTCATAGCATCTTTTGAAATAGTAAAGGCTTTGTTGACGGCTTTACTGGGGATCAGGGGTTGTGGCCCTGTGATTTGCAATAATCTGAAAGGGAAATTCAAACTTGGAGAGGGTAGACTCAGTCAGGTAAGGCAACCTCAGCTTGGGGAAGATACGCTCAACCGAGGAGGGTAAACTTCGCTTAGGGATAATAGCCTTAGCAAGGGAAGATATACTCAGCTGGGAAAATACACTCAGCTGGGGAACTTTGTGGTGTCTTGATTGTTGTATGTTGAGAAATTTGAATTCGGCTGGGGAAATAACCTTGTTAGGGGAAATAAACCCTGTTGAGGAAGTGAATTTACTTTAGGAAGAGATCGACTTAGCTGGGGGAGAAAGCGGCCAAGAGGTTGAGACTCTGGTCGGGGATTATCCTATGCAAAGAGACCTTGTGGGAAACTCCGTTAGGGGAAAGGTTTATCGTAGCCGCCCTTGTGGGGATAATGATAATGAGATAACTATGTGGGGATATTTCATATACATTAAAGAGATGCTTACCGCTGCTTAGCAAGACACATGTGCCAAATAGTTTTAATTATGTTCACATGCATATGTTCATTCAATTTTAGTCATTGGACAAATTTGCATTCAAAACAAATACATAAATTTTGCACTTCGAAGTGTATTTGTATTGATATTTTTCCCCTGAATAGGTGTTTTTGTACAGAGAGACGGAGATCCTAGTAAGAGGAAATCGTCAAAAGGAAAACAAAATTGAGAATGAAAACAAATAGCCATGTGAAATGATCTCATTGCCTTCCAACTCTACTATTTCCCTAATGTTTCCAAACGTCCCTTGCCGTTGATCGAAGTTGATTGGATCGATCTTGGACCATTTGAACTTGGACCTTGGTGATATAATTGATTGTATTGATTTCACGGGACATAGTCGTACGCTTTTAATCCTTAATTTTTGCCTGAACTGCCCTTTAAGGTTTTCGGTCCACCAGGATACCCTTTTTTGCCCAAGTCGCCCTTTTAGGTTTTCAACTTGCCGGGTGTACAATCTTTTGCATATATCCCTAGTTTTTGCCCAAAACTTTTGGTTTGCCGGGATGCCCTTATCTTGCTTAGGTGTGTCAACCTAGCGGGTCTCTTATGCGTAGTATTTTTTAACTATGTTCGCGTTTATAGGATGTGGGAAATCTTCACCGTCCATGGTAGTCAGCATCATGACACCACTAGAGAAAACTCTCTTGACAACAAATGGCCCTTCATAAGTGGGAGTCCATTTGCCTCTGGGGTCGCCTTATGGTAGAATGATTCATTTTATCACCAAGTCACCAACTTGATATACTCGAGGCTTGACCTTTTTGTTGAAAGCCTTGATCATTCGTTTGTGGTACGTATGACCGTGGCAAACAACAACTAAGCGTTTTCCGTCGTTCAAGTTCAGCTGATCCAATCTCATTTGAATCCACTCGTCCTCACCTAGGCCTGCCTCAGTCATAATCCCCAGCGAGGGAATTTGAACTTCCACTGGCAAAATAGCTTCCATGCCATAGACTAGAGAAAAGGGAGTTGCCCTAGTTGATGTTCTAGCTGAAGTACGGTAGCCATGTAGAGCAAATGGAAACATCTCATGCCAATCTTTATAGGTTACTACCATTTTATCCACAATCTTCTTGATATTTTTGTTGGCCGCTTCGACTGCACCGTTCATTTTTGGTCTATACGGAGAAGAATTGTGATGCTTGATCTTAAATTGGGTGCACAGCTCCCTGGTCATAGCATTATTGAGGTTAGTCCCATTGTCGGTGATGATCCTTTCGGGATACCATAACGGTATATGAGGTTGTGTCTGATGAATCTGGCTACCACGCTCTTGGTGACTGAGGCAAACGAGGCGGCTTCGACCCATTTGGTAAAATAGTCGATAGCAATAAGAATGAAGCGATGTCCGTTGGAAGTTGTGGGCTTGATCTCTCCAATCATGTCAATGCCCCACATTGCAAATGGCCACGGAGCAGTCATGACATTCAGAGGGATAGGAGGCACATGGACTTTGTCAGTGTAAATTTGGCATTTATGACAAGTCCTTGAATGTTGATGGCAATCGGTCCCCATCGTTGACCAATAGTAACCTGCTCTTAAGATTTTCTTAGCCATCGCATGTCCACTTGAGTGAGTACCGAAGAGACCATCATGTATTTCTTCCATAATTTCCTCTACCTCCTTCTTGTCCACACATCGGAGTAAAGTCGAATCATGGTTGCGCTTGTACAATATCCCGTTACTTAGGAAGAATTTAGCTGCAAATCTTCACAAGAACTTTTTGTACTTGATAGATGCCCCTTTGGATACTCTTGAGCTTCAAGGTATCTCATCACCTCATGGTACCAAGGATTTTCCACATAGGTGTCGAGCTCATAGCAATGTGCAGGTTCATCAAATCTTTCAATTGTAATCATAGGGGCTTCATTGTCCCATCTGACCTTGAACATTGAAGACATGGTTGCCAAGGCGTCAGCCAACTGGTTTTCTTCCCTAGAGAAATGCTCAAAAGTGATTTCTTTGAAGTAAGGAATTAGGGACAACACAAGTTCCTTGTAAGGGATAAGATTAGGGTGTTTAGTGTCCCAATCTTCTTTTATTTGGCTAATCACTAGGGTGGAGTCTCCAAACATATCCAAATGCTTGATTCTTAAGTCAATAGCAGCTTTCAGACCTAAGATGCATGCTTCATACTCGGCCATATTATTTTTGCAATCGAAGCATAGTCTGGCAGTGAAAGGAGTGTGGCAACCTTCCGGAGAGATGATCACAACACCAATTCTATTACCTAAGGCGTTGGAAGCCCCATTGAATACCATAATCCATCGGGATCCTTGTTCAGGTCCGTCATATGGTTCAGATTTTGCACAGTCGGTTACCAGCATGATAGTCTCATCAGGGAAGTCGAAATTCATTGACTGATAATCGTCCACGGCTTGATGGGCCAAATGATCTGCTAGTACACTTCCTTTGATGGATTTTTGAGTCGTATATTGAATGTCGTACTCAGTCAAGATCATTTTCCATCTGGCTATTCGTCTGAAAATGGCAGGTTTCTCGAAGATGTACTTGATTGGGTCCATCTTAGAAATCAACAAAGTGGTATGAGTCAACATATACTGTCTTAGCCAGCGAGCAGCCCATGCCAGAGCGCAACAAGTTTTCTCGAGCAGTGAATATCTGGTTTCATAGTCGGTAAACTTTTTGCTCAGGTAATAAATAGCATGCTCTTTTCGGCCAGACTCGTCATGTTGGCCCAATACACACCCCATAGAGTTCTCTAGTACAATCAAATACATGATTAAAGTTCTTCCTTCAACTGGAGGCATGAGAATAGGAGGTTCTCGTAAATGTTCTTTGATTTTGTCGAAAGCAATCTGGCATTCATCGTTCCATCTGACTACTTGATCTTTCTTCAAGAGTTTGAAGAGTGGTTCACAAGTAGCAGTTAAGTGGGATATGAAACGGGAAATGTAATTGTGACGACCCAAGAATCCTCTGACTTCTTTTTCAGAATGAGGGACTGGCATTTCTTGGATGGCCTTTATCTTGGAAGGATCAACTTCAATGCCTTTATTGCTGACGATAAAACCTAGGAGCTTTCCAGATCGTACTCCAAACGTGCACTTATTATGGTTTAACCTCAGCGTGTACCTTTTTAGCCTCTCGAATAACTTGTGTAGGTGATTGAGATGTTCTTCTTCAGTTTGTGATCTGGAAATCATATCATCCACATATACATCTATCTCATGATGAATCATGTCATGAAATAAAGCTACCATAACCCTTTGATATGTTGCCCCTGCATTCTTTAGTCCGAACGGCATGACCTTGTAGCAGAAGATGCCCCATTACGTAACGAACATAGTCTTCTCCATAACTTCGGGAGCCATCCTTATTTGATTATATCCTGAGAAGCCATCCATGAAAGAGAAGACTTTATGCTGAGCATTATTATCAACTAAGACGTCAATGTGTGGTAGAGGGAAATCATCTTTGGGGCTTGCCCTATTCAGATCCCCATAGTCTATGCACATGCGAACTTTCCCGTCTTTCTTTGGCACCGGCACCACATTGGCAACCCATTGAGGATAGGATGTCACAACTAGTAACCCCACATCAAATTGTTTCATCACCTCAGCTTTGATCTTTTCAGACATATCAGGCCTCATGCGACGAACCTTTTGCTTGATAGGCAGACAGTCTTCTTTTGTCGGCAGACGATAAACTACGATGTCGGTATCCAACCCAGACATATCTTCATAAGACCAAGCAAAAATTTCCACATACTCATGCAACATCTGAACCAACCTGCTCTTGACACTGCTTTCCAAGTTAGCACCAATCTTGATTTCCTTCTTATCTGCCTTAGTACCCAGGTTGATAACTTCAACTGACTCCTCGTGCGGCTGAATAACTTTTTCCTCTTGTAATAGAAGTATGGATAGTTCTCCCGGTATGTCAAAATCTTCCTGGCCTTCGTCTTCGGCTTGGTTGATAGGACATTCAAAGTCATAGTCAGCAATAGTAGAGTTATTGGAAATAGGATCCAGAGTGGACGTGGATCTGCAAAAGTGTGTGTGTGTGTATGTGTATGTAAGATACATGGCTATTTTTTTTGAAAAATGTAATTGAAAGAAAGAAAAGACAATGAACACAAATATTTGAATGCAAAAGAGTCCAATGTACTGAATGATCAAGTGATTAGATGAACATAAATAAAACCCTTAACAAATGAACCAAAGTGCCCCGGGCCAGGCATATGGTTGAAAAGTCATTGTCAAAATATTACAGACGACATGTTCTTGAATTGAAATAAAAGTAATAATAAGTAGATTACTCCTCAATGAAGGAGATGGGCACAAAGTCCTTTGTATGCCAATTCTTCAGCTCCGTTGTAGTTGGATACACCCACTCTTCAAAAGTAGTCTCTTCTTCATAATCATTCACGGCGCTGACTCCATGGTTTCCAATGTGGAGAGGTGGCTTCCCAGCACGAGCACACCTTACTTCTTTCTGAGCTTTGACGGTGAAGCCTAAACCAAATTTGTCTGCTTTAAAAGGGATATCGAGGAGTTTCCCCCAAGTATCACAGTTTCCTTCTTCAATTTCCGCACGTGCATCCTTGACTGAAACCTTCTTTGGCGTGGCCTTGACAACTTTAGACTCATCAAAATAACATTTAGTAGCAGCAATCATCGGCGGTACAACCTCAAAGGCTTGACATGGGGTTTCAATGAATTATCCGTCCATCTCTACATACTTGAAAGAGTTAAGGTGGCTCACCATAAACTCTTCTTCTCCACAGACGGTGTCTATTTTGCCTTTGACTGGGTATTTGAGTTTTTGATGGAGGGTTAAGGTCACTGCCCCAGCTTTATGAATCCACGGGCGACCTAACAGATAAGAATAGGCCGGACGAATATCCATAATATAGAAGGTGGAGTTGAAGGTTTGGGAACCCACTTTGATTGGAAGATCCACTTCCCCATGAACAGTCCTCTTTGATCCATCAAACGCCCTTACGATGATATCACTTGGCTTCAAGATTAAATCTTCACAGTCGAGACAGTCTAATGCCCCCTTAGGTAATACATTCAGAGAAGAGCCAGTGTCGACTAGCACATGTGCTAAGGTAGTCCCTTTGTACTCGACAGAAACATGTAAAGCTTTGTTGTGATTCTTCCCAAGAGGTGTTAGGTCAGCATCTGAAAACCCCAAGCCATTATCAACTGTCAGGCTAGCCACGCAATTCTCAAATTGGTCTGTTGTTGTCTCATGGGGGACATGAGCCTTTTTCAGGAACTTGATTAACGTCTGAGCATGGACATCAGAGCAAAGCAGCAATGACAACATTGAAATCTTGGAGGGGGTTTGCCCCAATTGTTCTACAATTTTGAAGTCACTTCTCTTGATGATCTTCAAAATCTCGTCCATTTCACAGGCAGAGGGTTCTTCATCAGCTACATCTTTGGAAGGTACCTCAATCACCTCAGGCTCAACAACCTTCCCCTTCCCTCTGGTATCGGTATTTGGCTTTGCAACAGTAATGCGGATGGGCGTTTTTATAACTACTAGAGGTGAGATATTGGGTGAGAATATTCTCCCAGTTCTAGTTACTTTGCTTGAGCCAGCTATATTGCTAATATCATCATCTTTTTCTTCTTTGATCCAGGCATCTTGTTTAATCCCATGATAGAACACCTCAGCACCATAATTCCATGGTACCGCTTTATTTGAAGAGTAGGGAATTGGTCCGGGATTGGTAATGATTAAGGGAGCAATAGTGGGTTTATTTGAAATCCTAATAGGACCTTTGGAGGTAATCCTAAGAGGTTTGTTGGAAATGGTAATAATGGAGAGGTCTTCACATTTGTTAACCAAACTCTTGGCAGGCAGAGTCTTTTCAAACAGAATTTCATGGCTATCCATCAGGCGTTGTATTCCTTTCTTCAGCCCTTCACATCCATCGAGTTATCTTGTACAACACACACAGTCTTTTTCACAGCCAGGGAAGATCCCAACTTTCAACATATTGTTCTTGATTATATTCAGTGGAGTAGTCAATTCTTCCATAGAGGCAATGAAAATTGTATCTTCGACAACATTAACACCTTTGTCATGCTTCAGAATTGGAGCGGTAATTACATTCCGCGTCGGAGGAGGATCAAATTCAATAGTTTTGTTGTCAATTAAATCCTGGATCTTGTTCTTCAAGGCCCAACACTGATCAGTCTCGTGCCCGGGGCTGTTTGAGTGGTAAGCACACTTTGCATTCAGATTATATTTTGGTGACGAGGTGTCAGGGTTGGCGGGAGGATCGCGCAATGTCACTAAATTAGCCTTGAGCAAATGTTGAAGGGCTTGAGATAGTGACATGCCTAACCTTGTAAACTGTCTTTTTGGAGCTTTAAAACATTGATGATTTGCAGGTGGTCTTGGAGTAGGAGTTGGATTGGAGATTCAGACAACATTGATAGACGAACGATCATTCTTATTGGTATGCGCCCTTACCCCATACACAACATTAACTTCCTTCTTTGCAGCAAAAGGTTTCTTGGTAGGATCTATGGTGGAGGTAGAAGCCACAAATATCTTCCCATTTTTGATGCCACTTTCAACTCTTTCACCGGTTAAGATTAATTCGGTGAAACCTGAAGAAGAGCAGCCAACCAACAAATTAAATAAAGGACCAGATAAAGTGCCCATGTACATGTCGATGTGCTCCCTATCAGTCAAGGGAGGTTGGACTCTACTAGCAAGGTCTCTCCACTTTTGTGCATATTCTTTAAATCCTTCATTCTTTCCCATGGTCATATCTTGTAACTAAACCCTGGTTGGTGCCAAGTCGGCATTGTATTGATACTGATGGTAAAAGGTAGTAGCTAGATCCTCCCAAGTGTTGATACGAGAACCATCTAACTGATAAAACCAATCAAGTTGTGTTCCAGCCAAGCTCTCTTGGAAAAAGTGAACCCAGAGCTTCTTATCAACAGTATGTGGTTGTATCTTACGCACATAAGATTTCAAATGGAGTTTGGGACAAGAAACCCCATCGTACTTTGCAAAGATTGGTACTTTGAATTTATTGTTGGTGTAAGCCCTAGAGGCCAATACTTTTGGTACTTGTATCGAATTATTTATTAATAATAAAAGGCATTTCTTTATTATGTTTGCTTTCCAAAATAATAAAGTCCCTAGAATGGTTTATTGGTTTAATGAAATGTTAAGTGTGACTTAATCATGAGATCCCATTAAACATAAGAAACTATTCTTAAAGTATCTGTAGTCAAGCTTTAATATGAAGTGGGATAACATTAAAGCATTAAGATTATTATGAAGATAGATTTATGATCACATCTCATGGATCATAGATAAGGAGTTATCAAGTCTTGACATAGGTATGAATATTAGGAGTAATATTTATACTGGATTGACCCGCTATGAGAATACTACATAGAATGTTATGCAAAGTGTCATAAGTTATTCTCATGATGATAATGGTGTATACCACCCTTCGACCTGAAACCACTATGGACCCTAGATGTAGAGTCAAGTACTTTATTGCTGATCAAACGTCATCCGTAACTGGATGACTATAAAGACGGTTGATGGGTACTTCACAAAGCATGCTAAGGGACATGAGTGACCTAGATGGAATTTGCTCATCCTGCATAACAGGATAAATGTCTAAGGGCCCAATATTGAACTGGACAAGGGTGACACAGTGTATGCCTTGTGTTCAATATAGACATGAGGGCAAAAGGGTAATTGTACAACACAAATATTATCACGGAAAAGGTTTGGTCATATCACATGACATTTTCGTGACTTGGGTAACAGTGATGTGTTGCTAGATACCACTCGTTGTTTATTATATTAAATGTGTGATTTAATATAATTGCCAACATCGCGAAAACCTACAGGGTCACACACATAAGGACAGGTTGATGAGAGATAGAATAAATAAGGAACACCGTAAGGTACAGTGCACTTAAGTGTAATATGGAAATTGGTAAGGTACCACGTGGATAAGTGATATATGGTACATCATAAGGTATGATGTCCATAAGCTTAATTGGGCTTTTAGCATATAGCCTTAATTGGGCTTTTAGCTTGTAGCCCACACGAGTGATTCTATAAATAGATCCCTTGTGATAAAGCAATTTCACTTGATGCAATTTCGTTTTTGATTCTCTCTCTCACTCAAGGTTTCCGTTCGTGATCAGCTAGCACTGTGACCGGAAGCGATCTGTTCGTGTGGACTGAGTAGAGGCGTTGTTCTTCATCAATGCTCGTGATCACAACATCAAAGGTATGAATCACCACAAGAGGTAAATATTTCTATCACTGACCATGCTCATTCGTAAGGATCGCTAAAGGAAAATTTTAAATTCCGCTGCGCTTTTGATCGCAATTTTCCTTCATTTATGAGGAATGATTACCCCAGAGATCAAACCCAAATCATCAAAATCTAAATCGGGGACGGCTTGAATTTCAACAGCTTTCAATCAGTCTTCTAACTGCTTGTATTTGATGTCAGCGGGTGGATATTGCTTGTTGAAATAATCATCATTAGATTCTTGATTATTAGCACATTCAGCCTGAGTACTCTTGACCTCACCGACCTGATTCTCTTCCTCTTCAGATGAGTCTCCTCCCACTGGGATTTGACAGATTGTCTCCTTGAATCTTCTACCCATGTTGAGTAGAGCTTTCTTCTTTGGCTTCTTCTTAACGACCAGCAAAGCCATCATATCTTGCTGCCCCTTGGCTAGGGCGAGTAGAGTTTCCTGAAACTGAGAATTTTGGGCTTGGAGTTCCGTCACAATTTTCTCTAGATCCATCTTGCTGAAATAAACAGCAGAAAGATAAGGAAACCTGTTATGCGAAAACCTGTCATGTTATGATGCATGGAATATGTATATGCCAATGATTTCAAGGATTAATGAAATTTAAATTTGTATAGAAAAAAGAATGAACAAACGTTAACTTTCATTAGTCAAAACAAAAAAGATTACGTCATGCCTCTTGGGCTTACAAAATAACTTTCTAAGATAAAAAGACTGAACGCATCCTCTTTGGCGCGAGATAAGCATTCACACTTTGTTCTTCTTGTAGCTGCTTCATAAGCTCCAAGACCCTCTTCTCACTAGCATATAATTGAGTTTCAAAAGTATCTCGTTCTTCTTTCAGCTGGATCCAACCCTTTTGTAAGTCTTCGAGAGAGGTAGGCATGTCGGGATGGAGGATAGTGTAGGAAACATCTCCTTCGACCACAGGATCCACGATGACTGGTAAAATGGAAGGATAAGGCATCACAAGTGTCTGAGCATGAACCCGTACCCACCTAAGGTAAGGCTCGAGAGGGATAGAGTTTTTGTGTCCCAAAGTCTTATTGTCCACCTTGTTCACCATTCTTCAAGCTCGTGTAAACCTCTAGCGGTAATCTTGGTCTTCTTTGTCATAGTCGAACACCAGACCTTGAATGAGCATCTCATGAGGGCCGTCTCTTCGGGCATACCCAAACAGTCAAAGAGCTAAGCAGGGATTGTAGGTGATACCTCCCCTAATACCAAGCAAAGGGTAGTTAGGGAATTCCCCATAGCGGTCAATGATGAAGACGTCTTCCAAGGATCTTGAACACCAACAAATGTCAGAATGGGTGAGGGACATCATCATTTGAGACCATGTTAGTTTTTGCTCGTTCTTCAATGCTGATTGAAGTAGGTGTGAAGCGAACCACTTGGCGAGTAAGGGAATACAACACAAGAGAGTACCTCTTTTCTTCATGGTGCGGGTATGAAGGCAATGCAAGATGTCTCCCAATAAGGTAGGTACGGGATTGCGAGAGAGAAAGACTTTGATGGCATTAACATCTATGAATTGGTCCGAGTTGGGGAACATAACTAAACCATAAATGAGAAGAGCCAAGACGTCTTTAAAAGCTTGGAAATCCATGTCGTCCCAGAATGAACGAGCCTTCTCCAATAGAAACTTGGCTAGAAAACCTTTGACCCCGCTTCTTGTCTCCTAATTGGTTATGACGTCAGCTCTTTTCAGATGCAAAGCTTCGGCGATGATTTCAGGTTTTGGAATCCCTTCTAGACCAGTGAACGGTATCTGATTAAGCACGGGCACCCCTAAGAGTAGAGAGAACTCTTCCAGTGTAGGTACCAACTGATAGTCCGGGAAAGTGAAACAATGATGTACGGGATCAAAGAATTCGAACAACACACACATCATCACCTCTTGGAAGTTGGATGTATCCAAACTGAGGATTCGACCATATTTCTTGGTAAAAGGAGAATTCCCGGGCACTCTTGAGGCTAACTCTTGAAGCTGAGGGTGTGCTTTTACAAAGCTGATTCGTATGGTGTTTCTTCGGTCGAAATTCATGACCTACAAAACAAAAACAAAGATAAATTTCTAAATCCTTGAAATGGTTAGTGAGCATGTGCATGATGCTTATGATTTTTATGATGTTATGTACAAGTAAGTATATACACACAAAGCAAACAAATCCCTATGTTTTAGGCTTGCATGAGGTTTTATAGGTAAGTACTCTCTTGAAGTTTAGTCGGCTCAACCTATCCTAGTAATAGTGATCGGGTTCTAAAGGATCTCAATATCACCGACCTTTCTTTTAGGCGTTGTCTCAGCACAATCAATCTTTTCTTGCGGCCGAGATTTCCCAAAAGTCCAGCCTCAATGAGTGTAGTATCGAGTATCAACCAATTTTCAGCTCTACGCCGAAACCAGTTATCTCACTACGTCCTAATGGCCAAGTTTGTTCAATTAGGGTTGTAAAGTCAGTTAGTGCTTCATGACGCCACTCGGCGGCCCCATATTCTCCTCGATTCACCACGAGGGATACCGGTACTCACAAATGCGTCACACTAATGTAGCCATTGCTTCAACCATATCGTTCTATGCTGTACAGTTTCCACAATCTATTGCTACTTACCTAAAAAGGTGTCCCAGATCCGGGTGGAAGATCAAAACAAGCCTAAACAGAGAACCATAATGTAAAACATACAAGTCAAACAAAGAAAGTAAGTAAATGTGATCTAACCCTAAGGTAACCTCACGATAAACCTTTCCCCAGCAGAGTCGCTAGTTCTGTGGTACGGTGGGAGAACTGACTTGAAGGTTTTGTGTTTGTGTTCGAAAATGTTGCGGTTTAGCAAGAGTCTCCACCAACTTTTCTTTTGTCTAATAAGGAAAGGTGAAAAAGCACAGGAAAGACCTTTAGAGATGTTTTCTTGAGTTCGGGGGGTAGATTATGAAAAGGGAAGGTATTAGCATCCTTTTCATCCATGGTTTTCCATGGGTTCTTAGTTGCTTTCTAGATCACTTGCTTTTGTTTGAATGTGCTTTGTGATGTGGGTTTTGAAAGTATATTGTAAAAGAGGCCATTGTTTAGGCAATCTTTGTAATGATTCTTGTTCGTAAGAATGTATACAAAAATGTTTGTCTTTTTGAAAATGTTTTCAATGTTTGTAAGATGTTTTAAAATGTGCTTTTGAAAGTGATTTTGAAAAGGGTTTCCTTTGTAATGGCTCTCTTGCAAAATTTGTAAATCCAGGCTTGAAATTGGATGGAAGCAAACCTGAGGGTCCAAGGTGATCTTTTGAGAAATGAGAGGGCAAATTTTGGGGTACAACAGAGGGACATGACTAATTTCCGATAGGCAACAAGTGAGATTATCCTAAGGGTGCGTGTGTGCAAAGTGTGTTTGATTGCATGCATTTAGTCTTGATTAGGGTGATCTATTTGTTGATTTCATGTCTTGACATACACACCCTAATTACTAGCATTATATTTGAAAAGCGATAAATTGCGGAAATATAAAGTCATGCGCTATTACAATATAAAGTCCAACGATAGGGATACCTACTCACTAATAGTAGGATAACACTGTCTAAAGGATAGGAGAAAAAGAACGACCCTTTTCGAGTATAAAAGTAGATAGCTGTTAGAAGTTTGCTCAAAAACATCTTTGCACTTACACAAAATACTACTTTTCAAAAGCAATTTTCAAAACATTTTCTTTGTTAACACTCTTGAGGACTGATACAAAAGTTAAACACAAAGCAAATCGCCACACTAAGGCATTTTCCAAACATTTTCAAAACACACAAAGCACAAAGGTATTTCAAAATGAGCAAACCTCTAAGAGCTCGTAGATAACTACAGATGGAAAGGGTGCTAACACCTTCCCTTTCCATAATCTACCCCACTGTTAGCTGAAGATTTCGACATTTGATAAAAATATGAAAGTTCATTTAAGAAGATAATGTTTTAAAAATAACATGAAAATTGACCTTATAAGGTTATTTTATAAAGCTCATTTTATGATTTGACATGTCGAAGGGCAACTTAAAGTGAAAATAATATTTCAAGATATATGAAATACTTCGACAGTCACGTTGGTTGAATTCAAAAAAACTTCGAGCGGGAAGTTTAAATTTCAAACTAATGCATTTCGCCAGAAAGGCGCATGGTGATGCCAGAATGTCTGCATGTAAAAGGTGTCGAACATGGTGTAATCCTATAGAAGGACCGTTAGGGTCGAATTAGTATAAATAGGAGTCTTAGATGTTAGGATTCAGGGTGTTCACATCTTTGTACAATATACTTAAATACTCAAAGTACCAGCATTAGAGAAACGAGTTAGTGAGACATGTACGTATGATGCACCATATTTACATTCGAGAGTTATTTACATTTAATGAAATTTCTTCATGTCATTTATATTCTTTACGATTTACAGTATAGAATAGTTTTTTGTTTTATTGTTATTATAAGAACACTTTATTTGATATCAAAGTGATTCTCTCCGTTTAAAGAAGTTGTCATAAAAACCTTTTTTCTTAAAAACTATAACACAATAGTCCTGAGATCAATCTGATCAATCTCGCAAGTAACTGAATCTTCTTTTAGAGATTTAGAAGATCAGTGGTTGTTTACCAAATTCTAGGGTAAACAAATTGGCACATCCGGTGGGACCCTGTGTCTAGTTTTCAGTTGTTTAACTTGTTTTGTTGCATGAAATTAAGGAGTGGAAAAATAGACAATACCACAAATCCTAGAACAAAGAATCAGAACAATAGGAGAATGGCTAACCCACCCGGTAGCAGTGTGCAACAAGTTCCTCCCCCCACGGGAGGGAATACAAATTCTTCGAATATGATCGAAGCCACAACGACAAGTCAAGGGACTACGATTATCCCTTCGACTACGAATTCTACAACCATACCCCCAAATACAAATGCTTTTTCAAACGCACAAAATGAACCCTTTGCAACATCTGTGACTAGCCAAAATCCGCCCATTTCCCCAGACCTTTAGTAGGCAGTGTCTCTAGAACCTATGTACCCGGATTCACAATCCCAACATCAGATCCAATATATGGCATGCCAACTACATCCGTGATTGGACTTCAAAATAACAATTCGACATATACACGACCTTTAACATATGCTTTCTCACCATTACAAGGATCAGGTTCAGGAGTAAATCATATGGCACGAAACTCTTCACAGCCAGGATATGTGGCCCAATTGCCTCCTATTACCACAAATACGCAGGCAGTTTTAAGACAACAGATGTACAATAGTAACCACGAAATGGTGGGAATGCTCGCCCAGCAAATGAGTATAGTCTTTAACCCCCTAATCCAAAGCACCACACAGACGAATCTGCAAAATGCCCAAGCAAACCAACAGATGGCAGTGCAAATTGGGCGCCTTGCATATTTGTTTGGTGCACCTAGAGAATCAACTCGACAACCACAACCCACATGGACAAGGGATAATCAAGGCATACTATTTCAAGAGGAGTCAACCATTGACCAGGCCCAACCAGTGATACACCCAGAAGTTGAAATCCAACAACCAGTTCGAAGGGAAGAACCACATAGGTTTCAACAGGCTACCCCTAGGGAAGAACCACGGAGAAGGATGGTCATGGTAAATTGGAGCCAAGATGTTGAAGAAATTCTCCAAGGGTGTCGACAGGATGATATGGTAGGAAACAATAATCTGGCAGCCATGGTCGAAAGGATAATGGCACGGAATGGAGTAAATATTGGCATGCGAAGGCCAAACTATATATCCCCTTTGTCTGAGTACATTCAGCAAAATGAGTTACCTAGGGGATGGAAAGTGCCAAAATTCACAAAGTTCTCTAGTGACACCAGTGAGTCAACCATAGAACATGTGGCTAGATATCATACAGAAGCAGGGGATATAGCAAACAATGAAAATTTAAGGATTAAATATTTCCCTAGTTCACTAACCAAAAATGATTTTACTTGGTTTACAACTCTTACAGCAAATTCCATCCATGATTGGACTCGTTTGGAGAGATTATTTCATGAACAATTTTATGTAGGTCAATCCAAAATCAGCCTAAGCGAATTGGCAAATGTTAAGCGTAAATTCAGCGAGCCTATAGATGATTATCTTAACAGGTTCCGTCTGTTAAAAGCAAGGTGCTTCACATAAGTGCCTAAACACGAGTTGGTCGAAATGGAAGAAAGATGATTAGACTTATCCATCAGAAAGAAGTTAGATCCCCAATATCTAAGAGACATGGCACAACTGGCTGACATGGTTCGACAAGTGAAACGTTTGAAGATTGAAAAAGCAAGGGCTAACAAAAGCCACAGGAAAGAAAAAGTGGCTTATGTCGAAGCATGCTCAAATGAAAGACATGTCGAAGATGACTCGTCAGAGGTTGAAGAGCACGAAATAGATCCAGCAGAATTAAAGCAAGGACCACCTTATCCTTGCAAAGGGCTAGCACCTGCGAACGGGAAGAATCTCGTCGAACCAGAAAGGAATGAAAAATTCTCAAAGAAAGCCTATACTTTCGACATCACCAAGTGTGATGAAATCTTTGACTTATTAGTAAAAGATAGCCAGATGATAGTACCCCCTGGCGCTAAAATTCCTCCATTAGAACAACGAAAGAAAAAGGGTTTATGTAAATATCATAATTTTTTAGGCCATAAAACCTCACAATGCTATCTTTTCAGGGATTTGATATAGAGTGCAATCAAGGAAGGAAGGCTGAAGTTTGGAGAGAAGCCTAAGATGAAGGTCGACGCGGATCCCCTTCAGATTGCTGAGACAAATTTTGCAGAACCCATAGATATCAACATGGTTGATGCTGTTGAAATCGAAGAAGGTTAACTCGACAAAGTATCTGAAGAGGCTCGTGTGTTGGAGACTGCTGAGGGTCTCATAGGCCAGTTCAAAGGGAATGCTACTGATGGCAATACCAAAACTGCTGGCGAACCTAAGATTATTGAGGGTCTTAGAGCCAAATTCGAGGAACTGGAAATTGCTGAAGGTCCCAAGTTCGAAGTTAACAGAACTGGGGGCAGGGCCAAAGTTACTGTCAAATCTAAGACTATTGAGGGTCTTAGAGTCAGATTCGAAGAGCTGGAGAATGCTGAAGGTCCCAAGTTCGAAATAAACATGGTGAATCTGAACCAGCTATCCCCAGAGATGGCAGAGATCGAAAGACGCTTGAAGATGGAAGATGATAGGGTGCGAACTGGGCACCAGAAAGTAAGCCTGGTGGAATATCTTTTTCATTTCCATACGAAGAATCCTGGAGGACTCGTGTGTCCAAGGTGCAGCGCAAAGAATGATGAAGCACTGCAATGGCATACCAGAAAGTATACCAAGAGAGGGCTGGAAACAACTGGAGGAATGCTAGAGAATTGTCGCCATACCCAAAAATGGGAGAAAGCTTGATGGGATTTTTGGTTAGGTGTTATTAGACAGGATCAGAAGTTCTAATGTGCCCGTGGTGCAATGCTGTTTATGACAGAAAAGTAGTAGGAGCATTCAAAAGAATTCCGTCTATACAATACTAGGACAAACAAAGGAGTAGCAGGGGCAGGTATGTGACCAATGCGAAAGGAATTCCAAAAAGGGCAGATAGACCTCACCCTAGAGTAAATCGATAAACCACCTTCAAGCCACCATCCAACATCCCAATAGACAAGTGGATGGAGTCTAGTCAAAGCAATGGGAAAGGAAAAGGCAAAGGAAAATGACAGAGTTTCGAAGAAGGTGGTAGATCTGCATGGGCATATCAAATACAGTTCCAGTCAACAAAACAACAAGCCTATGTTTCTGAGAACTACAAAGGAAAAAACCCAATGACAAGGACCCAGTGGAGTAGGTACCAAAGGACCAAGAAGTCCCATAGGGAACTAACCAGCAACGAAGTAGGGGAATCCAGTACGAATCAAATTCCGTCTGCTGCACTTGTCAAAGAGAAGACACCAACACAAAGGAGGCTTTTCTCCCCCAGAAAGGCTGAGGTATCCGTCGAAAGGGCTCCATAGGAACCAACTAACGAAGAGCCAACCAATGATGAGGACATGCTTACTGACAACTTTGACTCATATGGGGAGTCCTCTCTGAATATCGTCTGCAATGTGGTTTATGTACTACCACACAAATATGACCAAGTAACGGAGGTAGAAGATTCTGAAGAGGCAAATGAATTAGAGATGGAATATCACAAACCTGTGTGCTATTATGTTATGAATAGTGGAGTGGTCGAAGAACAAAATACATTCTTTGAGAAAATATACCAAGGTATGAAGAACCATCTGAAGCCTCTCTTTATCAGGGGAAATGTGGAACAAGTGGGGATCAATAAAGTAATGATAGATGGGGGTGCTGCTGTCAACCTCATGCTTCAATTCTTGCTGAAGAGGATAGGTATGCATGACACATATATAAAACCTCATAACATGGTATTGTCTAATTATGAAGGAAAAATTGGCCATACACTTGGTGTAGTTCAAGTTGACCTCACTGTAGGAACCATCACCAGACCAACAGTGTTCATAGTTATAGCGGCCAAGATAAACTACAATTTACTCTTGGGCCGTGAATAGATTCATGGGATAGGCGTAGTTCCCTCCTCAATGCACCAGCGCGTGGCAATTTGGAGAGAAGATATAATTATGGAAAATATTGAAGCAGACCAAAGCTATTATATGGCAGAGGTTAACCAGATTGATCAAAGGAATTTTGATCGAAACTTGGCCAACATAGGGCCTTACAGCGCTACAGACGGCGCGTATGCGCCAAACAATGATGCTATGTACTTTTTGACCCTGCATCCAAGGCATGGATTTTAATGGGATAGAGAGACTTTGGGGCAGGAAGATGATGTACTTGGACTTCCAGGGATACAACCAACAGGCTGGGATGACGAAGATAGTGATCATGTTTGAATCTTCCTTCTTCGAAAAGATGTCGGCCTATTTGGCTGAAAACAGACTAAAAACGGCTTTAGAAGCCAAAGTAAAGATTATGGCTACAAAGGCCAAGGAAGAAACAAATCATGCAAAAGGACCGGGGATTTTCTTCAAGCAAATGCCCTTGACAAAGAGAAGCCCGTCGAAGAAAAAGACCAAAGGCTAGACACAATATATGATGATGGGCCATTGGGATTCGAGAAGGATCCACTGGCATCGAATGCAAAGATACCAGTGCATGACCCTCTTGAAGAAGTGGATCTGGGAGATGGGACTATAAGAAGACCCACGTATGTTAAATCGAAGCTTAGTCCAGGAGTGAAAGCAGAAGTGGTCCAGTTTCTTAAGGAGTACAAATATTGTTTTTCCTGGGATTACAATGAAATGTCGGGTTTAAGCAGGGACCTGGTCGAACTGAGGATGCCCATAAAAGATGGTAAAAAACCCATCAAACAAACACCAAGAAAATTTGCACCAGAGATCATCTCGAAGATAAAGGAAGAAGTCGAAAGACTCTTGCGCTGCAAATTCATCCGGACCACAAGGTATGTCGAATGGATTGCAAATATAGTACCAGTAATTAAGAAAAATGGATCTCTTAGAGTGTGCATATATTTTCATGATTTAAATTCTGCAACTCCTAAAGATGAATATCCAATGTCGGTGGCTGAAATGTTAGTAGATTCTGCTACTGGTTTTGAATATCTTAGTATGCTGGATGGGTATTCAGGATACAATCAAATTTTTATTGTAGAAGATGTGCCAAAGACATCATTTCAATGCCCTGGGGCAATAGGCACCCATGAATGGGTGGTTATGCCGTTTGGTTTAAAAAATGTTGAGGCAACTTATGAAAGAGCCATGAACTCTATATTTCATGATTTCATAGAAACTTTCATGCAGGTCTATATTGATGATATAGTGGTGAAATCTATATCAGGATCTAGTTATCTAGATCACCTTCGCCAGTCATTCGAAAGGATGAGAAAATATGGCCTGAAGATGAATCCCCTTAAATGTACATTCTTTGTGTAGGTTGGTGACTTTCATGGTTTTGTGGTCCATAAGAAAGGCATAGAAATCAACCAAAACAAAATAGGAAATAATGGAAACGAAAGCAACATCAACAAAGAAAGAGTTGCAATCACTGCTAGGAAAGATAAACTTCTTGCGAAGATTTATATCAAACTTAAGTGGTCGAACTCAAGCCTTTTCCCCACTCTTGCGGCTGAAGCAAGGAGACTTTGCACGGAACGAATAAAATCAAGAGGCGTTCAAGAAAATAAAAAAAATACTTGATGCATCCACCAATTCTAATGCCTCCTCAAAGAGACAAGTGCATGAGGTTATACATATCTGCGTCAGATAAAACTAT
Organism: Vicia faba; assembly: GCA_948472305.1. Taxonomy (NCBI): domain Eukaryota; kingdom Viridiplantae; phylum Streptophyta; class Magnoliopsida; order Fabales; family Fabaceae; genus Vicia; species Vicia faba. Next base: position 753,143,733 of record OX451740.1, on the reverse strand, counting down.
AGGAAGCATGCTGGCTCAAGAAGATAAAAATGGCATCGAAAGGGCCATTTACTACTTAAGTAGAGTACTGAATGACGTAGAGACTAGATATAGTTCAATAGAAAAATTATGTCTTTGCTTGTACTTATCATGTACTAAGTTAAAATATTATCTAAAGCTAGTTGACGTTTACATTTCCTCATATTTTGATGTTATCAAGCATATGCTGTCAAAACCAATTCTACATAGTCAAATTGGTAAGTGGGCCATAACCCTAATAGAGTATTCTTTAACCTTCATGCCTTTAAAAGAAATGAAGGGGAAAGTAGTCTCTGATTTCATTCTCGACCATGCATTGGTCAAAACATCCCAGAACCTTGTGGAATTGGAACCTTGGAAATTGTTCTTTGATGGTTCTACACATAAGGAAGGAAGTGGAATTGGGGTTTTGATTATTTCTCCAGATGAAATTCCAACAAAGCTTAAGTACAAAATAGATGGCCCCCCTTGTTCGAACAATGAAGCGGAATATGCAGCATTGATAGCAGGACTTGAAGCTTTATTGGAATTGGGGGCAACTAGTGTCGAAATGATGGGTGATTCTAAATTAGTGATAAAGAAAATTACCAAAGAGTACAAATGCATAAAAGAAAACCTAATATTTTACTTTGTGATAGCAAATAGATTTCTCCGAAAATTTGAATATGTAGATATCAAGCACATCCACAGGTTGAAGAATCAAGAAGAAAATTGCTTAGCCCAGATTGCCTCAGGATATAAAGTATCAAAAGAAAGATTGGAAGATTTGATCGAAATACGAGGCAAGGTACTAGCTACTAAACTTTCTCCAGCAGATTTAAAAAACTCAAGTCTAGGTTATGCAAACGAAGTACATTTCAAAGTATTAGCCACAGAAAGTGTAGTAAATACAGATTGGAGAAATCCAATAATAAGTTATTTAAAAAACCCAACAACAAGTACTGAAAGAAAGGTAAAATATCGTGCCTTAAGTTATGTTTTAATAGGCAACGAATTGTTTAAGAAAACCCAAGAGGGGCTCTTGTTGAAATGTTTAGGAGAAAGTGAAGCTTATTTAGCGCTAGATAACGTGCATAGAGGAGCATGTGGAGCACACCAGGCAGGTCACAAGATGAAGTGGCTTTTGTTTCGTTATGGCATGTATTGGCCTACAGTTCTAAAAGATTGCATAGATTTTGCCAAAGGATGCCAAAAGTGCCAGATTCATGCAGGAATTCAACATGTTCCTGCAAGTAAACTACATTCGATTGTCAATCCATGGCCTTTTAGGGGTTAGGCATTGGATTTGATTGTAGAAATTAGGCCATCATCTTCAAAAAATCAGAAATACATCTTGGTGGGAAAAGACTATTTCACAAAATGGATAGAAGCAATACCTTTGGTGAATGTTGATCAAGAAAGCATCATCGAATTCATCCAGAGGCATATAGTTTATAGGTTTGGAATTCTAGAAACTATTACAACAGATCAAGGATCGGTATTTACTGGTCGAAGGATGCAAGAATTCGCTAAGCATACAGGTTTTAAATTACTAACTTCTACGCCTTATTATGCACAAGCAAATGGACAAGTTGAAGCGGATAACAAGGTAATCATTGGTTTAATAAAGAAACATGTGGGCAGAAAGCCAAAGAATTGGCACAAAAATTTAGATCAAGTCTTATGGGCTTTTCGAACATCCCCTAAAGAGGCAACAAATGCAACTCCGTTTCGCCTAAAGTTTGGACATGATGTCGTTTTGCCAATAGAGATTTACTTACAGTCAGTCAGAATCCAAAGACAAAACGAAATTCCCACAGATATTTATTGGGAAATGATAATGAACGAATTGGTAGATTTAGATGAGGAAAGGTTACATGCTTTGTAAATTCTAAGAAGGCAAAAAGAAAGAGTAGTCAGAGCATATAATCAGAAAGTGAAGGGCAAGAGCTTCTCAACTGGGGACATGGTTTGGAAGGAGATTCTGCCAATGGATCGAAAGAATAAGTTATTGGGGAAATGGTCCCCACATTGGGAAGGCCCCTTTCGAGTCATTCAAACATTTACTAACAATGCCTATGAAATCGAAGAACTAGCAGAAGATCAGAGAATCTTGAAAGTTAATGGTAAATATTTGAAAAAATACAAACCTTTTCTTCAAGATTTAAAGATTGCGACAAACTAGTAAATTAGAAAAATAATGAAGCCAACATGGTGTAAAACATAAGAGGGCCAAAATGGCTTTGTCTAAGCATGCTTACGATACAAAGAAAAAAACGAATGGTTTATTACATAAATCAAAACGGGATATTTTTCTTCATTCTTTCGTACTTGATTTTTGCTAGGCCAAGCTTATACTGAACAACGACATGTATGCTTTTGAGGCGTACAATGTCTTCAGTCATGGATGAAGCTCTTTCGACGTACTCAACGCTCTGTGCAGCCAAAGTATCCGCTTCAGTAGTGTCCAATCCCTTGATAGAAGTTTGTTTGCCCTGTAATCAACTATTTTCTTCTGCAACTCCGCAATGTGAGACTCCCAAAGTGTGATCAAAGCAGTGTAAGTGTCGAATTCTGCTTGGGCTTCCTTCCTCTAAGCCAACAAATCTTTAGATGATTTAGAAGCACTCCGAGCTTTGTCAAATTCAACGGTTTTCTCCTGTTCTTTTACTTGAAGCTTCGAAGTTGCATCAACCTCCCTGTTATACTCAGCGCAGATTTGGTAAATTAGATTTTGAATATCTATTAGGACCTCACCTACATTAGCAGGACAAGCAGTAATGTTGATGAGATTAATCAGCTTTTTCACCCTAAAAGCGAGCAGTAACATCCGTTTTCAGCACTTCGAACAAATCAGCTTCGAATACAGCTTCTTTCACTTGCTGAAGGAGTTTGTCATAAGAAGCTTCACTAGCGCTGGCGCCAAATTGAGTCGAAGTCCCAGAAGTGCTTTTGCCTATAGAAGAATCCCTTAGAGCCATCATCAAATCCACATATTTTAGGGAATCACTCTTCTTTACCGCTATTTTTCCTCCTCAGTAAGTGTGGGAGTCAGGATGGGATGTGGAATTGATCGAGCTTGGTTGCCTGGTTCGTTAGTAGTATCAGGATGTGTCGGATAAGCATCTTCAGGTTGTGGTTCAACCTCCTCCATGCTCTCATATTCTTGAAAATATGTCTCGACCCCATCTGAATATTGCTCTTCGTCCTCGGCATAATCTGCAGGAAATTGAGCCCTTTTTAGAGAAGAATCTCCAGGGATGCTTTCAGGATATTCGTTTTCCTCTAATATTTACTTTCCAGACACTGGCAAGTCATCTTCACTAGGAGAGGAAGTCTCCTGTTCGACTTGGACATCACCTGCTTTATATTGGGGAACCATAGTCGAAGACCCTTTATTTTGGACAGCGCCGCTGGATGTGGGAGGAGGCGAAGGAGTCTCTGTATTCAGAGAAGCATCTTGATTAATAGGAGAAGTGGGAGGAGTAGTGGATTTATCCTACAGATAAAAAAGATGTTAGGTCAAAGATATTTGAGCAATAAGTAAAAGATTGGAATAAAGATGTACCTTTTGATCATCAGGGTTAGAAGCGCTGCTGCCAATACGCTCCAAAATTGCAACCCCGGAGGATGCAAGTCGAACTTCACGTTGAGGAGGAGGAAGGATTTTTACTTCCACATCTTTTTGATTGGTGGTTTGATATGGAACACCCTTCGACGTTGTGGCCTTCTTATGTTTCTTCTTGGCCTTAAAAGGAGTAAGGGGGACGTCGTCATCATCATCAGGAATGATGATTGTTTCTTCGTCAGAAGCTTTTCTTTTCTTGGGTGTTCTAGGGGGTAAGCCACTACCCTAAAGAGAGAAGATTGCGAGGAAAGTCATGGTCAGAGAATGCAAAAAGTAAGAAGGATTTTAAAAAAATGGTACCTTTACATTATTCGCTAGTTTTTTGGGGGAAACACCCTTTGCAGAAGAGATTCCTTGGCTGGAAGAAGTTCCTGCTTTTGAGGCAGTAGTCGAATCCGCCTTCGTTGCAGGTTTCTCCTTCTTTGTAGTTTTCATTTCAATAGCTAGAAAACACTATCAAGTTTATTCGAATGCTCAAAACTGGAAATGTACAAAGAAAAATTAAAAGGACCAAGGAATCCTCTAGTTCCACACCTTAATGTGTCGGAGACACAATAGAGACTGCTAATAAGTCATAGTGAAGGAAACCTTTGAAACTGTCCAGAGTGCACTTAGTCGAAACCACCCTCTTAGCAGGTTTTTGAGAGTCATTTTTTAACTCATTGAAAATATTGCCACAAGTAAACCAATCTGGATAGGGTGGAAAGAATGCTAAGGCGAAATCAGCAATAGGCAATTTTGGAAATTTTGGTGGTTGCAGCTCAAAGGCCAAATCATATCTATATCCGGGTTTTACAGAAGAGGGAATCTTTAAGCGTGGAAGTTTCTTTGTAAATTTTTCTTTTAAAGTAGATGCTGCTTGGAAAACGGTTCGACTAAGATTGGTTGGATCATAGACAGTTTCAAAGTATTTTTGGAAAGCTCGAATTTCCTGAGTATGAGTTAGTTTACCTTTTGGGACGTTTTCCTGCACAAGTAAAAAAGATTTTGTTAAATGTTCATTTATTTGAGAAGTGTCGAACATGTTGTTAGAATAAAAGTTAGTCCACCAGGTATAGAAGCCTTTGGTCATGTAGAAACCAGGATGATAAGGAATGAGACCAAATTCAGCAAAATTAGCGTGGTACTCTTGGTGTTTCTGGATATCCCAAACGGAGTAATCTACACCTGCAACGCAGATCTCATGTTTTCGACTGAAAAGAGGCTCAGGGATAAGTTGACACAATCCAAATTGTTGAGAGACAAAGTTGAGTTGATAATCTAGTAAGCAAACATGGCTATTCACTGGTAAGATCCTAGAGACTAGAAGTCTAGGAAGAAGGAATGCGCACCATATGTTTTCAATGCTAGTGTCTGCATTCTTTAAAATATCTTCAATTGAAAAGGTAAAATAGGAAGGGCCATGAGTTCTACTGGAGAAAGGATCCATAGCGGGAGTGAAATTATGACGTTTCGAAAACATCAACATATATTTAGTAAGGCAAGCTTGAAGGGTCTCAGTATCATCACTTGGAGTTAATTGTAAGAGTCTAATTCCTTCAATACTTCGACCTGCTATGTTGGGGTCCTCTTCATCAATATTTCCAGCAGTTTAGAGAGAGGGTTCAAAAGTGGCATTCAGCCACAATTGAAGTATCCAGTAAGGTCCAGATAGAAGTAAGTTGGTGCCTGCTTCATAATCTTTTAGTTTGGCAGCAACGGCCCCTAAACTTTCATACAAACTGGACAAAAGTAACTCACTTAAACATACCTTTCGACCAGAATGTAATTGGTTCGCCAAGGTTAGAAATCTCTTAGCCACTTGCAGAGATTTGCAACAAAAAATGAATTTGGATAACCACAGAGCTAAGAAAGCTATGTGCTCAACATCAGATACCTATTCACCTTCCATATGATATAGATCTATGTAAGTACTAAAAGAGGCATTTTTAACATTAAAGTCAATGGTGTTTTCTGACTCCAAATAGGGATCAAAAGCCTCTCCAGTAGAAGGAAGTCCAGTAATGGAAGCTATATCAAAGAAGGTGGGAGTTATCATCCCACAAGGGAGGTGAAAGGTGTTATAGGTACTATCTAAGAAATACAGGGAAGCTAATAGAAATGGCTGACAATAACTGAAGCCTAATTTCGACATTTGAATTAGGTCAAAAATTCCCAATTCTTTCCAATCTTGAGTTTTCTTCTTCTCAACCTTAGTAAGCCAAGCTAAGTAAGATTTATTTAAGGATGGACATGATCTAAAAGGTCTAAAGCTTTCAGTTATATAATCCAATTGGAAAGCTTCTCTCTTTATTTTAGGGTTTGAAGAACTACTTTAAGAAGTTTTCTTAGAAGACTTTTTAGGTTTCTTGGTGCAATCCTCGATGTTATCTTCAGAAGCCATAGTTTTATTTGCTAAAGGTTTAGTAACATGATAAGTTAGAAAAAATTACACATATTTTTCTAAGTCACCTGTAGAGATTAAAGGCCCTAAGAAACCTAAGGTTTTACCAGAAAACAAAGAAGGAATTAGTACCTGAGAAGCATGAATGGGTCTTTATTCCATAGTGAGTTTGGGAGGTGTGATAAATTCTTGATTCCCAGAGGTGATGATTTTGCTTGTTGGTACGTTTTGAGAAGATGAATCTTTAGAAATTCCAGATTTCTCAGCATGTTTTGAATCTTGTTTACTGAAAGACATTGTTGTTAATTTGAAGAACTGATGGATTTTTATAGAAGGAATAAGGGTGAAAATCAGAGAAAGTATGACGATTTCTAAGTTTGCAAAAAGTAGAAAGAGGAATAATAAAAAAGGTAAATTTTTTATAATGGTAAGTGGAGACGTGGGAGGTTACACCTCAGGAAGTTAGTGGAGCACGTGTCAACATCTGACCGAGGAAAGTGAAAGATCAATATTCATGTCATTGGAAGTTGGTATGTAATGATGATGAATCTGTCGCACGCATGCCTTGATGAGACGTTTTGGAAAAAGGCAGTCATGATTAACTATGACGTCAGGAAATGAAGGAAATGAAAGGTTGCTAGTCGAAATCTGGTGATTAGAAAAAATGGCCATTTCCGCATTGATTCGAAATGAACATTTATTGGGGGAAATTTGTTAGCTGAAGATTTCGACACTTGATAAAAATATGAAAGTTGATTTGAGAAGATCATGTTTTAAAAATAACATGAAAATTGACCTTATAAGGTTATTTTATAAAGCTCATTTTATGATTCGACATGTCGAAGGGCAACTTAAAGTGAAAATAATATTTCAAGATATGTGAAATACTTCGACAGTCACGTTGGTTGAATTCAAAGTTGAATTTAAAAAAGCTTCGAGCGGGAAGTTTAAATTTCAAACTAATGCATTTCTCCAGAAAGACGCGTGGAGATGCCAGAATGTCTGCATGTAAAAGGTGTCGAACATGGCGTAATATTATAGAAGGACCGTTAGGGTAGAATTAGTATAAATAGGAGTCTTAGATGTTAGGATTCAGGGTGTTCACATCTTTGTACAATATACTCAAATACTCAAAGTACCAGCGTTAGAGAAACGAGTTAGTGAGACATGTACGTATGATGCACCATATTTACATTCAAGAGTTATTTACATTTAATGAAATTTCTTCATGTCATTTATATTCTTTACGATTTACAGTCTATAATAGTTTTCTATTTTATTGTTATTATAAGAACACTTTATTTGATATCAAAGTGATTCTCTTCGTTTAAAGAAGTTATCATCAAAACCTTTTTTCTTAAAAACTAGAACACAATAGTCCTGAGATCAATCTCATCGATCTTGCAAGTAACTGAATCTTCTTTTAGAGATTTAGAAGATCAGCGGTTGTTTACCAAATTCCAAGGTAAACACCCACTTACTCAGAAAACTATCGAAAAGGTCTTTTTCTGTTATTTTCACCCTTCCCCTAATTTGGATAAAAGAAAAGTCGGTGGCGACTCTTACTTACCGCAACATTTGCAAACACAAATGCAAAACCAGTATTAATAGTCGGTTCTGCCACCGTATCACAGTTGCTTACCAACTAATGGTAATATAACACTATATAAAGGAGGAGGAAAAGAACAAAGACTTTTTGAGTAGGTAGAACTTCCATAGTTTCTTGTTGTTGTACCCCAAAATTTGCCCTCTCGATTTCTCAAGAATTTTCTCACAAGATCTCTATTGGTTCAAGACTGCACCAAAATTGATCAGCTCAAGATACCTCCCCAAACACAGATGACTCAAAACTAGGGTTTGAGTTTGAAAAAGTACAATTGGACCTTTAATGATTCATATGATTTTCATGTATCATATTGGACTCTCAAGCATCAGGTCGAAGAAAGGAGGAAGAGGAAACTGTCGAAAGGGAAAAGCAGATCGAAAGGAGTGTTTGCAGATAATAGTTTGAATTCAAAATATGGTTCAGGCTGTTCAAACCACATGACTGATCGAAAAGGAATGATGGGAAATTTTTGAAAAATCGAAGAAGAGAAAGCTTACTTTGATCCACAAGCTTAGGTTGGGCAATGGCTTCCTTCGAGCAGTTTGTTTCAATCCACAAGCTTCGATTGGGCAATGGCTTCCTTCGAGCAGCTTACTTCAATCCACAAGCTTCAATTGGGCAATATCTATCTTCATGCTTGCTTAGATCCACAAGGAAATAACTTCCTTCATGCTTTCTTTGATCCACAAAGCAATGACTCCCTTCATGCTTACTTCGATCCACAAGGAAATGGTTTCCTTCATGCTTGATTTGATCCACAAAGCAATAACTTCCTTCATTATTGCTTCGATCCATAAAGCAATAACTTCCTTCATGCTTGATTCGATCCACCTCTCAACCTGCTTCGATCCATATACTAAACCCTTCGACACACATAGTTTCGACACTATGAATTATAAGTCTATCTTCATACTTGCTTCGAACCACAAGGATAGTTAGTTGTGGAATTTGAAGTTTGGACATTTGAACTTTCAACGGATTACTCAAGATATGGTTTTCCAAGTCTTGATATGCTTGAAAAAAACATTGTGAAGTAGGAAATAAATCCATGATTTCTTTCGTTTTGACTATGCCAATGAGATCATCTTGCATGCTCAAAGTGGTACATTCAGATGAATATGGTCCATTCGAAGAACATACATTTGATGGTCCATTCGAAGAACATACAATTGGTGGATTCGAAAAACATATAATTGATGGATTCGAAGAACATACAATTGGTGGTCCATTCGAAGAACATATAATTGGTGGTCCATTTGAAGAACATACAATTGATGGATTGGAAGAACATACAATTGTTGGTCCATTCGAAGGACACACAATTGGTGGAAACAAATATTGCTTTGTCTGTTGATGAGTCTGGTCGAAAGTGGTGGATCTATATGATCAAAACGAAGGGACGGAGTATTCAACCAGAGTAAAGAAAAAGATCAAATCCATAGGCCATTCTACATGATCTTGCTTTGTAGGCTTAAAACTTGTGTTTCACTCTATAATTAATTGTTTACATAATGAATTAAGCTCTTACCAAAGTTATTAAGCCATTATCCAAAATATCTTTCCATAAATTAAGCTTGTTGGTACAAAACTTGTCTTTAGCCCATACATTGCTTACTTCTGATCATGGATAGTAGCCCCTTTGTACCAATAACTTTGGTACTTCATCTTGGGATCATAGAAAACTTGACATAACTTGCCATTTGCTTTCGAACAAAACCGGTTTTTGTTATCTTACAAATCTGGTTACTCCAACTTCCCAAACCTTTTCTCTATAAATAGAGAGGCCATTTGCAAGCTAAAGAGGCCAAATTCTTGTTGTGTTGAAAAATCCTCAAACACTCCCAAACTCTCAAAAAAACTCAGAACCTGCACACAAGCATAAAACTTGGCACATCCTGACTTTACACACAAAAATCTCAAATCCCTTCATGCGTTAGTGAGCCTTTCATTTCACTCCCAGCTTCCACATACCAGCCTTTCGATTCACTCCCAGCTTCCATATACCAGCCTTTCGATTCACTCTCAGCTTCCATATACTAGCCTTTCGATTCACTCCTAGCTTCCATATACCAGCCTTTCGATTCAACGACTTTTAAAGCAAAGTAGTGATCCCACTAGCTCAAGAAAGGTACCTGCAGGCTTAATCCATCATCAAACCATTCTTAGAGGTTCTATCGAAGCCCCTCAAGTTTCACTCCAAGAGGTAAGTTTTCTTAAACTTGGAACTCTTCATTCAAACATCATTTGTATATACTTTGTGAAGGAAAAATGTAGATATCATGTCTAGAAAGCTGACCATGTCCATAGTTTTGATTATCATTGCTTGTACATTAAAACTTTCATCTCTGAACAGTTAGGTCTTAGTTTTGGTATTGAAAAAAATTCATGCTAGCCTTAGATCCATAGTTGTTGAAAATTATGTGGTTAGGTTCATATTTAAATCTTAGACAGATTTGATGTTTACATTTTTTTGATTCGACTGAGAAATGAGGCTTTTAGAAGCTTAACAAATGGAGTCATCATGGCCTATGCATACAAGGGAGAGAAATTTGGGCATTTTGCCATTCAACAACAAGTTCGTTTTACAAACAGATGAAGCAGACCACCCCAGTGGTATGAACAACACGCACTAAAGTTTGACTTGTCGAAGATCCTGGATTTGACCCCCAGCCAGACCATTTGACATTTTTCATATTTTCTCACTTTGTCTTATTTGCAGGAAGCATACCTGGGCCTCCACAGTTGGGCTTCGACATTTTTATGTTTCTGACCCCTTGTTAACTAACTAACAAACAGGCCCTGGGCCCAAACACAAAACCGTTTTCTACACAAAAACCGTTTTAAACACAAAAAACTATTTTCCATACAAAAACACCTCAAATTCAACTTGCACCCCTTCCTAACTTATTTTATTTTTTCATTTCCTATTTTCTTTATTATTATCATTAGTATTATTTTTATTAATATAAAAAAGACATACAAAATGTTTTCCTTTTTAAATCAAATTAGTTTAAATTTATTTTATTAACTAATTATTTCTTTTTAGTTTATTAGGATAAAAATCTTTTCTTAACAAAAACAAAACAAATCTATTCCTTTTTCCATTTTGTCTTGTACATTATATTCCTTATACATTATTCAAGTTTCAATATAGTTGTAATAGATAATTAGGTTTAAATTCTTGCAACCCCCATTTGTAAATTTGTACACCCCATCCCCAAATGATATAATAGCATAGTAAATTTATTTTCCGCAATTTATCACTTTTATATAAATGCTAGTAACTTAGGGTTTGTATGGAAGGATAAAATCAATGCTTAGAAAACCCTAATTCAAGAAAATCAAGCATGAAAGCAATAACCACTTGCACACTTTTACCTCTAGGGTTAACTCCAATTGTTGCCTTATGAAAAATGGTCATAATATACATGTGAGACATTGTTATACCATGGAAGAACTGACTTGGTTGTTTTGCGTTTGATCGCAATTGTTGCAGATAGCAAGAATTGCCACAGACTTTTCTTTTATCCAATAAAGGAAAGGGTGAAAAGAACATGAAAGACCTTTGAGAATTTTTCTTGATTTCGGGGGGTAGATTATGAAAAGGGAAGGTGTTAGCATCCTTTTCATCCATAGTTATCTATGGGCTCTTAGTTGCTTGCTAGATCATTTTTGCTTTGTGTGAAATGTGCTTTGTGGTGTAAGTTTGAAAATATTTTGCAAAATTCCTTTATTGCGAATAACTTTGTAATGATTCTCGTCTCTATAAGAATGCATACAAAGTGTTGGTTTTGAAAATAGTTCAAAGATATGTTTGTTTTTGAAGAAGTTTTTGAAAGTGTAAGTGTGCAAATGGTTTTAGTTTGAGAGCAAGCAACTACGAGTGTCCTACCTACTCAAAAGGTCTATGTTCTTTTCCTCCTCCTTTAGATGTTGCTATCTTACCATTGATTTGGTAAGAAGCCCCATCATTGGATGTGAAGGGACGAGCGTGGGTCAATCGTATAGTCATAGAAGGCAACCTATGAGACGTTTTAGCATTTTTTGTAAGGGCCTAAATCGTTTATCGAAGGCAACATCGAGGGACTACGATATTTTTATCGTGGGTCTTTGCTGAAGATGTGAAAAACACAAGAAGGGGGGGTTGAATTTTAAAACTTAAATTAAAAGGCTTAACAACACAATATTTTTATCCTGGTTCGTTTGATCTCAAACTACTCCAGTCCACCCGTCAAGGTGATTTCGCCTCTCTTCAACGAGGTCTTAATCCACTATTCTCAAAGGATTACAACAGCTACTTTAACAACTGTTAAAGTCTTCTTGAGTACAACCACAATCCGGCTAATCTCAAGGAACTTCTTTTACAAATGAATTGAACAAGTGTGTGTTGTTGTTTTCTTATAAAACTATATATCACAACTGTGATAATTACACAAAATAAGTTTGGAATAAAATGAATTTGCTAAAGCTTTGAATATGCGTGGTTTGGATAGCTTGGAAAATTGAGTGCGTACGTACGTGCTTCTTTTCACAAGCAGACCTGTTTATATAGGCAAGCAAGGATACGTTGTCCATAAAGCAGGTTTAATGATAATAATGCACTTTCCTTTTGTAGAAGATCTTTTTCTGAAGAAAGCCGTTAGCATTTAATTCTGTCTTGAATAACCAGTAACACTTCAGAGTCTTCTTTGCTGTATCTGCTGATAACGCTTCAGAGTGTTGATGACTTGGTAAAGATGTCTTTGATCAGAGTCAGAGTGTATTTGTTTAGGCGCAGATTCTGGTCATCAAGCTTCAGCATATAGTCTGGTAGCTTCAGCGTGTAGCACAGGTTGTTGATCTTCTGATGCTAATTCCATTCTGATGCTGATTCCATCAGAACTTCTGCATATACAACATAATTTTAAGGAGCATAATTGTTCTTTGTATATATCTTTGAAATAGTTTATTCTTTGTATTTTGTTATCATCAAAACTCTAATCAAGGGTTGTAGAATCAAACTATGTTCTGACAATCTCCCCCTTTTTGATGATGACAAAAACCATATTTTTCAATAAAGAATAAAGAATAAAAAGTATAGAATTAAGAAAAAAAAACTCCCCCTGAATTGATTACTTCCCTTTAATTCCATGAGTCTTTGAGCATCAGAATCTTACTGTATCTTTCATCAGAGTTTGTATCTTTCATCAGCATTTTGTACCTGTTTAAGCTTTTCAGAAGAGAGAAATTAAGTAAATCAGAATGTTTGAGACTTATGTCTCAGTGATCCGTTATTGAAAATATCTTATTCTTTCTCCCCCTTTTTGTCAGTCATCAAAAAGAACATATAATCAGAGCCAAAAGGAGTTTATATTAAAATCAAAAACAACGATAAGTTCAGAACAGCAGCAATGTAGAGAATATTACAGATAAACAAATTTTAAAACAGAGGAAAATCTAGGAGGGAGGAGGAATAAGCGTGAACAAAGCTTCCAACAAGCCCTTGATCTGGATGTTGGTTTCCTCTTGCTTGGTTAACATGCTCTTGATTTCCAAAATTTTGTCATCCTGTTTATCCATTCTTTCCTGCATCAAAATATCAGATCTCTTCAGGTCTTCCAGAGTCTGCCTTTCATAGGAGGAAGCTTGAGAATCTTCAGTAACTGGATGCTTCTCAGAGCATTCTGCAATGTCATCTTTTTGACCCAGTTCTTCTGCAGGAATAATCTGCTCTGGAGTATCAGTCAGAATGAGATATTCTGACTCTGGTTGAACTTTGTCTGCTGGACGATGTTCTGACAAGGGAGCATTGTCCAGAGGGAGAACTTCTTCCTTGAGCAGCTGGCTCAGAACTTGATCTTCAATTACTTTTAGCAGATTACTGAAGTTCTGTTGAACTTGTCCGTAGCTTTGTTCTTGTATCTTATGAGTTTCAGAACATACCCATTTTCTGAAGCTTGTCCAAAGATAATCTGATGCAGCAGGATCAATCAGCTCAAGACTAGCTTGTTTCAGGGAAGTTATCCACTTCTGCATTTCTGTTTCAAATATCAATAAACTGGTACCAACATCTGGTGTAGGTTCAAAGGGTTTTGGTTTTGGAATGGCTGTTTTATGGGTTATGGCAGGTGTTGTACCCCAAAATTTGCCCTCCCATATTCATCAAAGATTTGTCAAGTCAAGGTCACAAAATTCCCCAAGGGTTGTGCAGTTCAACTGTCTCCTATACAGTCAAAACTAGGGTTTGAGTTCTGATCAAGAGAATGAAGTTTTCAAAGGCCCAATCAAGTCTCATATGCCTACAAATGTGGTCAAGCATCCTCATGTCAAGTTTCAAGGCATTTAGCTCAAAATTGCACAGTCAAAACCCTAGATTGCACTACAGTCAACTGTAGGGGCAAAATGGTCATTTGACAGTCAAAAGTTCAAATTTTTGGTCAACATATCATTTTGAAGCCACAAACATCATTTGATCAATGCTTGATCATGATTCTCAAGATTTGGCTCAGAAATCATCAAAGATGCAAAAGTTGCTATATTTGGACAGCTGAAAAAGTCAACTGAAATTGACCAGGGCATAACTTTCACATGGATTATCAGAAAAATTCCATCCAAAGCTCATTTTGAAGATAAAGACATTTCCTACAACTCATCTTCATACTTCAAGTCCAAGCAATGCTCTCACAAAAAGTTATCAATTTCAACATTATAGGTCATTTTCAAAAGTCAACAAAAAGGGACTTTAAGTCAAAGGCCATAACTTGAGATTGGTAAATCAAAATGACATGGGACCAAAGGCATTGGTTAGAGGACTCAAAGACCTTTCCAAAATGTCCAAGAACATGTGAAAAGCTTAAAAGTTGAGCAAGTTATGCTTTGTGGAAGTTGGGAAATTTTTGGGAATTTTGAAAAGTCAACAATGGTTCAAATGACCTAAAAATGCAAATGGGCCCATTTTTCTTCCAAATTTCTTCATGCCAAGCCTATGCACGACCATTAGGCCCAAAGGGAAGTATTTTCTCATTTTTTAATTATTTATTTGAATTTATATTAATATTAATTCATTTAAATTAATTAAATACATGAAAAATATCAAACTTGACCTAAAAAAAATCTTTTCATGCATGTTTATTCTCAATATCACGTACATATCCCAATTAGGCAAGTTTTGATGAGATTTGAGCATGATTGAACCAAAATGCACATGGAAAAGATTTGGAAAAGATTTCATGAAATCAAATATTGAAAACAATGAATTCAAAGGATTTTGTGCAATATTCTTAACCTAATATGCTCTATACATATTCAGGAACCAAGACCTAATGCAAAGAGACTCCAAGCTGCGCAGAAAATCAATATACAAACTTGCAAAAATTCTCAAAAAGCTCAAATCTGAAATCAGGGTTTTAGGTCGATTCAAGCTCCAATTCTTGTCCCATCATCATCCTGAGACATCATTGAACGATTCTCAATCACTAACATCAACCAAAACGCCCTGAATTGGTACCCCTAAGTCAAACTGTACCTCAAAACTTCTGAAATCGTATATCATGATTCAAGCATATTTTTGCATTTTTATTTATGTATTCATATTCATAATGATGTTTCTAAGCTGACCAATACATTTAATTGCATTTTTGTGCCATATATATGAATCTGCCATGATCGTCCTCTAGGGTTTACAGGTTTGCTAATTTGGGGTTTTTGAGACAAAGCAAAATTGGGGCTCGAGACCATTGCCATTGCCTTTAGCACATCCAAACGAAAAGATTCCAACCCTCGCGCTCAATTTATGAGCGTCGAGGGCCTGTTCGCTATTTTCTGTTAGATGGTATTAGGCAACGTTTGCCAAACCGTGGCCTTTGAGTTTTGTTTTACAGGGACGAAGACGATGGTGTCGTGTCACACGAGGACAGGCCAATTCAAATTTGCGCGCGTTTTAACCATTATGCGTTGGTTTTGATTTTTGTTGTTTATTAACCATAATATGTTAAATGAAATACAAGTGGCTCAGTGGACAGGGATACGTGCATGTGACCTTCAAGACCTGGGTTCAAATCCCAGGTCTGCACAATTCCAATATTATTTTGCCATAAGTGTTCATATGCAGCGCTACTATGGGGGTATACCATATTCCATCCAGATCAAGCGTGCCACGTCCATCCCAACATCAGATCTATGGCCAAGATTCAAGGTGCATCATACATCAGGTCAAAACGCTGACACATGATCCAAAAAAAGTCAACCAATTTCCAGCTTATTGGGCCAATGTTCTAGGGCCTGCACCTCCTAATCTGGGGCTACACCCCACCCTGGTTTGCCAATTTTAATTATGTTTCTTATCTTTTTAATTACTATTTTAATTGTTATGTTTATTTTAATCATTGTTTATTTAATTTTTTAACCAATATATAAAAACATTCAAAAATCAGAAAATGCCAAAAATTAATAAATATTTATATTATAATTATTTTCATAATAAATGCTTATAATTATTTAGTTTTAATTAGGTTACAAATTTAATTCCTTTTTAAAAAAATCCAAAAAATGTAGAATTAGGTTAATTGATAATTTTTATGTCTTTTTAATTTTTCTTTTTTTTTTCTCACAATATTATTTATTTATTATTTTATTTTCATAAATTAAAAATTGTACATAAATAATTTAGGGCTTAATTTAGGTTTTAATTTAATTCTTTCCCAATAAACTTAAAAAACATTAGAATTAGGGTTTGGACATTTTACTTTAATCATAATTAATCCTTTTTCTCATTTAATCTAAAAAATACAAAAATACCAAAAAAACATTCCTTTTAAATCTTTAATTTTAATTCCTCCTTAATTAATTCATTAACTTTAAATATTTTTGCAAAAGGGTCCAACGCCCATTGTTTTAATTTAATTGCGCATATTTATTTTATGTCATTTATTACAATTCTGTATCTCTCCCAAAGCACTGTAATTTTAAATTTCTCGCACTTTTATTTACTCGCTTTATTTATTTTCCGCTAAATCGGGTCCGGTTTAATTTTGGCGATGTGGACCCGCGCCATTTGTAATAGCCTTAGATTTATTTCTCCGCAACTTTATAACTGTTAAATATGCATGCAAGAATGAATGGCCTTAATTAAAATCAAGCGTAGATCACAACAAACATGACAAGACAAATAACTGAAACATGACACACAATTCGCACACACCACCCCTAGGGTACGCCTCATTGTTGCCTTTCGAAAGGTGATCATCGAGTAGAGGACGTCTTAGTAAGTCCTCATGATCCGGGAACCTGGCATGAGGGTAGCTTCTAAGGTGTCTTCCTATTGCTCCGGTGATCACCATGTCCCTAAAACTCGAATTGACCCGAACACCTCCAACGGTGGTGCTACCTACCTCTCAATGGTGGGATGGCACTACTTTTAAGGACTCTTACACAGACGAATTCCTTAGGGTAGGTAGGTTCTCAAGGATACTTGCTCTAATTTCAAACAAATCAAAAAGACTTTTCACACTGACACTTTTTCAAAAGCTTTCGAAGCAAACTTTTCAAACACTCTGACGTACGAGTCGATCTGAAATTTTTCAAAGAAACTTTTTAAACCCACATTGAAAAGCAAACAAACAATTTTGAAAACACAATGAGCAAGTATCTAAGAGCCCATGGATAACCATGGATAGAAAGGGTGCTAACACCTTCCCTTTCTATAATCTACCTCCCGAACCGAGAGCAATCTCTATAAGGAATTTTTCTGTGCTTTTGTCCTTTCCATTTGGAGAAAATAAAAGACGGTGGCGACTCTTGCTTCCGCGACATTTCGCGAACCAGCGTTAAACAGTCAGTTCCAGATCCACCGATCACAGAACTGGCGACTCTGCTGGGGACTATTTTTAAAGTGAGGTGTACCTTAGGGTAGTTCATAACTGTGTTTTCAATTGTATTGACTTGCTTGCTTTATTATTGTGGGACTGTCTTGGGAGTTCTATAGATCCTAACCCGGATCTGGGGGATACCTTTCTTAGAAAGTAGCAACAAGGCTGTGAGGGAACTGTGCGGGGTATACCGACATGGTTGAAACAGTCTGCTACGTTGATGTGGCACTTTGGTGTGTACCGGTAACCCTTGAGTTCAGTCAAGGAGAGTACGGGGCCTCCGCGTGGTGTCGTGAAGCATCAACAGACCTTAGGAACCTTAATTGAACTATCTTGGCCTCTTTAGGGTAGTGAGATAACTGACTTTGGTGCAGTCCGAGGTTGGTTGATACTCGATACTACACTCAATTGAGGGTTGCTTTCCTGGAATATTTCGGTCGCCAGTTCAGTGGCTAAATCGAAACGATGAACAATGAAAGCAATCCCGTGATATTGGGAACCTTAGAACCCGGTTACTTCTGATAGGACAGGTTGAACCCACCAACTTCAAGAGGGTAATACCTAGACCTCATGCTGGCCTAAACCCTAAGGGCTCTTTTGTGTGACTTGTGTGCCTTCGTACCTGACTATCTGCGTGCTTGTTACCTGACACTTGTTTCTTGCAGGTCTTGTTTATAGTCCTTAATTGGGACTCATAACATGGTACTAAATGTCTTGCAGGTTTTGTTCATAGTCCTTAATTGGGACTTATAACAGGGTGTACTAACCACTTGCAGGTTCTGTTTATAGTCCTTTGATTGGGACTCATGACAGGTTCTACTAGATTTCTTGCAGGTTTTGTTCATAGTCCTTAATTGGGACTTACAACAGGGTGTACTAACTACTTGCAGGTCTTGTTTATAGTCCTTAATTGGGACTCATAACAGGGTACTAAGTTTCTTGCAGGTCTTGTTTATAGTCCTTAACTAGGACTCATGACAGGGTTTACCAAATTTCTTACAGGTGTTGTTTATAGTCCTTAACTGGGACTCATAACAGGGTTTACTAGATCTCTTGCAGGTTTTGTTTATAGTCCTTAATTAGGACTCATAACAAAGTATACTTAATTTCTTGCAGGGTCTGTTTATAGTCCTTAATTGGGACTCATAGCAGGGTTTACCTACATCACCCCATGCATAGCATGACATCATACCATTGCATACCATTGCATACATCCTAACCCATTTCAAGGATCTCAAGGGCTTGTGATGCAGGTCATGATAAATCAAACATCTAGCCAGGGGCAGAGAGGATTTATTTTCCTCTAGCCAAGGTTGTCAGGGGCTATGACCCACTGGATATGGTGAGCTTTTGACCCTTGAAGAAGGACTCTCAACAACATGAAGTACCTTCAATCAAGTTACCGGCTTTCAACTCTAACAAGTTTCTCTGTTTACCCCGCGAGGTCCTTGAAATCATTGCATGCATGTCATACATATCATTGCATAACAGGTACCCTTTCTCTGCAGGTTACTTACCTTCTTCACTGTTTATTTCAGCCGATCGTCATGAATCCTGAATCATCAGCCGAGCAGACTATCAAGGCCCTCTAGGCTCAGAATGCCCAATTCCAAGGGCTAATCATGAACTTGACCCAGGGGCAGCAAGATCTGAAGGCTCTGCTCTTGAAGAAGGAAAAGAAGAAGAAAAGGACTGTCTTGTTCAGCCCTAGACGCAGATCTGGGAATACACCGCAAGTCGAAACTGAGAGGACTACCCCATCTGTGAGGGAAAGCAGTCACCATGAGAGAGAGGTTCCCAGTCCAGTGGTCTCCGACAACGAGACAGATTTTGATGAAGAGCAGTACCCTCCTGCTAATGACAGATATAAGCAACTGGAGGACAGAATGAAAGCTATGGAGGTTCAACAGGTACCTGGGCTGGATTTCGGAGATCTGGGCTTGTCAACTGGTGTGGTTATTCCTCGGAAGTTCAAAGCACCGTCCTTTACTAAGTATGATGGGGCGTCTTGCCCCAAGCTGCATCTAAGGTCCTATGTTCGGAAGATTCAACCATATACGGTGGACAAAAACTTGTGGATCCATTTCTTCCAGGAGAGTCTTTCAGGGACTCATCTCGAATGGTTCTATCAGCTAGATGGGACCAAGGTTTGTAACTGGGAGGAGTTGGCTACTGCTTTCTACAAGCAGTATCAGTATAATGCCGACCTTGCTCCTACGCGTACCCAACTCCAGGGTATGTCGTTAGGATCAAGTGAAGGTTTTAAAGAATATGCGCAGAAATGGAGGGATCTTGCTGGAAGGGTACAACCACCTCTGACTGACCGTGAACTTGTGGACATGTTCTTGGGGACCCTGTCTGGTCCATTCTTCAACCACCTCATTGGTAACTCATCTGCTGGATTTACCGACCTCATCCTGACCGGCGAAAGAATTGAAGCTGGTATCAAGAGCGGGAAAATTCAAGAGGCCACACCCTCTGATATTCATAAAAAGCCTTACACGAGAAAGAAGGAATCTAATGCTGCATACGGTCAAAAGGGTCGCCGTGATCAACATGCAGGGGCAGTCATGATCTCTGGTTCTGCACCACGCCGCCAACCACAGAGGGGAAACCAGCAAAGGCCGGACGGGCCTAAAAGGCAATTCACCAACATTAACATGCCATGGTCGCAAGCACTGCAACATATGTTGAAGATGAACCTGATTGCAGTGATCAACCCCCTTGCCAATCCTAAGACCTCCTCTCCTAGCTACAATCCAGAAGCCAGATGCGCTTATCACTCCGATAGCCCAGGGCACGATACTGAAGACTGTTGGGCACTAAAGTACAAAATTCAAAACATGATCGATGCCAAAGAGATCGAGTTCGAGCCTGCTGAGACTCCCAACGTGATCAATGCTCCATTGCCAAAACATGGCTAGGATTGAGAAATTTTTTTGTTCATTTGAATTCAAGTTGTATTTTTCCTTTCTTGTTCAGATAAACAATTATTATGTTAAACTCTTTTATTTCATGAATGCATTACACATGTCTGTCTTGATTAATTATGTTTACTATGCTTAAAACTGCTTTCATATTTTTGCAATGGTCAACTCTTAATTGAAAATTCTAAACCTCTTGAGGGAGGATGACGAAAACGATACCACGATCTTTACAGTATGCTTTTGAACAGACCCCGCTGATGAGGTACAGGCATTGTTTCAATCCCTAAACACTGGAGTTATAAGGATGATAATCCCTCGTCAACCCCTCTGAGCCAAAGAAGTAGGAGTTTTTATTTTCGAAAATCAAAACCCTTAATCATAACCTGGGGCAGGGTAGTTCTCTCAGTCGATCCAAGTGCACAATGAATGTCACTAAATGAGTTTTTCAAAAAAACAAAAGACAGTGATGGTTCCGAACAATCATAAGGACAAGCAGTCATTATAAAAAAAAATCATAAATGAAAAGCCCAATAAGTCAAAACCTACGAAGGGGACTTACGAAACTGGGGCATCCTGCTGACTGTAATTCCAAAAAAAGAAACAGTTCAGGCAAAAAAAAATAGGGATAACAAAAATAAAGAAAGAGGTCTCACAAACCCTCAACAAAAACAAAAATGACTGCCTATTCAAAAGAAATCATCAACATCTGAACCATCATTGGAACATCAGAACAAAGACTCAAACAAGGTCTAACGCACGATCAACTGAGTTTAGGTTTGGAGAACATCACGAAGAGCGGGTGGGCAC
This sequence comes from Vicia faba, assembly GCA_948472305.1. Lineage (NCBI taxonomy): Eukaryota > Viridiplantae > Streptophyta > Magnoliopsida > Fabales > Fabaceae > Vicia > Vicia faba. The sequence goes on along the minus strand of OX451740.1, from coordinate 753,122,540 downwards.
AAATAATTTGAGCCTTTATCCTTTGTTTCTTAAACCGTGAACCAGGCCACGATACAACCCTTAAAAGTCCTAGCTGAAGCATGGGTTAGTTCAAAAGCATACTGTTACGAAGGTATCCCGACTCCTGAAGGTTTACTGTAAAATATTGAGTTGACATCGCACTGTATTACAAAAAATGCATTTTCAAAATTCAAGACAGACATAGACTTTTGCATTCTTAAAATAACCTTGTTTGCATATGACTATTTGTTTGAACAGCAGGGAAATTCGCACGATGAACACCTTGTGAACAGAAGAACCTCCAATCAAGGGGCACAGCAGGAGCATTGCCCATTATCTGGGGCATGGCAAAATACTTCCAACAGGGGCAACTCCCTACATTCTGGGAGCACGGACATAGTCGAAAAAGAATACTGCGCATAATCAAAGACCCGCTAGGTTGACACACCTAGGCAAAAATAAGGGCTTCCCGGCGAACCAAAAGGGTTCGGGCAAAATGAAGGGATGAAATGAAAAAAACATGTACACCCGGCAAGTCGAAAACCTGAAAAGGCGGCTTGGGCAAAAATGGGTATCCCGGTGGACTGAAAACCCGAAAGGGCGGTCCAGGCAAAAGTTAGGGATCAAAGCGTACGACTATGTTCCGGTGTCTCATCACTTGTCTACTCGAAGATTTGTCAATCACCCACACAGGTATCCTCTTCACTCAACTCCGAAGCAGGGGCAATAATGAGTTATCCAGGCGATCCAATTGCTCTGTCAACCAAAGTACAAGGGACAGATCAACATAAAGACGATTACCATTTACCCTTACAAATTCCAGATCGTGGGCTAACGTCCGAGACCAAACAGGACAATCATCCACTTAATCAAGATCATGTAACCCTACACCGGTTTCTTCTCAACCTTCAGACAAAGTCATACATAGACTCCTCCTCCACAAGATGACCTAACCCCGGTTCATCAAGAAGTTTTTACACGAACTTATCCAAGTAACCTAACCCCGGTTCCTCCTGAAGTCTTACATGGACCTATCTCAAGATGACCTAACCCCGGTTCATCAAGAAGTTTTTACACAAACTTATCCAAGTAACCCAACCCCGGTTCCTCCTGAAGTCTTACATGGACCTATCTCAAGATGACCTAACCCCGGTTCATCAAGAAGTTTTTACACAAACTCGCCAAGTAACCTTACCCCGGTTCCTCCTGAAGTCTTACATGGACCTATCTCAAGATGACCTAACCCCGGTTCATCAAGAAGTTTTTACACAAACTTATCCCGAAGCAACCTTACCCCGGTTCGTCAAGAAATCTCACACGGATCTATCTCAAAGTAACCTAACCCCGGTTCCCCCAGAAGTCTCACATGGACTCGTCTCCAGTAACCTTACCCCGGTTCGTCAAGAAATCTCATATGGATTTACCCCAAGGTAACCTAACCCCGGTTCCTCCAGAAGTCTTACATGGATTTAGTTCAAGATAACCTCACCCCGGTTCATCAAAAAGTTTTACATGAACTTACCTCACCAAGCAACCCTACACCGGTTCCCCCTATTCAAGATACAGTTTAACACGAACTCGTCATCAAAATAACCCTACACAGGTTCCTTCTCCATTTCAGATACAGTTTAACACGAACTCGTCATCAAAGTAACCCTACACAGGTTCCTTCTCCATTCCAGATGCGGTTTTACACGAGCTCATCAGCAGGCAACCCTACACATGTTCCCTCTTTCAACTTACAAAATTACAATTCAAAATCTCCCCAGGAGAGTCCAATCCAATCTCCCCAGAAAGTTGGAATCCATCTCTCCCCAAGCAGTAAGCTTATCCCCAGTAGATTCTGGAAGCTTATCCTCTCGCAGAGCACGAACGCGTCGTCCGGCTTTATTTAAAGAGTTATTTCCTCAATAGGATATAACTGGGTTATCCTCAGCCAAAAGCCATGGAAAGAGCGTCGTCGACAAAGTCTTCTTACCCCGGCGAAGTCTATTCACACTTCCAACAACAAGACATCCTCAGCAAGTTACTATCAACATTCAGCAAAGCATCTCTATCCCCACAGAGTATTGCTTCCCAGCATGGTCGCTAGAGTATTTGTTCTCCCCGCAGAATCTCCCATTTGCCAAGTTTATTCCTCAACGGAGTCATCTTCTCCTACCGGTATTCTTGCAATTATCATCCCCAGTGGAAGCAAAATTTATTCCTCAACGTCAGCCCAGGATACAACTTCCCGGCACCCGTCAAGGATTTACCATTCCTAGACGAAAACATACATAAAACTTCACATACATCATCATAGCATGCATAACGCACTGCATCATACAAGTCTCCTTTATATTGAAAACATCATTGCTTGATTCATATCATGCATTGTATATAACTGACCCTTACCTTTCAGGAAAGATGCAGTTTAAAGTCTCAATCACATTTCAAGACCTAGACCGGTTCAGTTAAATCGACCCTAAGATTTTCCTGATTCTTACCCAGTCCAAGGCCTTCTCTGGTTCAGTCAGATCGACCCTAAGATCTCCCTGATGCTTATCCAGTTGAAGATGTTTCAAGACCTAGACCGGTTCAGTTAAATCGACCCTAAGATTTTCCTGATTCTTATCCAATCAAAGGCCTCCTCTGGTTCAGTCAGATCGACCCTAAGATCTCCCTGATTCTTATTCCAGTAGAAGACACCCAAGATTTTTCCCAACGAGCGTTGTTGAAGTTAAAGTCGCCCAAGGTTCTCTTACCATCCATGCTAAGGCAGTAACCATCCCTGGTTCATTCATCAGCGTTTGAAGCTCCAGACTCAGCTCCTGTAACCAGTCAGGACACATCTATACCAAGCATCTAAAAACAGCTCCTGCAACGTGTCAGGTACTCATTTTCTCTTTTGCAGGTATGCAGGTTCTCGCTAAGGAATCTCTTACGCAATCAGCATCCAGATGGCATCTATAAGCCCATCATCCTATCCAGCAATCTCCAAATGGCATCTATAAGCCCATTCCACAACCACTGCCACTATGTGAGCGCAAATTTCTGGGCACTCTAGTGTCCAATTATCTTCTACCCTCGGATTACGAAAGGCACGCCAGCCAATCTGCATCCTCAGGTCTAAGAAGATTGAACAGGGGCAACTGTTGTACCCCAAAATTTGCCCTCCCATATTCATCAAAGATTTGTCAAGTCAAGGTCACAAAATTCCCCAAGGGTTGTGCAGTTCAACTGTCTCCTATACAGTCAAAACTAGGGTTTGAGTTCTGATCAAGAGAATGAAGTTTTCAAAGGCCCAATCAAGTCTCATATGCCTACAAATGTGGTCAAGCATCCTCATGTCAAGTTTCAAGGCATTTAGCTCAAAATTGCATAGTCAAAACCCTAGATTGCACTACAGTCAACTGTAGGGGCAAAATGGTCATTTGACAGTCAAAAGTTCAAATTTTTGGTCAACATATCATTTTGAAGCCACAAACATCATTTGATCAATGCTTGATCATTATTCTCAAGATTTGGCTCAGAAATCATCAAAGATGCAAAAGTTGCTATATTTGGACAGCTGAAAAAGTCAACTGAAATTGACCAGGGCATAACTTTCACATGGATTATCAGAAAAATTCCATCCAAAGCTCATTTTGAAGAGAAAGACATTTCCTACAACTCATCTTCATACTTCAAGTCCAAGAAATGCTCTCACAAAAAGTTATCAATTTCAACATTATAGGTCATTTTCAAAAGTCAACAAAAAGGGACTTTAAGTCAAAGGCCATAACTTGAGATTGGTAAATCAAAATGACATGGGACCAAAGGCATTGGTTAGAGGACTCAAAGACCTTTCCAAAATGTCCAAGAACATGTGAAAAGCTTAAAAGTTGAGCAAGTTATGCTTTGTGGAAGTTGGGAAATTTTTGGGAATTTTGAAAAGTCAACAATGGTTCAAATGACCTAAAAATGCAAATGGGCCCATTTTTCTTCCAAATTTCTTCATGCCAAGCCTATGCACGACCATTAGGCCCAAAGGGAAGTATTTTCTCATTTTTTAATTATTTATTTGAATTTATATTAATATTAATTCATTTAAATTAATTAAATACATGAAAAATATCAAACTTGACCTAAAAAAAATCTTTTCATGCATGTTTATTCTCAATATCACGTACATATCCCAATTAGGCAAGTTTTGATGAGATTTGAGCATGATTGAACCAAAATGCACATGGAAAAGATTTGGAAAAGATTTCATGAAATCAAATATTGAAAACAATGAATTCAAAGGATTTTGTGCAATATTCTTAACCTAATATGCTCTATACATATTCAGGAACCAAGACCTAATGCAAAGAGACTCCAAGCTGCGCAGAAAATCAATATACAAACTTGCAAAAATTCTCAAAAAGCTCAAATCTGAAATCAGGGTTTTAGGTCGATTCAAGCTCCAATTCTTGTCCCATCATCATCCTGAGACATCATTGAACGATTCTCAATCACTAACATCAACCAAAACGCCCTGAATTGGTACCCCTAAGTCAAACTGTACCTCAAAACTTCTGAAATCGTATAGCATGATTCAAGCATATTTTTGGATTTTTATTTATGTATTCATATTCATAATGATGTTTCTAAGCTGACCAATACATTTAATTGCATTTTTGTGCCATATATATAAATCTGCCATGATCGTCCTCTAGGGTTTACAGGTTTGCTAATTTGGGGTTTTTGAGACAAAGCAAAATTGGGGCTCGAGACCATTGCCATTGCCTTTAGCACATCCAAACGAAAAGATTCCAACCCTCGCGCTCAATTTATGAGCGTCGAGGGCCTGTTCGCTATTTTCTGTTAGATGGTATTAGGCAACGTTTGCCAAACCGTGGCCTTTGAGTTTTGTTTTACAGGGACGAAGACGATGGTGTCGTGTCACACGAGGACATGCCAATTCAAATTTGCGCGCGTTTTAACCATTATGCGTTGGTTTTGATTTTTGTTGTTTATTAACCATAATATGTTAAATGAAATACAAGTGGCTCAGTGGACAGGGATACGTGCATGTGACCTTCAAGACCTGGGTTCAAATCCCAGGTCTGCACAATTCCAATATTATTTTGCCATAAGTGTTCATATGCAGCGCTACTATGGGGGTATACCATATTCCATCCAGATCAAGCGTGCCACGTCCATCCCAACATCAGATCTATGGCCAAGATTCAAGGTGCATCATACATCAGGTCAAAACGCTGACACATGATCCAAAAAAAGTCAACCAATTTCCAGCTTATTGGGCCAATGTTCTAGGGCCTGCACCTCCTAATCTGGGGCTACACCCCACCCTGGTTTGCCAATTTTAATTATGTTTCTTATCTTTTTAATTACTATTTTAATTGTTATGTTTATTTTAATCATTGTTTATTTAATTTTTTAACCAATATATAAAAACATTCAAAAATCAGAAAAGGCCAAAAATTAATAAATATTTATATTATAATTATTTTCATAATAAATGCTTATAATTATTTAGTTTTAATTAGGTTACAAATTTAATTCCTTTTTAAAAAAATCCAAAAAATGTAGAATTAGGTTAATTGATAATTTTTATGTCTTTTTAATTTTTCTTTTTTTTTTCTCACAATATTATTTATTTATTATTTTATTTTCATAAATTAAAAATTGTACATAAATAATTTAGGGCTTAATTTAGGTTTTAATTTAATTCTTTCCCAATAAACTTAAAAAACATTAGAATTAGGGTTTGGACATTTTACTTTAATCATAATTAATCCTTTTTCTCATTTAATCTAAAAAATACAAAAATACCAAAAAAACATTCCTTTTAAATCTTTAATTTTAATTCCTCCTTAATTAATTCATTAACTTTAAATATTTTTGCAAAAGGGTCCAACGCCCATTGTTTTAATTTAATTGCGCATATTTATTTTATGTCATTTATTACAATTTTGTATCTCTCCCAAAGCACTGTAATTTTAAATTTCTCGCACTTTTATTTACTCGCTTTATTTATTTTCCGCTAAATCGGGTCCGGTTTAATTTTGGCGATGTGGACCCGCGCCATTTGTAATAGCCTTAGATTTATTTCTCCGCAACTTTATAACTGTTAAATATGCATGCAAGAATGAATGGCCTTAATTAAAATCAAGCGTAGATCACAACAAACATGACAAGACAAATAACTGAAACATGACACACAATTCGCACACACCACCCCTAGGGTACGCCTCATTGTTGCCTTTCGAAAGGTGATCATCGAGTAGAGGACGTCTTAGTAAGTCCTCATGATCCGGGAACCTGGCATGAGGGTAGCTTCTAAGGTGTCTTCCTATTGCTCCGGTGATCACCATGTCCCTAAAACTCGAATTGACCCGAACACCTCCAACGGTGGTGCTACCTACCTCTCAATGGTGGGATGGCACTACTTTTAAGGACTCTTACACAGACGAATTCCTTAGGGTAGGTAGGTTCTCAAGGATACTTGCTCTAATTTCAAACAAATCAAAAAGACTTTTCACACTGACACTTTTTCAAAAGCTTTCGAAGCAAACTTTTCAAACACTCTGACGTACGAGTCGATCTGAAATTTTTCAAAGAAACTTTTTAAACCCACATTGAAAAGCAAACAAACAATTTTGAAAACAAAATGAGCAAGTATCTAAGAGCCCATGGATAACCATGGATAGAAAGGGTGCTAACACCTTCCCTTTCTATAATCTACCTCCCGAACCGAGAGCAATCTCTTTAAGGAATTTTTCTGTGCTTTTGTCCTTTCCATTTGGAGAAAATAAAAGACGGTGGCGACTCTTGCTTCCGCGACATTTCGCGAACCAGCGTTAAACAGTCAGTTCCAGATCCACCGATCACAGCAGGAAGGCATTCAAAAACAGTTAAATCAATGACAGTTTTGGCATTGTCATTTGGATTGTTCTTTGGTGAGGGAATGGGAGAGTCGTGAATGATTATTGGACTAGTTGGGGAGTTTGGTGGAGTTGATTCTAGTGAAGAGGGAATTTGGGGAATATCCAGAATGGTCAGGGGCATACGGATGGCCAGAGGTTCAGTGATTCCAGGAATGGGAATGGGATCACAATCAACAGTTTGGTTAGATTGAACGTGATGAGGTTCTGGTTCACAGGATTCAGGAGGTTGGACCTCAGAAGTTTGAACTTCTGGTTGTAATAGATCAGGTTGTGGAGAAGATGGATGAATTTCTGGTTGAGGAGATGGAGGTAGTGGTATTTCAGGTTGAGGAGAGAGTGGAATTTCTGGTTGAGGTGCTTCTGAAATGGTTTCAGAGTTTGGATTTACTAGTATGGGAGCAGAAATATGTTGGTCAAAGGTTTCAATATCTGATAGAACTTTTGCAAGTTCTTGTTGAGTTGTTTCAATATTTGGATTGATAGGTAGGGAGTGGGATCCTCTAAGAGTTAAAGTTTTTGAGGGGTCAAATTCAATGTCAAAATCATCAAATGTTTGTGGGGTAGGAATTTATGATTGGGTAGGGATTGGTACAGATGTTGATACAGATACTGAATCTAAAACAGTTACAGAAGAAGGATTACCTCTCTTTTTAGCTGCTTTGGGAGTCTGCTGGGATGATCCTTCTGCTGCTGCCTTCCTTTTCTTGTTCTTCTTCAGCACAACTTCTGGAGCCTTCTGCTGCAGATCCTGAATGTTTAAATCTAGTGTTGTACCATCTGCCTTGCATGCATCCAGATATCGGACTATTATCTCAGGCTTGGAATCAATTTCTGAGAACATGGGAAAGTCATCTAGAGGGATTCTTCTGCTGGTGATTGTTGCAAAAGAAGTAACACTGGGTTCCTTCTTAATGTTATCAATAATCTTCATCTTCTTCAGATTCTTTGCATTCAAAGGCTTTCCAACAGTTTCTTCTAAAGGGCTGATTTCCCGTGCTTCTGTTAGATGATCTATCAGCTTATTCTCTGTCAGAATATCTGATATAAGCCTTCCAAGGGGTATCCAGTCCCTTTTAGTGCGCTCCTCTTCTCTAGTCTCCTTAACACTAGTCCTCAGATGATTGAACAACAAATGAGCCAGATTCACCTTAATCTTCTGGGAGATGAAGTAGATCAGAAACTGCTGATCAATGTTGATGTAGTCAGGAGAGCTGGTTGGCTTCCCGTGGTTTATGCATCCCAGAATAATCTTAGCCCATATTATGTGATGGTCTTTCAGATCCCTTATCTTGCTGGGGGGAAGACCCAGAGTGAAGATTTCTCTAGCAATTAAAGCGACATCAATACATCTCTCAGCCATGTCTATGCATCTTACGCCACCACCACTGTAACCTATCAATCTTGCAATAAGGTCTTCAGTTATGACTATCTTCTTCCCCATTATATATGAAGTAACTTGATGGTTGGAAGATGAAGCATGAATCCAAAATTCCTTCACAAGGATTGGGAACGTTGGACCTACCAGACGGTCAAAATACCTGCTTCATCCTTGAGCCTTTACTTCTTCAGAAATATTGAACCCGTTTTCTTGAAGACTGTTAAAGTCCACAATTAGTTCTGAGAGTACTTCTAGGTTGCTAATGGGTGTGAGGAGAATTCTGAATGGTTCTTCATATTGTTCTGTGGATTCTGTTCTCTGAGTACTGGAAGTTGGGTTGCTTGAGGAAGCCATGTTCACACAAAAAAATTTTGAGAAGAAAATGAAAGGGTTTTGAAAAAGATGCAAACTGAAAACAATTAGATTGTAGAGAAAGTGAAAGTGAACGAGTGTAAAGAATGAGAAATGTGTTTAAATAGATTTTGAAAACGTAAACGGCAAGAGAGAGAAATAAATTATAATGATTATAAGCATTAATGACAGCTGATTTTGGGGGATTCAGAAAGATATTGGAATGGTTACCCATGACATGTGTCTCAATGCATCCAATCAGCGCTTTTGACCTTTCAGAAAAGTGAACGTGTGTTCAGCCTCAGAAGGTAGTTGATGAATGGATGACAATTGTTTGCTTACGTGAACAACATACTTCTATCATTGAAATGAAGCGCTCAGATCTTCATGGATAGATTCTGATATAATCTGGACTTCTAAAAATATGAAGGCAGGTTGATCAGCAGTTCACAGAAAATAACCAAAATTATGAGGGTTAAGATATGTAAATAAAACTATTTTATTCTGGGCAAAGCTTCATGCTGAGATGTTTCAGAATGAAGTTAAACCTATCTTCAGAAAGAGGTTTTGTAAAGATATCAGCCTATTGATGGTCTGTGTCAATGAATTTTAAATTGAGAATCCCTTTCTGAATATAGTCCCTAATAAAATGATGTTTTATTTCTATATGCTTATCCCTAGAATGCAAAGTAGGATTTTTACTGAGACAAATAGTAGAAGAAGTGTTGTCACAGAGGATAGGGATGTTACTCTCAAATATATTGAAGTCCTCAAGTTGACTTTTCATCCAGAGCATTTGCGTGCTACATCCAGGTGCTGCTATGTATTCAGCTTCTGCTGTTGGTAGGGCTATTATGGATTGTCTTTTGCTGGACCATGAGATCGGATTTTCTCCCAGAAACTGGCAGCTTCCAGAAGTGCTTTTACGTTCTACTCTGTCTCCAGCAAAATCAGCATCACAGTATCCTACTAAGCTGTAATCACTTAATTTTCTATAAAACAAACCCAGATTAGCAGTACCTTTCAGATACTTGAAAATTCACTTAACTGCTGTTAAGTGAGATTCTCTAGGATCTGATTGGAATCTAGCACAAATGCAAACAATGAATAGAATGTCAGTCCTTGAAGCTGTCAGATAGAGAAGAGAACCAATCATACCTCTGTAGACCTTCTGTTCTACCTTTTTACTTACCTCTTCTTTTTCCAGAATGCACGTGGGACGCATTGGAATCCTTGAGGGCTCACATTCTGAGAGATCAAATTTCTTCAGAAGTTCTCTGACATATTTGCTCTGATGAATGTAAGTTCCTTCTGGAGTTTGATTAATCTGAATGCCCAGAAAGAACTTTAGTTCCCCCATTAGACTCATCTCAAATTCTGTCTGCATACATTTAGCAAACTCTCTTCCCAGAGAGGGTTTAGTGGATCCAAATATAATGTCATCAACATAAATCTGACATACTAAGATGTCATTCTTAACTGTCTTTCTGAACAAGGTTGTGTCCACTTTCCCTCTGGTGAATTCCTTTTCTAACAGGAAGTTACTTAGTCTTTCATACCAAGCTCTGGAGCTTATTTCAGACCATAGAGTGACTTCTTTAGTTTGAAAACATATTCTGGATTTTTGGAACTTTCAAAACCAGGGGGTTGGTGCACATAAACCTCTTCTTCTATATAGCCATTTAAGAATGCACTCTTGACATCCATCTGATACAGAGTGATGCCTTTATTAACAGCAAATGAAATTAAAAGTCTGATAGATTATAACCTGGCGACTGGAGCAAAGGTTTCTGTATAGTCTATCCCCTCTTGCTGACTATAACCTTGTGCTACCAGCCGTGCTTTGTTTCTGATGACTTCACCTTGTTCGTTCAGTTTGTTTCTGAACACCCATTTTGTACCTATGACGTTGAATACTTTTGGTTTGAGAACCAGATCCCATACGTCATTTCTTGTGAACTAATTTAGCTCCTCCTGCATTTCCAGAATCCAGTCATTGTCCATAAGTGCTTCATCAATTATTGTTGGTTCAATAAGAGAAACCAGTCCCATGAGGGATTCTTCAGAGTTTCTGAAGGTAGATCTTGTTCTGATTGGATCTTCCTTCCTTTCTAATATTGTTTCTTCTGGGTGATCAATGCTGCTTCTGGATGGTCTTTTTTGGAGTTAATCAATAGAAGGTGTTGGGTTGCTTGTAGTGACTCTTACTGATGTTGAAGGAGTGTCTCTGTTGAGAGCCTCTGAGTTGTCTTCAATACCTGTAAGTTCAACTTCCATACCTGCAAGGAATTCATTCTGCTTTGACTTTTGAGAGTCAAGCTTATCATCAAACCGAACACTGATTGACTCTTCAATAATCTGTGTTTCTGTATTGTATACTCTGTACCCTCTTGAGCGTTCAGAGTATCCTAACATGATACACTTTTGTGCTTTAGAGTCAAACTTGTTCAAATAATTTTTTGTATTCAAAATAAAACATGTATATCCAAATGGGTGAAAATAAGAAATGTTGGGCTTTCTGTTCTTCCACAATTCATATGGAGTCTTTTCCAGAATAGGTCTTATGGAGATTCTATTCTGAATGTAACACGCTGTGTTTATTGCTTCTGCCCAAAAGATCTTAGCAACGTTAGTCTCGTTGATCATGGTTCTGGCCATTTCTTGCAATGTCCTGTTCTTTCGTTCTACAACTCCATTTTGATGGGGAGTTCTAGGACAAGAGAAATCATGCAGAATGCCTTTTTCATTAAAGAATAATTCAAAATCTTTATTTTCAAATTCTCCACCATGATCACTTCTGACTTTGACGATTCTAAGATCCTTTTCATTCTGAACTTGGTTGCAGAAGGTAACAAACACAGAGTGTGACTCGTCCTTGTGCCTTAAGAACTTTACCCATGTCCATCTGCTATAGTCATCTACGATTACTAACCAATACTTCTTGCCACTGACTGAGGCAGTTTTTACTGGTCCAAATAAGTCAATGTGCAGAAGTTCTAATGGCTTAGAGGTGGAAACAACATTTTTGGATTTGAAAGTAGGTTTTGAAAACTTGCCTTTCTGACATGCTTCACACAAAGCATCTGAATTGAACTTCAAGTTAGGAAGTCCTCTGACCAGATTGAGTTTGTTAATCTGAGATATTCTTCTCATACTAACATGTCCCAATCTTCTGTGCCAGATCCATTGCTCATTGTTAACAAACATAAGACATTTTACATTCTGACTTTTCAGTTCATAAAGTTTGATTTTATAAATGTTGTTTTTCCTCTTTCCATTAAATAGGATAGTCCCATCTTTCTGACAAACAGCTTTGCATGAATTTTGATTGAAGATTATATCATAACCGTTATCACTTAATTGACTTATGAATAACAGATTATGCATTAATCCATCAACTAATAAAACATTACTAATAAAGGGAAGATTTCCATTACCTACAGTTCCAGAGCCAATAATCTTTCCCCTCTGATTGCCTCCAAAGCCTACGTGGCCTCCAGGCTTAAGTTCCAGGCTTTGGAACATATGCCTTCTTCCCTTCATGTGTCATGAGCAGCCAGAGTCTAGGTACCATGACTGGTGTCTTTGCTTTGCTGCTAAAGATATCTGCCACATGTATTATTTTATCCTTAGGTACCCAAATTTTCTTGGGTCCTGATTTGTTAGTTTTACCAAAACTCTGGTTGAATTTTGGTTTGACAGAGTAATCACTACTTGTATATTTTATGTCATGTGTGTGACCATATATAAAGTGTGAATCAAGTGGAGTACTCTTTATAACTAAATCCATGCCGTTTTTTGGTGTAGGAACCTTACCTTGATATCCTATCCCTTTTCTGCCATTTCTGCTAACCCCATAGATCATTGAAGCCATTTTGCTTCTGTCTATGTTTTTAGCCAGAAACTTTTGAAAGCTGTAATCATACTCTTTGATGATCTCATCAGCATTGCTGGGAGTTTCAGGGATTGTTTCCTTCTGAGAGTTTTGCAATTGGTTTTCTAGTTTTGAAATTTTATCTTTTAACTCAGAATTCTCCAATTTGAGACTCTCAGTTTTATCAGAGTCAGAAGCAAGATTCCTTTTCAGGTTTCTGAATTTGACTCTGATCTGCTGATACCTTTCCAAAATTTCATTAAGGCTTTCAGCTAGTTCAGCCTTAGTAAAGTTGATAGTAAAGTCAGGGAATACCTCTTCTGTATTTGATTCTGAGTCTGAACCAGACACTTCACTGTCTTCATATACGTTTGCCATGAGAGCTATGTTTTCTCTTTCATCATCTGATTCTGAGTCAGCTTCAGATGTATCAGAATCATCCCTTGTATCCATTAGACTTTTCTTCTTTTCCTTGCCAAACTTCTTTTTGGGCTTCTCCTTCTGAAGCTTTGGGCAATCACTTTTGTATTACCCTTGCTCGTTACACTCATAGCAGATGATGTCTTTGTTGTTTGGCTTTCTGTATCCTGAAGAGCCTTCAGATCTTTTGTGTCCAGAGGAGGATTCTGACTTTCTGTATCTGGCGGAAGATTCATTCTGATTTTCTGATCTTCTGGGATTCCTGAACTTCCTTTGCCTCTGCTTCCACAGTTGGTTCACCCTTCTGGAGAGAAGAGACATTTCATCTTCTTCTGATGAGGATCCATCAGAGGTTTCTTCCACAGCCTGCAAGACTTTGGAGTCAGATTTTCTGTTAGATTTTAAAGCTAATGGCTTACCTTGTTTTTGAGGTTCATCTGCTTCTAGCTCTATCTCGTGACTTCTGAGGGAGCTGACAAGTTCCTCCAGAGAGATTTTGTTGAGATTCTTGGCTAGCTTAAGCAATGTGACCATTGGCCTCCACTGTTTTGGCAAGCTTCTGATGATCTTCTTGACGTGATCAGCAGTGGAATATCCTTTGTCAAGAACTTTTAGACCAGCAACAAGAATTTGAAATCTTGAAAACATAGCTTCTATTGATTCATTATCTTCCATCTTGAATGCCTCATACTTCTGAATGAGCGCAAGGGCTTTGGTTTTTTTGACTTGAATGTTGCCTTCATGCGTCATTCTCAGAGAATCAAACATATTCTTGGTAGTTTCTCTGTTTGATATTTTCTCATATTCTGAATATGAGATGGCACTGAGAAGAATTGTTCTGGCCTTGTGATGATTTCTGAACTCACGCTTTTGCTGATCAGACATCATTTTCCTGTCAATCTTCTGACCACGTCCATCCACTGGGTGCATGTATCCATCAGTCACCATGTCCCATAGATCAGCATCATGGGCCAGAAAGAAACTCTCAATTCTGTCTTTCCAGTAGTCATAGTTTTCTCCATCAAATACTGGACGTTTTCCGCTGAATCTGTCCCTTTCTTCATTGTTGTCATTGCTGATGTTTTGACTTGGTCCTGCCATTGTGTTTTTCTAACGCTGGATCTTGTACTGACACGGTTAAGTGTTAAAGCTCAGAACCAGGCGCTCTGATGCCAATTGAAGATGTGAAAAACACAAGAAGGGGGGGGGGGGGTGAATTGTAAAGCTTAAATCAAAATGCTTAACAACACAATATTTTTATCCTGGTTCGTTTGATCTCAAACTACTCCAGTCCACCCGTCAAGGTGATTTCGCCTCTCTCCAACGAGGTCTTAATCCACTATTCTCAAAGGATTACAACAGCTACTTTAACAACTGTTAAAGTCTTCTTGTGTACAACCACAATCCGGTTAATCTCAAGGAACTTCTTTTACAAATGAATTGAACAAGTGTGTGTTATTGTTTTCTTACAAAACTGTATATCACAACTGTGATAATTACACAAAATAAGCTTGGAATAAAATGAATTTGCTAAAGCTTTGAATATGCGTGGTTTGGATAGCTTGGCAAATTGAGTGCGTACGTACGTGCTTCTTTTCACAAGCAGACCTGTTTATATAGGCAAGCAAGGATACGTTGTCCATAAAGCAGGTTTAATGATAATAATTCACTTTCCTTTTGTAGAAGATCTTTGTCTGAAGAAAGCGGTTAGCATTTAATTCTGTCTTGAATAACCAATAACGCTTCAGAGTCTTCTTTACTATATCTGCTGATAACACTTCAGAGTGTTGATGACTTGGTAAAGATGTCTTTGATCAGAGTCAGAGTGTATTTGTTTAGGTGCAGATTCTGGTCATCAAGCTTCAGCGTATAGTCTGGTAGCTTCAGTGTGTAGCACAGGTTGCTGATCTTCTGATGCTGATTCCATTCTGATGTTGATTCCATCAGAACTTCTGCATATACAACATAATTTTAAGGAGCATAATTGTTCTTTGTATATATATCTTTGAAACAGTTTATTCTTTGTATTTTGTTATCATCAAAACTCTAATCAAGGGTTGTAGAATCAAACTATGTTCTGACATTTGCTAAAACGCCCTTCTTCGAGGGACATGACTATTTTCTGAGGCAACAAGTGATATTACACTATAGGTGCATGTGTGTGAATAGTGTGTTTGATTGCATGCATTTTTGTCTTTGAAATTAGGGTTTTCTAACAGTTGATTTTATCTTGCCATACACACCATAATTACTAGCATTTATATGAAAAACGGTAAATTGCAGAAAGTAAATTTACTACGCGTGATACGGTGGCCAGAACCGGAACTTGGTTTCCCTCTTTTTTGGGAATTTACTGGTTTGCATTTTGCGTTTGTGTTTGCAAAATGTCGCGGTAAGCACGAGTCACCACCGTCTTTTATTTTATCCAACAAGGAAAGGAAAAAAGCACAAAAAAAAAATCATTTTTCGAGATATTTCTGAGTACGGGGGGTAGATTATAGAAAGGGAAGGTATTAGCACCCTTTCTATCCGTAGTTATCTACGGGCTCTTAGGTACTTGCTCATCATTTTCAAAATTGTTTTCTTTGTGTTTGTGTGATTTGAAAAGCTTTTGTTTTGACTTCGATTTAACTCTTGCTTCTGTCTTCAAGAGTGTAATGAAGTGTTTTTGAAAACTTTGTTTGTAAAGGAGTGTAAGTGTGGAAAATTTGTTTGGATTGAGCAAGTACTTAAGAACTAATCTACCTACTCGAAAAAAGAATCGTTCAATTTCAAATTATTTATCTTTACATATTTAGGGTTTGCTAACTGTTTTAAAGTTTACATACATTCTTGTCATGCCTCCTAATATCATACATCTAACAGTTTAATATTTTGCGGAATTTAAAGTGCGAAAATTAAACTACGCTATTACAAGGCTTCTGGTATTTACATAGCCAAAAACAAACCCTTTGAAAATAAAGCAATAAAAGTAAAGACCTAATTAACTATTACAACTTGTAGGCAGTTACAATAATAGGGTAAAATAATAAAATAAAGCGTGCGATGAAAATTAGGACGAGAGCGAACTAGGGTTTTGACCCTTCTAACCTAATCAAAAGAAAAATTGTTTTTTTGTTGTTTTTAATATTTTTTTTAAGAAAAAGGATTTAGGTTTTAAAATTAAATATGCAAATTAATTAGTAATTAAATTAATTAATAAAAATAATTACATGGCCTATTTTGGTGTTTGGTTATTTTTAGGAAAAAGAAAATATAATTAAATATGGACAAAACCCTAATTTTCTAATTATTTTAAATTATTTGCAAAAAGAAATTAAAGTTTACCTAAAATTAAAATCTAATTTAATTAATTAATTTTTTTATAAAAAAATAAAATCTAAACCTAATTTGTGAAAAGTATTATTTTTTATGATTTTTTGATAAAAAGAAAATAGTTAATTGGTTAGTAAAATAAAATAAATAAATTAATTAAATAAAGTAAATATAAAAAGAATAGAGAAGAAATTAATGGGCCTGAAAATGATTCTGGAGGGTGCAAACAGCAGCTATTGGGCCCAAAAGGTGGAAGTCCACGTTGACTTCCCAGATTCTCTATGATGCATTGACCATGGCCTATTGTATTCCCTCATTGATGGCCCTTGGATCTGGCTATCTATCCACTTGGCAGGCTGAATGATGAGGGTGTATGTTAGGCTTTGGACTTGTAAGCGCGCTGGATTACCTGAGAGGAAAAAATATGAAGAAATTTGGGGGACCTGGGATTCGAACCCAGGTCCTGAAGCGTTTTGCACATACCCCACTACCATCTGCGCTGGCTGTTTTGTTTGTATGTAATATAAACAATAATTATTATATAAAGAACAAACGAAATAATAAAATATTAGCGCAAATTTTCAAACAATCCAATGGGAAGGCACCACGCAGTCATCTTCTTCCCTTTTGCGTGGGTAAAAGATACAAGGACTTTTACCTATGGACGTATGTCCGTAGCTACAACCCTGGTTCATCTCAAAATCCTCCATGGGCACGATAAAATGACTTCTAATGCCATGGTTGGATTCGTCTTGCCATTCTGAACATGATGGTACCCTTCATGAAGGCTAGTTTTACCTGTAAACAAAAACCCTAAAACGGAACCCAAAAACCTAACAATGGTAGTTCTCGATTCAGTCTATGAAAACGAAATTGAGTATTATAGAAAGCTTGCAAATGTAATGGTGAACAAGAATATACGATTAGAATTTGATGAATATGCAAGAATTATGCAAACATAATTCAAGAAAAGGTGGGTGTCGTGAATGTCTTACAGTGCGTTATAGGGCCTGGAAATGCTTGGTTTTGATTAGTTTTCCTTGCCTACAATCCCAGGAAGCAAATGGAATGGTCAAAGAGTCTTGAATTGGCCTCTAAGTAGGAATTCGTGTTTGCACTTTTTCTTGATTTTTCCAAGTTCTGTTCTTGATGTTGCGCCTCCTTCTCCCTTTTCTTTTGGTCTGCAATTCTTCTATATGTATTGAGGAATGGATTAGGGTTCCAAAACTGATCTCAATCTTCCTCCATCAATGGATTTGATTTTGATTTGATACACCTTGAATATCTTTCCAAAAATGACCTAATTCAATCTTTTTGTGCACACCATGCCTTTACACAAATTTGATCTTATGCTAGCTGGAATTTAAGACCTGAATCATGTAAAAAAATTTGAGTTTTCAATATTTTGGATTTTCTATGATTTGTTTTAATTTAAAATGATTTAATTCAAATAAAAATCAAAATAAATAATATAAATAAGATAATGACAAATGGTAAGGGCTAGGGCTCGTGGACCATGTCGCCAACTCAAAACAAGTGAAAAAGATTGGGCCCATTTGGCAAAATTTGAAGTTTTAGGCATAGTTGACTTTTGACAATTTTATAAAAAAGGTCAACTTCACCAATGCATAACTTCCTCAATTTTGACTCTTTGAAGGTTTTTTTGGACTTTTTAGAAATCTTGAGATGTCCTATAAGCAACCCTTTTGGTCCCATATCAATTTGATATTCCATGCTCATGTATGAAGCTTTGACAAAAAAGGTGTTTTTGTTGACTTTTCAAAATGACCTATAATGTCCAAATTCATAACTTCTTGTGAGTGCATATTTTGAACTTGGGAGCTGAAGATGGATTGTATAGAATTTCATCCTATTCAAAATGAGATTTGTATGGGTCATTTCTCATAAAGCATGAGAAAGTTATGCTAGGTCAAAGTTGAGTTGACTTTTCCTACAAAACCCTAATTTAGCAACTTTTGGTTCTTGATGAATTATGAGCAATCCCTGATGAATCATGATCAACCCTTGATCAAATGATGAAATATACTTCAAAATGAGGATGTTGACCAAAAATATTGAAGTTTGACTGTATGTGGGCCACAATTGACTTTTGCCCTAGCACAATCGATTTTCAGGCCTTTGAGCAATTGACTGAGCAAACTTTCTCTGCAAGGCTTGAAACTTGACATGGATGATCTTGAGAACATATTCGGACAATGATGAGAATTTGGGATCCCTTGGACTCAAGTATCTTGATGCAACATGAAACCCTAATTTGAGGTAGACTGCCTTAGAAGGGAGCTTGTCTGGTCAACCCTTGGACTTCCTTGAGCAACTTGAGGATCTTTCTTGAAATGTTTTGAGAAATATGGGAGGTAAAATTTTAGGGTACAACAGATTTTAGGGTAGAACACTACGCTATTACATCACTTGGGGATGGGGTGTATAAATTTACAAATGGGAATTTGCGAGAAATTAAATCCTAATTATCTATTACAATCATATTGAATTTGTACAAGAATTGAAAGGAATATAATGTACAAGGCATAATTGAAAAGAAAATAAATTTTGTTTGGATTTTGTTAAGGAAGTTTAATTAAGTTAAAGGAAAGAAAATAAATAGGAAAATGTTTTTGGTATTTTTCATTGTAAGAAGTTAAATAAAATAAACTAAATAACTTAATATATTTTTGGTGTTTTGTGTAGAAAATAGTTTTTTGTGTTTAAAACAGTTTTTGTGTAGAAAACAGTTTTTGTATTTAAAACAGTTTTTTGTGTAGAAAAAATAGTTTTATGCTTGGGCCCAGGGTATGTTTGTTTGTTAGTAAACAGGGGGTCAAAAATATAAAAGGTTGAATCCCAACTGTGGAGGCCCAGGTATGCTTCCTGCAAACAAGACAAAGTGAGAAGATATGAAAAATATACAAAAAGTCTCGTTGGGGCTTGAACCCTGGACCTTACACAGAAATGCCTTTCGCGCGCGCTGTTTGTACCATTGGGGTGGTCTGTTTCATCCGTTGGTTATAAAGCTTGCACTAAATATAAAATGAATTCAGTTCTGAATGTTTAAACATGGCTTCATCTTATTCCTTCAAGTGCATGGATGCATGACTCCACTCTTTGAGCTTCGAAAGGCTTTGTTCCTCATCCAATCAAAAGATGTTAAACATCAAACCTGTGCAAGATCTTAAAACGAATCTAACCATATGACTTTTAAAAGCTATGGGTCGAAAGTTAGCATGAGATACCAAAACTAAGACCTAGCTGTTCAGAGATGAAATTTTTAATATACAAACAATGATAATCAAAACTATGGGCATGATCAGCTTCCTAGATATGATGTCTACATTTTTTCTTTACAATGTATGTACAAATGATGTTTGAATGAAGAGTTCTAAGTTTTAGAAAACTTACCTCTTGGAGTGACACTTGAGGGACTTCGACAGAACCTCCAGGAACAGTTTGATGATGGAATAAGCATGCTTCGACCTCCCTGAATCTATTCCAGTTGCTGCTTTGTTTTGAAAGTCACTAAATCAAAGGTTGGTATATGGGAGTTAGGAGTGAATCGAAAGGCTCACTAACTTCCTTGAGTGGGTTTTTTTTATAGATTTTTGATAGTTTGAGAGTTTGAGAGTGTTTGAGGATTTTTTCAACACCACAAGAATTTGGCCCCTTGATATTGCAAATGGTCTCTATATTTATAGAGAAAAGGTTAGACATTCAGGATCCTAATATAACATCTTATCGTTTTTATAGGAAACGAAAAAAATACAGTTTAATAGATTTTCATGGTTCCCAAGTTCAAGTACAAGTGGGGCCTGATGTTTGCAAGAGATTTGACTCATGCTTTTGATGTTGCTTGCAATCAGAGATAAATGTCACAAGGCTCAATACATTGACAATTTGC
Source organism: Vicia faba (assembly GCA_948472305.1). Classification (NCBI taxonomy): domain Eukaryota; kingdom Viridiplantae; phylum Streptophyta; class Magnoliopsida; order Fabales; family Fabaceae; genus Vicia; species Vicia faba. The sequence continues at coordinate 753,102,378 of OX451740.1, read as the reverse complement.
GTAAAGCCTACTTTCCTGAAATGGCAATGATAACTTTATGGCATAGACGGAAATATCTCTTGGACAATACTTTAAACACTTGGGTAATAGCTTAATTCATTATGTAATCAATTAATCATACAAGCAATGAGGCCTGCAAAGCAAGATCATGTAGCATGGCCTATGGATTCTGTCTTCAACTTGATGCCTTGAATCGAATACTTTGTCTTTTTGTTTTGGCCACATAGATCCAACCTTCGACCAAACTCAAAAGCAGACAAAACTAATTGTCTCCAACAATTGCATGTTCTACAAATGGGCCATATTCATCTGAATATACCACTTTGAGTCCTTTCATTTTGATCACATAGATCCAACCTTTGACCAACCTCAACAAAAGACAAATCTATTTGTTTCCAACCATTGCATGTTCTTCGAATGGGCCACCAAATATAATTCATAGTGTAGAAACTATGTGTGTTGAAGGGTTTAGAGGTGGAATCGAAGCAAGCATGAAGGAGGCCACTAATTTATGAATCGAAGCAAGCATGTAGAAGGCCACTTCTTTGTGAATCGAAGCAAGCCTGTAGGAGGTTATTTCCTTCTGAATCAAATCAAGCATGTAGGAGGTCATTGCCTTCTGAATTGAAGCAAGCATGTAGGAGGCCATTGCCTTATAATCGAAACATTGCCTTTCGATCTGCTTTGAGAGCCCAATATGATTCATGGAAACTATATGGGGCATTAAAAGTTCAATTTTACTTGTGCAAATTCAAACTCTAGTTTTGAGCCATCCGTGTTGAGGAAGTATCTTGAGTTGATCAAACCTTGTGAAGTCTTGAGCCAGTAGAAATCTTGTGAGAAAATTCTTGAGAAATGAGAGGGAAAATTTTGGGCTACAACAGACATCTTAGCAAAAACAATCAAAAAATAAAAGATCATAGTCCCTCGATGATGCTACGAGTGTTGCCTTGCAAATGATCTTAGTCCCTCAAGAGATATGCTAAGATATCTTACAACATTGATATTCATGACTATACAATGACCCAAGCCCGTCCCTTTACATCCAAAGATAAGGCTTCTCACCAATCAATGGTAAGATAGAAATATCAAAGGAAGGAAGAAATGAACAAAAGACTTTTGAGTAGGTAGAACGTTCTTAGTTGCTTGCTCACAATCCATCTTCAAAAACAAACATCTTTTCAAACACACCAAACACTTTCAAAACATGAAATAGTTTCAAAAAGTACAACACTTTGTATGCATTCTTATAGAGACGAGAATCATTACAAAGTTTGCCTAAACGAAGACGCTTTTCAAAAATACTTTCAAAAAACCACCACAAGCACATTTTCAAACAAAGCATTTTTAAGTGATCTAACAAGCAACTAAGAGCCCATAGATAACTATGGATGAAAAGGGTGCTAACACTTTCCCTTTTCATAATCTACCCCCCAAACTCAAGAAAATATCTCAAAGGTCTTTCCTGTTTTTTTCACCCTTTCCTTATTGGATAAAAGAAAAGTCGGTGGCGACTCTTGCTATCCGCAACAATTGCGTTCAAAGGCAAAACAACCAAGTCAGTTCTCCCACCGTATTACAGAACTGGCGACTCTGCTGGGGTGTACTTAAAAGTGGGGTTACATTGGAGCTAGATCACATTTAATTACTTTCATTGCTTGACTTGCTTGATTTACATTATGGGTCCATGTTTGGGTTTGTATTAATCCTCTACCCGGACCGGGAAACATTATTAGGTAAGTAGCATTAGATCATGGGGACTGTGCAGCATATACCGACATGGTTGAAGCGATGGCTATGTTAGTGTGATGCATTTGTTGGTACCGGTATCCTTTGTGTTGAATCAAGGAGAATACGGGGCCGCTGAGCGGTGTCATGAAGCACTAACTGACCATAAAACTTTTAATTGAACAACTTGGCCATTAGGAAGTAGTGAAATAGCCGACTTTGGTGTAAAGCTGAAGATTAGTTGATACTCGATACTACAATCATTGAAATCAAACTTTTGGGATATTTCGGTCGTAAGAAAAGATTAATTGTTCTGAGATAATTCCCAATGAAGAAAGATCAATGATATTGAGATCCCCTAGAACCTGATTACTTTCTAGGACAGGTTGAACCAACTAAACTTAAAGAGGGTACTTACCTATGAACTCCATGCAAGCCTAAACCTAAGGATTTGTTTGCTTTTGCTTGTGTATGATTACTTGTACATAACATCATGACATCATACCATAGAATTTTCAATAACCATTTCAAGGATCTCAAAGGGCCTGTGATGCAGGGTCATGATGAACCAGACATCTATCAAGGGGCAGGAGGATTTGTTTTCCTCTAACCAAACGCTCTCAAAGACCAAAGCACGGTAACTTGAGTCGAGGGCTATGACCCACTTGACATGGTGAGCTTGGTTCTTGTAGGAGGACATTCAATGATTGATAACACATAAATGTATTGCATATTTAGCTTGAATTAACTAAATTATTTTCCATAAATTAAATCACTTTGTAGTTGGTATTATGCCGGTATTTTTCTATTTTGCAGGTATCAAATTAATTATGAAAAAAAGGAAGAAAAGGAAGAAAAAGAAGAAAAAAAGGCTACAATAAAGTCAACAGCCAAAGATAAGCCCAAGCCCAAAAGAAGGAGCGCGCAAAAAGAACTCAACAACAAGCGTGATGACTGGCAAGGAAAGCGTGACAACCGGTATGCATTGACCAAGTAAGTGACGAACGTCACTAATCCCTTTGACAAACGTCACATCTCCTATTATTTTTCCCACGTCCCTTAAAGCTTGCAACAAAAGTGTGTTAGTTGCTTCCACCAAGTCAGATACACGGAGATTCAGCAGCCTTACAAACTCTCCAACAAATCCTCACGAACAGTTACTCGATATGGATATAAATAGTAGACCTCATGCACTGAGATAGGGGGACGCCGTTACTGCCCTTTTGTTCTTCGTGCATATTTCACAGAGCTACTACTTTCCAGAATTATTTTTCCTTAGCTACTATTTTATTAGCTATTATTTTCCTTAGCAGTTTTATTTTTCTCAATCGGTTTTAAGTAATAGATTTCTACACCGGGAATCTATTGCCTCGTGGTTTATTTCAAGACCTTCAGAATTGTTATTTAAATTTATTATTTTATTTCTTCGCAATTGTTCATGTTCCGTATCGAAGCAAAACCTACCAACCCGTGGAGGAGTGCTTCCTTCAGAATTGTTACCAGTCTCCAATTAATTTATTTCCAGTTTTTATTTTAATAAATTATTATTTGCCTTTAATTTAATAATCATGTTTACTTTGTTGTCTGGCTTTTATTATTCTGTGATTAAGTTTTATAATATGCTAAGCTAAATTTCTATACCGGTATGTAAGGTCATAAAACTGAGGAAATTTGGTAATACTTTTGGTATTTATTTGTTGAACTATTTTCTGGACTAGATTACTTTGTTTTCAATGATGAACCATTTTGTTACGAGAGTAAAAGACGAATAGAAGTTGGGTTCAATAAAGCAAGAGCTTGAGGATCTTTAACTAGACGTAGTAACTAGGCATTGGCTTTAAAAACAACTAGAGCGCTTTAAAGCGAATTAGAGTTTATTTGTTTTCAAAAGAATGTTTCTAACTCCGACGGGATAGCGAGAGCATACGTTAGGACTTAATTGCATAATCTAAATAAACAACCCCGACAGTGTGAGACGAGGGTTTTTAAACTGATAAATTTCTACTGAGAATTGTTAGAAACTGCAAGTTACCAAATAGGTTACTAATTTTCGAAGACCGTGTTCGTACAATATGCCGACACAGTAAAAGCTAATGGTGTTAATCCCGAAGCAATTTGATTACGTCTTTTTACCTTTTCTTTAAGAGATAGAGCCAGAGTGTGGCTCCAATCCTTACCTTCAAACTCCATAACTACATGGGACGAATTGAAGAAAGTCTTCTTAGCAAGATATTTTCCACCTAGCAAAACTGCAATGCTGAGAGGCCAAATCAACAGATTTACACAAAAAGACGACGAATCACTTTTCGAAGCTTGGGAGAGATACAAGGACATGCTGAGACTTTTCCCACATCATGGACTTGAACCATGGCTAATCATCCACACCTTCTATGGTGGTCTCCTATATAACACCAAACTATCTCTAGATGTTGCCGCTGGTGGTGTACTAATGGACAAACCCTATAATGAAGCCTATCAACTAATTGAAAACATGGCGCAAAACCATTATCAATGGGGAAGAGAACGAGCCTCCACACAAGGATTGCATGAAGTCAGTGACATAGACCATGTCAATGCTAAAGTTGACGCCCTAACTCAAAAGATTGAGAGTTTAGAAGTAACCCCAAACCCCGCAGCCACTGTGGTTGTCGAAGCTCGAAACTGTGACTTGTGTGGAATACCTGGACATATCATTTCCGAATGCAAATTGCTAGTTGGGATACCTCCTGACCAGATGAACTACACTCAAGGAAACCCGTACTCTAACACCTATAACCCAGGGTGGAAGAACCATTCTAACTTTTCCTATAAGAGTAACAATGCATTATACGCCCCTCAAGCACCTCTTGGTTTCCAAAAGGCACCTCAAGCTGCACCACAAGCACCCCGTAAGTCCAACCTTGAGATAATGATGGAAAACTTTGTTGCTGCTCAAACACAACAAAATAAGGAATTTATAAACCAAAACGTACACACCTCCAAATTAGTAAAACAATTAGCAACCGAAGTAGATGCCTTGGCTACACATAACAAAATGTTAGAAACCCAGATTTCTTAAGTGGCCCAACAACAAGCAACAACTGTCGCTTCAGCTGAGGTGTTTCCTGGTTAACCACAACCTAACCCGAAAGGTCATGCTAATGCCATTACATTAAGAAGTGGGACTGAATTAGACGGACCAGTAGATCCGAGAATATCAACTAAGTCGATGTCTCAACAAAATGAAAATGAAACCGAAAAGGATAAAAAGCGATGACAAACTGAATAAAAATTTTGAGTCAGAAATCATAGCTAGAGACGAAGCTGAAAAGGCAAAACCATATGTACACCCACCACCATATAAGCCACATATCCCATTTCCTCAGAGGTTAGCCAAATCTAAAACCGAAGGACAATTCAAGAAATTTTTGGAACTCCTGAAACAATTAAACATAACAATACCATTTATAGAAGCCATAACATAAATGCCATCTTATGTCAAATTCCTTAAATAAATATTGTCTAATAAAAATAAACTCGAGGATAATGAGACAGTGATGCTTACTGCGGAATGTAGCGCTATTATCCAGAACAATATGCCACCTAAGCTGAAAGACCCTGGTAGTTTCTCCATACCCTGTGTGATAGGGAAGTTCGTAATAGACAAAACACTCTGATTTAGGAGCTAGTGTGAGCTTGATGCCCCTTTCAATCTGTGAAAAGCTGGAACTAGGAGAACTGCTACCAACTAGGATGTCCCTACAATTAGCTGATCGATCTATGGAATACCCGGTGGGTATGCTAGAAAACATCCCCGTTAGAATAGGTCAATTCTATATTCTCACAGATTTCATTATAATGGACATTCAAGAAGACTTAAACATTCCCATCATATTAGGAAGACCGTTCTTAGCCACCGCTGGCTCCATCATTGATGTGAAATGAGGGAAATTGACTTTTGAAGTCGGAGAAGAGAAAATTGAATTCATTCTTTCTCAATTCCTTAAAGCCACCGCAATAAGCGACACATGATGTTTTCTCGACACCATCGATGAATGTGTGAAGGAAATAAAGTCAGAACCAACAAAGGACACTAAAATCCTAAGAATTCCAATACCGCCTATTTTTGAATACGACAACTGGCGCGGGGAACACCAGGACGACCACCTAAGTGAATTCCTAGCACTAACTCCATATCCCATACCTGACCCCAAGAAACCTGCTTTAGAACTTAAAACATTACCAAATGATCTAAGGTACGAATTCCTAGACGAAGAATGTAAACGACCCGTCATAGTCAATGCTAACTTAGGACGAACCGAAACTGAAAAATTACTTAATGTCCCGAGGAAATATCCAACCACTCTAGGCTATAACATCTCGAATCTGAAAGGAATAAGTCCTTCTATCTGTACACATCGCATTGTGCTCGAGGAAGATTGCAAAACCTCTAGAGAGCATCAAAGACGAATCAATCCCATTCTAAGCGATGTAGTTAAGAAGGAAATTTGTAAGTTGTTGGAAGCCAGAATCATATATCCTATATCCGACAGTAACTGGGTCAGTCCTGTACATGTCGTACCTAAGAAAGGAGGTGTCACCGTAGTCACCAACGAAAAAGGCGAATCTGTAGCCCAACGCACTCAAACTGGATGGAGAATGTGCATCGACTATAGGAAGCTAAATAAAGCCACTCGCAAGGATCATTTTCCTCTACCTTTCATAGATCAAATGCTCGAGCGTTTGGCCAGACATTCCCATTTCTGTTACTTAGATGGTTATTCTGGATTTTTTTCAAATTCCCATCCACCGCAATAACCAAGAAAAAACCAAATTTACATGCCCTTATGGTACATTTGCTTATAGACGAATACCTTTCGGACTTTGCAATGCACCTGCAACCTTCAAGAGATGCATGATGGCGATCTTTGCCGATTTCTTGGATGTAATGATGGAAGTCTTTATGGATGATTTCTCCGTCTGTGAAGAAAGTTTCGAAGGATGCTTAGCAAACCTTGAAATGGTACTCAAACGATGCGTGAGCGTCAATCTTGTTCTCAACTGGGAAAAATGCCATTTCATGGTCCGACAAGGGATTGTACTTGGACATAATGTGTCTGACAAAGGAATCGAGGTGGATAAGGCAAAAATAGAAGTGATAAAAAACCTTCAACCTCCTAAAACTGTTCGAGAAATAAGAAGTTTTCTAGGACACGCCGGTTTTTACCGACGTTTCATCAAAGATTTCTCTAAAATAACCAAGCCACTAACTGAGTTGCTGATGAAAGACGCTGAATTCATCTTTGATGACAAATGTTCCAAAGCGTTTCAAACGCTTAAACAAGCATTAATCTTTGCGCCAATTATGCAGTCTCCAGATTGGAGCAAACCGTTCGAGATAATGTGCGATGCAAGTGATTATGCTGTAGGTGTCGTTCTAGGACAACGAAAAGAAAAACAACTCCATGTAATATACTATGCGAGTAGAACCCTAGACGAAGCCCAAATGAATTATGCTACGATGGAAAAGGAACTTTTAGCAGTTGTGTTTGTATTAGATAAATTCCGTTCATACTTGGTGGGAGCTAAAATTATCATCTACACCGATCACGCTGCTATTAGATACCTCCTAACTAAGAAAGATGAAGTAGTGAAAAACACAAGAAGGGGGGGTTGAATTGTAAAACTGAAAATCAATGCAATGAACAAGATATTTTTATCCTGGTTCGTTTGATCTCAAACTACTCCAGTCCACCCGTCAAGGTGATTTCGCCTCTCTCCAACGAGGTCTTAATCCACTATATTCAACTGAATATTACAGTCTGCTTTAACAACTGCTAAAGCCTTCTTGATGCAAACCACAACCCGGTTTGTCAAGGAAACACTTTATTACAAAGAAGATAAATCTAAGTGTGTGAATGTTTTCTACAAAACTGTATCACAACTGTGATGTATACACAACTTAAAGCTTAGAAACTAGATTGCTAAACAATGATTGAATATCAGAATGTGTAGTGTTTAGCAAAACTGAGAGAAGGAAGATTTTGATCAGCTTTTATGCGTGTAAATATTTGGAGAGCATTAGCCAATTCAATCTTCAAAGTCTTGTTTATATAGCACTGAGATGTTGAACGTTGGAGAAAATATTCTTGATTCAATGCTATTAACAAACTTTCCTTATTGAGCAGATCTTGTCTGGAATGAGGCCATTGGTATTAATTTGCTTTCAATGCACAGTACCGTTGCTTACCTAATGTAAGTTCTGGCTTGGCTCATTCTGACTCTGCTTAGCTGCTGATGAACGTTGTGTTTCTTTATCAGAGTGTTGAGCGCAGTTCTGTTCATCAGACTTCAGCATATACGTGAGTTGATCTTCTGATTCTGACATTCTGATATGGCAACTTCTGATGCTGATGTCAGGAACCAAATTTCTGATGCTGATTAGGTGTGATCTTGCTTATATCAATCAGAGTATCTGCAAGTCAGAACATAATAATTTTAGGCAGCAGATAGTTCATACATGAATCATATAAACAATATATCTTTTCACTTTGTTATCATCAAAACTTAAACATAGGGTAGTAGATTCAAACTTTGTTCTAACAAAAGATGCCAAACCTAGACTATTGAGATGGATCCTATTACTATAGGAATTTGATTTAGAAATCAAAGAAAAAAAGGGAACCGAAAACATCGTAGCAGATCATCTTTCTAGGCTTGAAAATCTAAAGACCGAACAAATACCAATTAATGATGATTCCCCATATGAGAGACTTATAGCTCAGTTGGAAAACAATGAGGTTGAATATTATCAAGCCAATTATCCTTTAGAAATAGAGGCCTCAAGTCTTGAAACCAACAATTTGGTAAAAGTGGCATTAGCTCACTCTGTTACACCATGGTATGCCGATTTCGTAAATTACCTAGTCACCGGTGTCCTTCCACCTGAGCTAACGTACCAACAAAAGAAGAAGTTCTTCCACGACCTTAAACACTACTACTGGGATAACCCCCTCCTCTTTAAACGAGGTTCTAATGGGATTTTTCATTGATGCATGCCCGAGGAAGAAATCGAAAGTACTATAGACCACTGCCACGCTGCACCTTATGGAGGGCATTCAAGTACATCAAAAACCTGTGCAAAAATCCTACAATCTAGTTTCTTTTGGCCTAATCTATGGAAATATGTGCACATCACTGTTTTAAACTATGACCGTTGCCAACACACTGGCAACATCTCTAGACGCGATGAAATGCCTCAGAAAGGTATTCTAGAAGTCGAAATTTTCGATGTATGGGGAATTGACTTCATGGGACCCTTCCCATCTTCTTTTGGGAGCAAATACATACTCGTAGCGGTCGATTACGTATCCAAATGGATCGAGGCTATAGCCTCTCCAACAAACGACACACGAGTAGTAATCAAGTTGTTCAAGAACATAATCTTTCCAAGATTCGGTGTGCCGAGACTTGTCATCAGTGACAAAGGCTCCCACTTCATCTCCAAAATCTTCGAAAAACTCTTAGTGAAATATGGAGTTAAACAGCGTGTAGCAACACCATACGACCCATAGACAAGTGGCCAAGTAGAGGTCTCAAACAGAGAAATTAAGCAAATACTTGAGAAAACTGTTGCCACATCTAGAAAAGATTGGTCCTCTAAGTTACATGAAGTGTTGTGGGCATATATGACAGCTTTTAAAACACCCATAGGGACCACACCTTTCAAGTTAGTCTATGGAAAATCATGTCATCTTCCGTTGGAACTCGAGCATAAAACTTATTGGGCTATTAAAACCCTAAATTTAAATTACTCTGCCGCCATAGGAAACAGAATCCTAGATATCAACGAATTAGAAGAACTTCGATTAGACGCTTACGAAAATGCCAAGATCTACAAAGAAAGAACAAAAAATGGCACGATAAGCGCATTTCTAGGAGAGAATTCAACGAGGGAGATGTAGTACTCCTATTTAACTCCCGGCTTAAAGTTTTCCCGGAAAACTATGCTCTAGGTGGTCTGGCCCTTTCGAAGTCACTAAGGTTTTCCCAAGTGGCGCCATAGAAATTAGGAGTAATTCTAGTGATCCATTTATTGTAAATGGATAACGTTTGAAGCATTACCATCGTATCAAAAACAAAGATTACTCAGCTACCCTAAAGCTTCTACAACCACCGGCTGAACCAAACGACTAATTCATAATTGAAAATGTGTCGAGCTTGCGACATAAAACAAAGCGCTCTGTGGGAGACAACCCACATTTTTATCTTTATATTTTTCTTTAACTTTTCATTTTTTTAAATGATTTATTTATTCTCATCTTTCTTTTCTTATTGTCATTTTCTAATTTTTCTTATTTTTTTTACTCTAAAAGGCATTTGGCCGATGCTAACTGGATTTTCCTATAATCTACTTACTTTTCAGGCTCATTTACTTTTTTTAGCTAGTGACTAACTCTCGAAATGACAAGAGTAGATTATATGAGTATTACTTTTAGGGGAAGAGATCAAATGAGGAGGTTTGAGGACTTGGTCGATAGGGAGATGGCTCCCACCATCTATGCTGATAACCATGTTATGACTGCCCTAGACATTAGAGAAAGTGTCTTATACCTACTGAACCAGATAGGTTGGGATACATCCCCTATTCGGAAGAGATTTAGTTCATATCGTAGGATTACCCTAGAGTTCCTAAGTTCTTTGAATTATGTGCCTAACCATGGACTAGGGTTTAACCGTGGCCTGATCCGGTTTAGACTGTTTAGCATTGATTTTTGTTATAACAATCGTGAGTTTGCTAACCTTTTAGGCTTCCCTAATGGCCCTGATGTCTTTACTGTCGCCCAAGAGGATATCCTCTCCAACCATGAGCTTAATTACTTCTGGGGTAGCATAATTGGTGACAACCATCCCGAGCCTGATGATATGCATTCTGAAAGCATCCATAACCATGCTATAAGGTATTTCCATAAAATACTGGCCCACACCCTGTTTGGAAAAGAACAAAACATTTATTTGGTGTCCCGTGATGAGCTTTTCATTTTGTTTTGTGCTTCACAAAACTGTCCTGTCAATGCGGTTACCTTTATGTTATCCAATTTTGTTCGCATTATAGAGACCGCTCATACACCTATCCTTATAGGAGGCCTAGTTACAATGATTGTAAATGCTATTAGAATGAGACAACCAATCCTAGGATTAAACCCCTATGGAGGAATTCGACCCATGAACATCCGTTTTTGTTTCAACACTCACCTTATAGGAAACCTTGGACCACTTCAGTTTGACTTGCTTATTAACCATAACATTGTCCACCAATTTGTTTTACCTAATCCTATAACGAGTGTTCATAACAGAGATGACTGGATTTTTGACTTGGATCCCCCATCTGCCCCTACCTCACCCGAAACACCTCAACCTTATGAGATCTCCGATGATTTTGACCCTCAGACTCCTCCTCATTATTATGATCTTCCTTCCCCTGTTCGTCACGAAGTTACACCAGATGCTTCTCTCGTGTCTACTGTTGTTACTATTTCGGCCAATGATGGACCTCCACCTCCTGATTTTACTACTGCTATTGCTAATTTGGAGACATAGATTGAAGGTTTACGCAAAGAGTTCACCACTTTGCGTTCGGAATTTCATGGTTTCATGGATACCATAACAGAACATTTTGATCATCTATATCAACACTTCTATTCTGTTAATGCACCTCCTGGCAGCCCACATCGTGGCTAGATAGACCCTGCTATTTTTATTTTCTTTCTGATCCTTTTCTTAAGGCAGTGAGGACAATGTCTATTTAAGTTTGGGGCAGGAAACATTATTGTTTGCCATTACTGTTTTTTTTTCTCGTTTTCGGATATTTTATTATTTCATTTTTCATTTTTTGTACCAGTTCTTTATCCAATAACATTGTTTCTTATTATTCCAATTTTTTTATGTTTTTGGTTATTTAACGTTATTGAGTTTTTATTACCTTCATTATACCTACTGTTATTATCATATATATATATATATATATATATATATATATATATATATATATATATATATATATATATATATATATATATATATATATATATATATATATGCTTTAAAATAAAATTATTAATATTAAATGTATAAGTATCAGTAGCGGTCCAATGAAATCGTATGCAACCGTCTAGCCAGATGTGACGTTCGTCACATCTTTCCGAGCAAACTGCCAACCATCAAGCTAGATGTGACGCCCGTCAGCCAGTCTTGCCATGCATGTGACGATCGACAACTTTTTCTGGCATCCATCAGCCTTGCCTCCCACGCTCTGCTATGCATGTGACGACCACCAGCCTTGCCTCCCACACTTTTAGATATCGTGACCACATAGTTTGGCTACAAGACCACACCGTTTCATTTTTATTTTATTTCTATAACTTCCATTTTCCATTATTTAAACCCTATAATTCCCATTATCTACCACCATTACCACTCATTCATTTCTTACAATTACTATAACCTCCCACTTTCAAAACCATAAAAAACATTCATTACCCACTCATAATTTTTACCTATTTAAACCACTTCTTCTATCATTCTAATATCACTACCATTCACTACCTTCTTTGCACTACACAAACACCTTCCCTTTTCGTCTTTGTCAAATATACCATGGCGGCTCGTAGAAATCAAATCAATGAAGTAGAACCCGATATGAATCATCTCGTGTTCCGACAAGGCGAAGCTGGTGAACTCCAACAGGAAAGATACCAGAAGTTTTATCAGCGAGGATTAACACCCACACGATATGTCGATAACGATTGTTTACACAATTTAGGGATGTATGATAGTATGCAAAGTTTGCTAAAGAAATCAGGCCTGGGATTTGTAAGCACGATGGGCTTACCCACCTACGAGGCACTAACCTTGGAGTTATTAAGCTCCTACTTCTACATCACTCCCACCGACACTGATGCAAACCTCTTTGGAGCAGCCACATTTAGTATGTTCAAACAGGAATACACGGTGAACCAGGATGCTTTGAGCGACATGTTTCGTTTCCCTCGTGGAGACAATATGCAATACCGAATTCCCCCTGAATTGGATTGGAATAGAACGTCATATGAATTATGGGAGAGAATATCCGGTGAGCATAATGTCTCTCCCGAAGCGCGTTGCTCCTCTCACATCCATAATCCAAACATTCGCTACCTTCATCGCACCTTGGTCAGCACTATTTTTGGAAGAACTAACAACAACAAGGTCAACACCAAGGAGTTGTATGCTCTCCATTGCGCCTTTGTGCTAAACCTCCGTCTGAACCCAAGTACCTTCCTGATGGCTCACATTCAAAATCTTGTAACAAGATACGAGACTGTACCTTTCTGTATTGGAGGTATCGTCACTGCAATAGCAGTTCACCTGAACCTGGGAGGGAGAGTCCTGAATCTACCCTCTCTGCCAGCAGTGTTCTTGGACATTAACAACTGTCGAGCCGGTCACCTTATTAAGGTAAGAGAAGCAGGAGGTTATTATCTAATGGTGAGGAATAATGAAGTTCGTAGTGTCATTTTTCCAAATCCAAATACTATGAACTTAAGCATTGCAAACAACTGGTTATACAACCTCAACACTCTCGAGCCTGGTGTGATTGCACAAGGAAACCAAGGCGAAGCCAATAATGATGCTTTTGACGAAATGGAACAAGAATTAGAACATCAAGCACCTCAACCTGACATTCAACCTCCCGAAGCCCAAGAGCCACAAAATTCCAATCCACCTGCCACACTCGATGCCATCTATGCTGCAATACTGCAGCATAACCAATTGTCTAACCAGCACTACCAGAGCATCGGGATGCGTCAAGAGGAAATGATGCATCTCGTCCAATAGATGAAAAGAGATCAACATGATTACGCTCACCAGTAAGCCCAAAGTATGCTAGAATTCACCGCAAGGATGACAGAAGACATGCGGGCTTTGACACTCCATGTTGAAGGTTTGCATGAAGTTGTTTTCCGTATGGAGGGTCAAAGATATGAAGCAAAATCTTTTAGAAGGGGTGAGCAAGCGCGTAGAAGATCTAGACCAAGTATGCGTGGTAGATTCTATGGCCAAGGCGAGGAAGAATGAATATTTAGTTTTTTCCACTCTCCTTTTCCAATACATTGAGGACATTGTATGATTTAAGTATGGGGGAGGAAGTATTTCTACTTTTTCTAGTATATTTTTATTTTTATCTTCTCCCTTCTTTTTATGCAATATTTTGTGTTGTTTTTCCGATTCCCTCACTTTATTGAGCCCCAACAATTTTTTTCCGATTTAATACATAACTTGACTCACTCGACGAGTATGTAGGTTGCTAATTTTTTAATTTTTGTTAGAAACTTTTGCAAGATTTGACGAAATCACTACCGTCTTGACACTCTACAACCCTAGAGTATAATAGACTAGTTAAAGTACCTATTATTCTGAAACCCAGAGCTTTAGTTTTGAAGTAACCTGAGTAGTTTATCTAGCAGTCAGCACCATCTTAAACATAAACTACGCAGAAAGTCGATGAATATAAGTGGATGATCTCGGTTATTTATTTAGAAAATGTTACAGGAAATGCACCTATTAAATTAGGCAATCCTCATCTGATCATTTAATCCAACAGATCTAAGCTCTACAAAGTAACATAAAATCCATTGTAGGTGGTTCAGAGGCGTTTGGTACTGAACTTGGTAGGACAGACTACGGTTTGATCCCCCGCATCATGCAAATGGGTAAAAAAGAGAAGGTTGCCACATTATTGTGCCAGAAACCACTGTGCTAAAAAGATCATAACCACTAACCGACTATTCTGCTATGTACGTTTTAGGATAAAGGGTTTAATGTGATTGCGCTCGAATGAAAATGGGTAAAACAAGACAATTACTTGGGGTGAGCTATAATAGCATCAGCAACCGGTTTACGTAAGACGAGGTTGTCTAGTGTCGTTACCGTAGTGCTGGAGTATAGATTAAGATTTTGATTCTCTAACAAAAACACCATGCAACCACGTACAAGTTGATTTGTATCATACATTTGCACCTGGCCAATGTTTAGATAAACATCTACTGAGCACTTGCTTGAGGACAAGCAAAGATTCAAGTATGGGGGAGTTTGATAACACACAAATGTATTGCATATTTAGCTTGAATTAACTAAATTATTTTCCATTTTTATTCTAAATTAAATCACTTTGTAGTTGGTATTATACCGGTATTTTGCTATTTTGCAGGTATCAAATTAATTATGAAGAAAAGGAAGAAAAGGAAGAAAAAGAAGAAAAAAAGGCTACAATAAAGTCAACAGCCAAAGATAAGCCCAAGCCCAAAAGAAGGAGCACACAAAAAGAAGTCAACAACAAGCGTGACGACCAGAAAGACAAGCGTGATGATCGACATGCATTGACCAAGTAAGTGACGAACGTCACTAATCCCTTTGACGAACATCACTTCTCCTATCATTTTGCCGATATCCCTTAAAGCTTGCAACAAAAGTGTGTTAGTTGCTTCCACCAAGTCAGATACACGAAGATTCAGCAGCCCTACAAACTCTCCAACAAATCCTCATGAACAATTACTTGAGATGGATATAAATAGTATACCTCATACACTGAGATAGGGGGACGCCGTTACTGCCCTTTTGTTCTTAGTGCATATTTCACAGAGCTACTACTTTCCAGAATTATTTTTCCTTAGCTACTATTTTCTTATCTATTATTTTACTTAGCAGTTTTATTTTTCTCAATCGGTTTTAAGTAATAGATTTCTACACCAGGAATCTATTGCCCCGTGGTTTATTTCAAGACCTTCAGAATTGTTATTTAAATTTATTATTTTATTTCTTCGCAATTGTTCCTGTTCCGTATTGAAGCAAAACCTACCAACCAGTGGAGGAGTGCTTCCTTCAGCATTGTTACCAGTCTCCAGTTAATTTATTTCCAGCTTTTTATTTTAATAAATTATTATTCGCCTTTAATTTAATAATCATGTTTACTTTGTTGTCTGGCTTTTATTATTCTGTGATTAAGTTTTATAATATGCTAAGCTAAATTTCTATACCGGTATGTAAGGTCATAAAACTGAGGGAATTTGGTAATACTATTGGTATTTATTTGTTGAACTATTTTCTGGACTAGATTACTTTATTTTCAATGATGAACCGTTTTGTTACGAGAGTAAAAGATGAATAGAAGTTGGGTTCAATAAAGCGAGAGCTTGAGGATCTTTAACTAGACGTAGTAACTAGGCATTGGCTTTAAAAACAGCGAGAGCGCTTTAAAGCAAATTAGAGTTTATTTGTTTTCAAAATAATGTTTCTAACTTTGACGGGATAGCGAGAGCATACGTTAGGACTTAGTTGCATAACCTAAATCAACAACCACGACAGTGTGAGACGAGGGTTTTTAAACTGATAAATTTCTACTGAGAATTGTTAGAAACTTTAAGTTACCAAATAGGTTACTAATTTTCGAAGACCGATCATTGCATACTGGTAGTTTCCCCCTCTGATTATTTAACTAGATTCAAACTTAATTTTAGTTCCCCTAATCTAAACCAAATATTTTTAGCCTTAGATTTACACCGTAACACTAGATAACGATACGTTTGACTTTTGGTCCTTTAGGTTTGATAATCTTTAAAACTACGCGATAAGACTGTGCACTTGCAGTCCAAATTATTTAGACTACCATATCAAATTGATCAACGATACGGAGTTCTTCAATCAAAGTTGTGATCAAAGTTCCACTTCTAACATCTTCTTATGTTTTTCCTACGAGATCCTTGAAAACATCGCATCCACATACCATGCATCATATCATGACAGGTTTTCCTCACACAGGTTTCTCATTTGCTTACTATTTATTTCAGTAGAGATGGCTCTAGAATAGACTATCATAGATCTTCAGACCCAAAATGCTCAGCTTCAAAAATTGTTCCTGAACCTATCCAAGGGGCAAAAAGAAGTGAAAGCACTCCTCAATAAGAGCATGACCAAGAGGAATCCTGAAGACAACACATATGACCAGTTGGAATGATTATAAACTGAAATGGCAACAATGAAGGTCCAGAGAATGGGACAAATGGTGGGTCAGATGGATCTTATCCAAAACTTAGCTCAAGGACAAGAAGAGTTGAGAACTCTCGTCAACAAGCTTCATCAAGACAGATGCAACCATATGGGACAAACAACTAGAATTGGGGATCAAGTTGTTGTACCCCAAAATTTTCCCTCTCATTTCTTCAACATTTTCTCACCACAAGACCCTTGGAGCTCAAAATCCAGTTAGGGTTTGCTCTGCTCAAGACTCCTCCTTGCACTGTTGACCCAAATTAGGGTTTGAGTTTCACAAAGATGTTTTGACCTAAAGTGCCCAAAATGACTTTCATGCTTCATGTTGGACTCTCAAGTTTATCCATACCCAGTTTCAAGCCTTGATTCCAATCTTTGCCCAGTCAATTGGACAGTTGACCTAGAAATCAGCTGTATTGGGGAAAAAGTCAACTGTGGTCAATTGACAGCCAAACTTCATGATTTTTGACCCACATAAACATTATGAACTCATATGGACCATTTGATCAAGTTTGGATCACAATTCCACAAGAAATTTGATCAGATCATCAAAAGGGCAAAATGGTCATTTTTAGGGTTTTGACTGCACAAAGACAATTTTTGATTGTTTGACCTAGCCAATGGCCAACCAAGCCCACACATGGACTCAAGGACCCCATGGCATTGTCTTGACATGTTCAACAAATTCAAAAGATCCCAAATGCACAAGATTGACAGATGAATTTTCCAGTCAACTGAGCTAAATTTGACTGTATACTGAAAAGTCAAACTTTGACTTTTTGGTCAAAATCAAGTGCCAAGATTCATTTTTCATAAAAACATGTCAAATTGTGAAACTTGTTCATCAAGAAATCAAAAATCACAAATTAGGGTTTGAAATGAAGAATTTTCATAACTTAGAAATTTTCTAAGTTATGAAAATCCCTAATTTTTTTCCTAACTTTGTCCCATATTTTCATCAAGATGCATTTGGATTCAAACAAAACTCAAAACATGAAAGTTGTAGTACATTGCAAAATCTACAACTTTGATTCACAAAGTTTCCTCAAAAGAAGCTTGTAGCTCAAGTTATGATTTTTGGAACAAGGGTGCAAATCATTCTTAACTTAGAAAAGTTTTGACCTATTTGAGGCAGGATTTTTGCCCAACTTCATGGCCACTTTTCACATGCTTCAACTTGGAATTTCAAATTGAATTACAAATATGTATTGTAGTACACATTCCAAGCTTTCCAAAATGTCCAAGAACTCATCAAACAACCTTGTGGTTAGGGAGAATCGAATTTGGCAATATGAGCAAAAGTCACTTTGATTCATGGCCAAAGGCATGTTCATAACTTGTGCATTTTCAAACTCAGCATATGCAAGCTACATTACAGGCCTCTAATCTCATTTACACTCATAAATTTAATGCCAATCCTTTGTGTTTAAGCCTTATCTTGTGTGTTTAAACATTGCATACAAGATTGAGCCATAAATGGAAAAAGCAATATATCCATTTTTGAAAAGTTGAACTTTATGTCAAGATTGCAATCTTTGAAGTACAAGGCAAATCCTTTTGGCACAAGTTCAGGGACATAACACACTGATCAAGACAAAAAGATGCAGCATACTTGAGGGGCCTAGAGAAGCTTGAAAACCAACTTGCCATTTCTTGCTTAAGATAGAAGAAACCTTGCATAACTCATCTCATCTCACATTTCTGCCAAGAGAAGCTTAAGCAAACTTGTTAGACACATCCCAAACAACATAACTGAGCTAAGGCACGACCAAAACACCTTCCAAACCTCATCATTCATCAAAACACCATCCTACTGCAGAAAACAGAGTCACCTCTGCAGTTGGACTTCCATAACTCAATCCATTCGTGCATTTTTGCTAAAACCAGTTCATACACACTCTATACCACATATACAAGCTATCCCAAGCATTGGACACGACCTGTAACACCTCTAACCAACTTCACCATTTTCACTTTTTCTGTTTTGCAGGTTGATTGCCATAGCTTGATTCACTTGGTTTCAAAGCAAGCTAAAGGTTGGAATAGCATCCCTGGACTTCAAGCAAGCTGTACCAATCCTCACCTTGCCTTGAAAGTACCTCCATTGCCAGACATGATCCAAGCTGAACAGGTAAGTTCATGGACTTCTATCTCTCAATCTAGGAAGAGTTAGGTTTAGATTTATGAATGAAAAATGTCATATTCATGTCCCTGAAGCTATACATATCCTCACTTTCCATTTATATTGCGTATGCTGAGAGAAGTTAAGACCTGAACATTGACAAAAACTTAGGTTAAGAATTAGGGATGGAGAAATTCTCTCTCATTTCTGAGAGTTAAGTTAAGTTTTTTATATGTATGGAATCGTGGCTTGATGCTTGACATCTTTCATGTTATAAGTTTGTGCTAAAAGTCCAGGAATCAGGATGTTTGAACCAGGAAGGAAGGGTGCGCGTTTTTGACATTTTTGTGCTGGAGGTTGAAGACAACCTCTCTTGGGCTGGGCCTGAGATATTTTTTCCTTTTTGCACTTTCATTTTTCACATGCACCCCCTGGCCCATTTGAAGATATACTTGTCATTTTTTATTTTTTCCTTTTGATTTTGTTTCTATATTTTTATTTAAGCATGAAAAAATATTAAAATTATTTTTCCCACATTTTTTGCATTTTTATTTGATATTTATTTGGTTTCATTTAGTTTTGTACGTAAATAATCATAAATATACTTTTATTTAAAAATAACTAAAAATAATACAAACACTTTTATTTTCTGATTTTTATTTTATTTTACCTTTGAAAACATTTTATAAAAAATATACTTTTTTTTTAATATTAAATATTTTATTTTTGTACATATAATATATATTTAATAAATAATGTAAATACTTATATATTTACTAGTATATTTAGGTTAAAAACACAAAAATAATACATTTTTATTTTTATTAATATTTAACTTAAAAAATCACTTTTTTACAATATACTTCCTTTTTATTTATTTTTTGTACATAATTAATAAATATTGCATATTTATATAATAAATACCTTTTATTTATAAAATTAGGGTTTTGCCCTAAATACACAAAAATACCAAAAATTAATCATTTTCATTTTTGTTTAATTGACACATAAAAAATACTTTTTTTTATACATATAAAAAATCATTTTTTGCATCTTGCATATTTATTGTATTTTTATTTAATTGTTGTATATTAAATAATTTGTATAATTCAATTTGGATGTAATAGTTTAGGTTTTAATTTCTTGCTAAAATATCCCCATTTGAATATTTGTACCCCCCATCCCATAATTTGTGTTGTAATAATTTAGGACCTTTAAATTCCACATTTTAAAAGCTTTCTAAATATGCCATGATAGAACTAGGGTTTTGTATGCAAATCAAAAACAACAAATAGTTTGAACTAAATTCAAGATAAACAAGCATGAAAATGGACAACACTAATCACACTTACACCCCTAGGGTACTCCACTTATTGCCTTCAATAATGGGCCATATTGCATGTTAGGTATCTTTGGCAAAAACAAACAATCAAATGATCATAGTCCCTCGATGACGCTTTCAAAAGTTGCCTAAAAAATGATCAAGTCCCTTAAAGGAAAAATTGCCCAAAGATACTTGGCACCATTGCAATCATGGTCTAAACGATGACCCGCGCCCGTCCCGTTCACATCCTAACACAAGATTGTCCACCAAATACAATGGTGGAACAAAATTGTTAAAAGGGTTAAAACATAGCAAAGATCTTTGAGAAATTTAGGGTAGATAAGCTCTTGGTTACTTGCCAACTTGCAAAACAAAAACACTTGCCTATTTTTCAAAACACACATCACAACACACTTTCAAAAATATTGAAAACTTTTCAAAAGACATACATATTTGTATACATCCCAACATGGATCATTACAAAGGTTGCCACCACATTGGCCTCTTTTCAAAACATTTTCAAACCCACACATACAAAGCACCATTTAAAACAATTGAAAATCAAGGCAAGTTGATCTAAGCAAGTAACTAAGATCCCATGGATAACCATGGATAGAAAGGGTGCTAATACCTTCCCTTTCTATAATCTACTCCCCGAACCCAAGAAAACATCTCAAAGGTTTTTGCTGTGCTTTTTAACCTTTCCTTAGGATAAAATAAAAAGTCGGTGGCGACTCTTGCTCAACCGAAACATTTGCGAAAAAAAACACAAAACCCAAGTCAGTTCTCCCACCGTATCACAGAATTGGTGACTCTGCTAGGGAGAACTTTTGAGTGGAGTAACCTTAGGGCTTAGATCACCCTCTTGCATGACTAATTGTTTGTTTTGATCGCTTTATTATCTTGGCTCTCTTGTTTGGGTTTAAAATCCTACACCCGGATTTGGGGAAACATTCATAGATAGCAATACGTTGTGGAAACTGTGCGGGGTATACCAACACGGTTGAAGCAATAACTATATTAGTGCGACATATTTGTGAGTACCAGTAACCCTTGAGTTCAATCAAGGAGAGTACGGGGCCGCTGAGTGATGTCACTAAGCACTAATGACCTAGAACCTTACTTGACCATCTTGGCCTTTCATTAGGGGTAGTGAGATGACCGACTTTGGTGCAGTCCGAAGTTGGTAGATACTCGATACTACACTCATTGAGGGTTGTTTTCTTGGAATATTTTGGTCGCTAGTTAAGTGGCTAAACCAAAACAATGAACAATGAAAACAATCCAGTGATATTGAGCTCCTTAGAACCCGGTTACTATTTATAGGACAGGTTTTTAAGCCAACTACACTCAAGAGGGTACTTACCTATGAAACCCCGTGCAAGCCTGAAACTAGGGTTTGGTGTGAATTGCTTGTACATATGTTTTGTGCATACATCATAAACATCATAAAACATCATATACATTCACTAACCATTTCAAGGGTTTAGATCTTCATCTTTGTTCTTGTTTTGTAGGTCATGGAAATTCCTCGCAGGAAAACTATCCAAGTCAACCTTGTGAGAATCCCTCCTCAACTCAAGGAGCTCACATCAAGAATTTCGGAAAGCTCTTCCTTCAGTGAAAGACATGGTAGACTGCTCAGCCTAGTCAGCACCAGCATTGAAGAGGACATGGTAAAGGTGTTGTTTCAGTTCTTTGACCCCCTTCACCACTGTTTCACTTTCCCCGACTACCAGTTGGTACCCACTTTGGAGGAATTTTCTCAACTCCTGAGAATTCCTATCCTTAATCAACTACCCTACAACGGTACGGAAAAGGAACCAAAGCCTGAAGATGTTGCTCAAGCACTACACCTGCAGCCATCTGATCTCAAGGGGCATTGTGAAACTAGAAGCGGTGTCAAAGGCTTCTTAGAAAAATTCTTGTTTGAGAAGGCACAAGAGTGTTGGAATTTATTGGACCTACAAGCCTTTGAAGAAATTGTGGCACTCCTCATTTATGGGTTGGTCTTGTTCCCAAATCCTGACCAGCTTGTAGATGTCAACACCGTCAAAATCTTCTTATCCAGAAATCCAATACCAATATTGCTTGGGGACATTCTTCACTCATTTTACACACGAACAATGAGAAAGAGGGGTGTTCTCATGTGCTGTACTCCTCTCCTTGCAAGGTGGTTTATTTCGCACCTTCCACAATCTGTCTTGAAGAATGACCAAGGTCTAAGGTGGTCACAACGGTTGATGACCCTCACTCACTCTGATGTACATTGGTGTTCTCGGTCCAGAGAAAATGTCATCATCGTCGATCGTTGTGGAGAGTTCCCTAATGTTCCATTACTTGGCATTAGAGGAGGCATTACCTACAACCCTTGTCTAGCTTTGAGACAATTTGGATATGCACGGAGGGATGGCCCTCACGACATGTTGATTCCTGACCTAGTTTTTGACTTCGACAACGATGCGCAAGGACTTCGCCAAAGATTCATCAGAGCTTGGAGGATGCCTAACAAGGTTGACAGCAAGACACTGGGGCACAAGAACTCCATCCCTCTTGAGCCTTACCTCAAGTCGGTACGAACCCGAGCCCAGAGTCTAATGATGCCTTACCCCCATGTTCTCCCTGTGATTAAAGAGCCCGTTACGGAAGGAGAGGTTCCCTACACCGTCCTATACCCTGACATGCCTACATCGTGGGAGGAGATGCAGAAGAGTTGGATCCAACTCAAGGAGGAACAGAACACTTTTGAAGCCAGCTTCTATGCCAGTGAGAAGAAGGTTTTGGAGCTTACCCGCCAACTCCATGAGGAAGAGACCCTCAACACCTACATCGCACCAAAGAGGATGTGCAACGTCTTTCTACCTTGAGAAGTTTTTGTAATATTTGGCCCATGGGGCATTTATGTACTGACAAATTTTTTCTTATTAATATGACGTGCGTTCTTTTTGTTTGCAACAATTTTGAACTTTCTAAATCCTTGAATGCATTGCATACATAAGCATACCATTCATCATGTGCATAAGCAGGTCTCCACACCAGGTTTCCTTATCTTTCTGCTGTTTATTTCAGTAAGATGGATCTCAAACAGACGGTCAAGGACTTGCAGTCTCAGAACGCACAGTTTCAACAACTCCTGATGACCTTGGCAAAGGGTCAGGAGGATCTGAAAGCCCTGCTGGGGAACAAAGACCAAGTGAAAAAGAAGAAGAAGAGAGTCGGGGTGGCTACCTTGGGGAGAAGGTTTGAGGGTGAAGCCAGAAGGGTTCTTGAATTTCCTTCCGCATCCGAAGAAGAAACCAGTAAAGGAAAAGGGGTTGCGGTACCTTCCGAATCCGAAGCTGAAGAAGAGGAGGCTGAAGAAGACGAAGACTACTCAGAGCAACAATACCCGCCCGCCGATGATAAGTACAAAAACTTGGAAGACAGGTTGGCAGCTATGGAGCTGCAGAGAGTTCCCGGTTTGGATTTCGAAGATTTGGGATTAATTGCTGGAATCGTGATCCCCCCGAAGTTCAAAGTGCCAATTTTTGCAAGATATGACGGGCTGTCCTGCCCAAAAATGCACCTAAGGTCATATGTCCGAAGAATCCAACCTCACACATCTGACAGAAACCTTTGGGTACATTTCTTTCAAGATAGCCTGTCTGGCACTCAGCTAGACTGGTTTTACAAGTTGGAAAGGTCGGAGGTACGTAGTTGGGAAGATCTGGCAGCTGCTTTTTATCGCCAATATCAGTATAACTCTGACCTGGCACCAACCCGTACTCAGCTGCAGAGTATGGGAATGGCCTCAGGTGAGGGATTTAAGGAATACACCCAGAAGTGGCGCGATCTGGCTAGAAGAGTGCAGCCACCTCTTTCTGATAGAGAACTTGTTGATATGTTCCTAGGGACCCTGTCTGGTCCATTCTTTAATCATCTGATCGGTAGCTCTTCCTCGGGGTTTACTGAATTAATTCTGACTGGCGAGCGGGTAGAAGCCGATATCAAGAATGGGAAGATTCAGAAGGATGCCTCTGCATCTACAACTGCTAAGAAATCATTTCCGGTAAAGAAAGAAACAGCTGTTGTGTATTCTCAAAAAGGAGCAGGAAGAAGTGAGCGCAGGCCGACTGTGGGGGCCGTAATGATCCAAAATCCACCAAATGATCAGCCTCGCAATAACCCGTCCAGACCTAAACAGCAATGGGGAGAACGGCCACCACAGCAGTTCACCCGCATTAATATGACGCCCGTGCAAGTTCTTCCACACTTGTTAAAGCTGAATCTCATAAATATCAAAGAAGCGCCGAAAAATGTGAATACAACCTCACCAGCTTACAATGCCAATGCCAAATGCGCCTACCATTCCGATAGCGTCGGACATGACACAAACAATTGTTGGGCGCTGAAAAATAAAATTCAAGACTTGATAGATGCAAAAGAGGTGGAGTTCGATGCTCCAGAGAAACCAAACGTGATATCTGCTCCGATGCCGAAGCACGGTCGAAATGTCCATGCTATTGAGGAAGATTTGTATGTTTCTGATGTCAATGACCTGATAAATCCGCTGTTAACCATCAAGTTGAATCTGTTAAAGGCTGGGATTTTCCCGGGATGCAAAGAAGACTTCTACTGTTGTTACTCTCTGCCAATTGACTGCCCGTTACTGAAGAAAGGCATCCAAGGCCTGATGGACAGTCAACAAATTCTGTTTGAAAAAGTTCCTGCTATTCCAACCCCTACTAAAGATGTTTCAATTATCACCATTCACGCCAATCTTTCCAAGGCCGTCAGAAAGCCTGTTAAGATTACATCTGCTACAACGTCTGTTCCTCTGAAAATAACTATGCCAGGGCCTGTCCCCTACAGTTCTGAAAAGTCAATACCATGGAATTACGGTGGATAAATCTACTACCATGGTATTAAACAAGTTGAAATAACCGAAGGAAGCTCTGATGAAGAAGATGTCAGCATTGGAAACATCGCCGGCACAAGCAAGATCACCCGAAGTGGGAGAATATTTTCTCCAGAGATTGCCCCCCCAAAGGCAATCTTTGGACCCTCATCTGCCGCCAAAGTTATTCCTGCACCAATAAAACTTTCCGCTAGAGCCCCGTTGATTGAAGATGCTGTTGTTCCTGTTGTTGTCCCTCCTACTTCTGCTGATAAGGGTAAAGGGATCCAAGATGAGCTCGTCAGGATGAGGGCTCAACCTTTGGTCATCCCGGAAACCTCTAAGAAAGAGATGGAGGAGATCTTGAAGATAATTAAAAAGAGTGATTATGACGTGGTAGAGCAACTGGGGCAAACCCCCTCGAAAATCTCCATGTTAGCATTGCTACTTTGTTCGGAGGCGCACGCCAAAGCATTGATAAAGTTCCTGAATACCGCCCATGTACCCCAGGAAACCTCTGCCGACCAATTCTAAAACTGTGTAGCCAGTCTTACAGCAGACAACGGTTTAGGTTTCTATGATGCTGACCTAACCTCAAAAGAAGAAAACACAACGACGCATTACATGTGTCAGTAGAATGCTAGGGAACTACTCTGGCCCATGTTCTGGTCGACACTGGTTCTTCTCTGAACGTTCTGCCTAAGAAGGCCCTCGACCGTTTAGACTGTGAAGGCTTGGAGTTAAGGCCAAGTAATATCATTGTAAGGGCATTTGACGGGTCAAAGAGAATGGTACATGGGGAGGTAGACATTCCCATTAAGGTTGGCACAGAGGTGTTCCCCTCAACTTTCTATGTGATGGACATCCGTCCGTCATACTCTTGCTTATTGGGGAGACCATGGATACACAATGCTGGGGCAGTCACCTCTTCCCTACATCAAATGCTGAAGTACCCTATCAAAGGAAAGATCATAACCGTCCACGGTGAAGAGGAATATATGATCAACCACCTGAACTCCTTCCGATATGTAGAGGTAGAAGGTAAATTCATTGAGACACCATTCCAGCATTTCGAGGAAGTCTCTCCTGAGGTGGAAGTAGCAAAAGTGGTAGCGGAGGTACCAAAGCAGATGGCCAGGATGGCATCACTAAAAGACGCGAAGGCTGCAATGAAGGAAGGGAAGAGCTCAACATGGGGGCAGTTGCCGGACATTCCTCACAAAACAAACAAGTTTGGTTTAGGATTCACTGCTGTGGGGCAGAAAGCTATGCGCCGCTCGAAGGTTGAAAGAGCACCCATCAAGATCTCTCCTTTTGGGATCAATGCCTTGGAAGGTGAAGACGAGGAGGTCAACATTGAAGATTGGATCTACCCAACCATCGAAGGGGGACTACGCAATTGGGAGGCAAAGGACTTTGTCCCCATTACTTTTATTAATCAGTAATTATCTGTCAAACATTTCCTATGGTCTGTAATAATTACTTTTGAACAATCCGTGCATTACTTTTTCACCTCATGCCTTGCCCGGGGCATGTAGGTACATTTGTAAGGGTTTTGATTATCTTCATATCCATATGCCATGTTTAATGATTCATTGGACGTTTTTCATCGATAAACTGCTGTGTTCATTTTTTTTCCTTTTTGCATTTTTGTTTAAAGATGGCTATCCCTTACACACACCCACGCTCACAAATGCAGGTACCCATCCACTCTGGATTCTACGGGTGACTATTCTGCTATGTCCTTCAATAACTCTGAAGATCTGGTCAATCAGGCTGAGTATGAAGATGACGAAGGTTGTGAAGTACCAGGGGAATTAGCCAGACTTCTATAGCAAGAGGAAAGGGCCATCTTGCCTCACGAAGAGTTGTTGGAAACTGTCAATTTAGGAACAGAGGAAGACCGGAAGGAAGTGCAAGTGGGTGCCAATCTGGAACCAAGTGTCAAGGAGCGCCTGATACAGCTGTTAAATGAGTACGTTGAAATCTTCGCCTGGTCTTACGAAGACATGCCGGGTTTAGACACAGACATCGTGGATCACCGTCTCCCTACAAGAGAGGATTGTCCACCGATCAAGCAAAAAGTCCGCCGAATGAGGCCCGACATGTCTGAGAAGATTAAAGCATAAGTGATGAAACAATTCAACGCTGGCTTTCTGGCTGTTACATCCTATCCACAATGGGTTGCTAACATCGTGCCAATTCCTAAAAAAGATGGCAAAGTCAGGATGTGTGTAGACTACCGGGATTTGAATAGGGCCAGCCCCAAAGATGATTTTCCGCTACCGCACATTGACATTATGATTGACAACACAGCTCAGCACAAAGTGTTTTCCTTCATGGATGGATTCTCGGGCTACAATCAAATTAAGATGGCCCCCGAGGACATGGAGAAAACAACCTTTGTTACACAATGGGGTACTTTCTATTACAAGGTGATGACGTTCGGACTGAAGAACGCAGGGGAAACTTATCAACGCGCCATGGTAGCTTTATTTCATGATATGATACATCATGAGATCGAAGTTTACGTAGACGATATGATAGCTCGGTCACAAACAGAGAGGGAACACCTTGAACATCTAGAAAAGCTGTTTGCCAGGTTGAAAGAGTACAAACTTAGGCTGAATCCAAGTAAGTGTACTTTTGGAGTTAGGTCTGGTAAACTTCTAGGGTTTATTGTCAGCAACAAAGGCATTGAGGTCGATCCAGCAAAAGTGAAAGCAATACAAGAGATGCCTGCTCCCCGTACTGAAAAGGAGGTTAGAGGGTTCTTGGGGCGCTTGAACTATATTTCCAGATTCATCTCTCATCTGACTTCTACCTGTGAGCCGATTTTCAAATTATTAAAGAAAGATCGGGTAGTCGAATGGAACGACGATTGCCAAGCTGCTTTTGATAAGATCAAGGAGTATTTGCTGGAACCTCCTATTCTGATGCCTCCCTTCGAAGGAAGACCATTGATCAAGTATCTGACCGTCTTGGATAACTCAATGGGGTGTGTTTTGGGCCAGCATGACGAGTCTGGTCGAAAAGAGCATGCTATTTATTACCTTAGCAAAAAGTTTACCGACTGTGAGACTCGCTACTCACTGCTCGAGAAAACTTGCTGCGCTTTGGTATGGGCTGCTCGCCGACTAAGGCAGTATATGCTGACTCATACCACCTTGTTGATTTCCAAAATGGATCCTATCAAGTATATCTTCGAGAAGCCTGCTTTATCTAGAAGAATAGCAAGATGGCAAATGATCCTAACTGAGTATGACATCCAGTACACCACTCAAAAAGCTATAAAGGGGAGTGTACTAGCTGACCATCTAGCTCATCAAGCTATCGAAGATTATCAGTCCATGAGATTCGACTTCTCGGACGAAGACATCATGAATTTGGACAACATTGAAGGTAACGGACCGTATGACGGACCCGAAAAGGGATCCCGATGGACCCTGTACTTTGATGGTGCTTCAAATGCACTTGGAAACGGTATCGGTGCGGTACTCATCTCCCCGAAAGGTTGTCACACTCCTTTCACGGCTCGACTCTGCTTCAGCTGCACAAATAACATGGCTGAATATGAAGCTTGCATCTTTAGTCTCAAGGCCGCTCAAGACTTGGGGATCAAATCTTTGATCGTATTTGGGGACTCGGCTTTGGTTATCAGTCAAATCAAAGGAGAGTGGGATACCAAACATCCTAATCTTATCCCATACAAAGAACATGTCCTGACATTGTTGCCTCATTTCGAGCAAATTACCTTCGAGCATTTCCCGCGAGAAGAGAATCAGCTAGCAGATGCTCTGGCTACAATGTCTTCTATGTTTAAACTCAACTGGGATAACGAGGCTCCCCTGATCACCATCGAGCGAATGGATGAACCTGCGCATTGTCATGAGATTAATACCGAAGAAGTAGTGGAACAACCCTGGTTTCACGAAATCAAAAGGTATCTCCAGACTAGAGAATATCCCGAAGGAGCTTCCGTAAATGACAAGAAGTTCCTAAGGAAATTTGCTGCCAAGTTCTTCCTGAGCAATGGCATCCTCTATAAGCGCAACCATGATTGTGTTTTACTCCGATGTGTTGACAAAGCTGAAGTGGAGTTAATCATGACAGAGATGCACAGCGGTACATTTGGCACCCATTTGAGCGGGCATACTATGGCTAAAAAGATCCTAAGGGCAGGCTATTACTGGTCTACCATGGAAACAGATTGCCATCAGCACTCCCGTACTTGCCACAATTGTCAAGTCTACGCTGACAAGATTCATATTCCTCCGGTTCCTCTCAACGTGCTGACAGCTCCTTGGCCATTCGCAATGTGGGGCATTGAGATGATTGGAGAGATCAAGCCCACGGCTTCCAACGAACATCGCTTCATCCTGGTTTCCATTGACTACTTCACCAAATGGGTCGAAGCAGCTTCTTTCTCCTCTGTCACTAAAAATGTGGTTTCCCTCTTCATCAAGCAAAACCTTATATGCCGGTATGGTGTTCCAGACATGATCATCACAGACAATGGTACAAATCTGAATAATACTATGATCACCGCATTGTGCGAACAGTTCAAGATTTATCATCACAATTCATCTCCTTATCGGCCGAAGATGAACGATGCTGTTAAAGCTGCGAACAAAGACATTAAGAAGATCATTCAGAAAATGACAGTCACTTACAAGGACTGGCATGAGATGTTACCGTTTGCTCTGCATGGATACCGTACGACTGCACGTACTTCAACCGGGGCAACCCCATTTTCTTTGGTATATGGCATGGAAGCTGTCTTGCCCATGGAAGTTCAGATTCCTTCTTTAAGGATTATGAAGGACTCTGGTTTGAGTGAAGATGATTGGATTCAGACCCGACTTGATCAACTCAATTTGATCGACAAAAAGCGACTCGCTGCTGTGTGCCATGGTCAAACGTATCAAAAACGGATGATCAAGGCTTTCAACAAGAAAGTCAGACGTCAAGTATATCAAGTCGGAGATCTCGTAATCAAGCGGATTATCCTGACGCAAAGCGATCCCAGGGGAAAATGGACTCCTACATACGAAGGACCATTTATGATCAAGAGCATATTTTCTGGTGGTGCAATGATTTTGACCACCATGGACGGTGACGATTTGCCGCACCCTGCGAATGCAGACATAGTCAAAAGATACTACGCATAAAATAACCCGACAAGTCGAAAACCCGAAAGGGCGGCTTGGGCAAAAATGGGCATCCCGGTGGACCAAAAACCCGAAAGGGCGGTCCAGACAAAAATTAGGGATAAAACAAAAAAAATATGTACACCCGGCAAGTTGAAAACCCGAAAGGGCGGCTTGGGCAAAAAGGGGTTTCCTGGTGGATCGAAAACCCGAAAGGGCGATTCAGGAAAAAGTTAGAGAATTAAAGCGTATGACTATGTCTCGTCGGATCACTTTAAGGACAATCTCTTCATCAACCAGCTCCAAGCTTCTAATCAATCCAGTCATCGGCAGATGAAGCATTGAATGGACAGATATTCAGAGTTGTGAAGGCTATAGCAGAATGGAATCCCATGGAATTGTTTCACATAGCCATCTTTCTTTTGTATAAATTTTTCAATTTTTACGACGGCATCCTCTTACTAGGATGACTGTCTCCTTTGTACAAATATATTCATAGAAAGTTAATACAAATACTTTTCCAAATACATGAATTTGCTTTGTCTTCTCTTGCTTTTCTACATTTATGTTTTATTTTGAGAAACGTCCAATGTTTTGTTAAATAGGCATATGCATTTGAACATAATCATTTCCTTATGAATCGAGAAAGTTGATTACTGATAGGTTAAAGGTACAGATAGATATCTTGATGCCCTTTCAGGAGAAATCACCAGCAGATTTGAAATCCAAATTCCTCAGTCAGAACTTAATTCCTTAAACAGAATTAGACTTCAGGATCCCCAACAGAGAAAGTTTTCCCAACACTGATTTCCCCGGTCAGGGAGCCTTCCAGAACTCGATTCCCCTCAGAGTTAAGTTTCAGAATCCCCAGTGGAGCCTTAAAAATCTGAAAATCCAATCCCCAGCGGAGCTAAGATTTCCAGCCATCAATCCCCAGCTGAACCAGGCTAGTGAACCTTCTCCTCACAGAGATACTTGCCACCCAAACTGAAGATTCTCAGTCATACCTCTCCAGCATGAGTCTATCAGATTCTGAACTTCCCCAGTAGAGATCTTCAGGAATTCTCATTCCCCGCAAGTCACCAAGGAATGCCAGTTCTCCAGCAGTGGCCCTAAGGTCCCTCAGCAATTGAAGGTTTTGCATCTGCCCAAGCAGAATGAAGACTCTCATTCTCAGTTCCTCACAGGATGATCAGAGGTTCTCCGGTGAAGATCTCCTCAAGACAAGAATCCCCAGAAGATTGGTATACAACCCAAAGCCCCTAATTCTCCAGCAGTAGTCCACAAGGGTGTTTCATCCTCAGCAATCAAAATTCTTGTCTTCCCCTGCAACAATCAAAGATTCACTTTCCCGGCGGCAGTCAAGATTCTTTGTTTCCAGGATTCATCTATCCTCAGCAAAGACAGCTCCTCGGCTTACATATGCATTCATTTACATTCATATCATAAACATTGATATAACATATTTTGCATCATACATATCATGCAACATAACCTTGTGTTTTAGCTAACATTTCACCCTTTTCAGGATAAAATTAAAATGCTATCATTAACAATTATTCAGATACAGTATGGATACACCCCAGACACGGCAGTCATTCTATTACTCATTCAGAATCTCAAGTCAGATACAGTATGGAGACACCCCAGACACGGCGGTCATTCTACTCCTCATTCGGACTACAGCAATCAGATACGGACTAGATACGCTCCAGACACGGCAGCCATTCTATCTCTCATTCAGATTCATTTATCCACCTCAAGGTTCAATACATTCCAAACACGGATACCATTCTAACCCTTACAACAGCAGTTTGATTCTCTCCAGTGCGTTCACCACGGAAGTCATTCTGTCATTTATCTAGATCCCGATTATAGTTTCAGATACACTTCAAACACAGAAGTCATTCTATTACTCATACGGATCTCAATCCTAGTTACAGTTTCAGATACACTCTAGACACGAAAGTCATTCTGCTACTCATACAACTTTCAACTTCAGATACAGTCAAGATATGCTCCAAATATGGTTTCCATTCTGTCACTCATTCAGAATTTGTCCCCAGCACGCAGTTGCTCCATACAGATGTTTCTCTGTTACCCAGATACAATACAGATACACTCCAGACACGGCGGTCATTCTGATATTCGTTCTACATTCAAACACAGTTACAGCTCAGATACGCCCCAGACACGGAGGCCATTCTCCTGCTCATACAAACTCAGTCCTTATATGCAGTTCAAATACATTCCAGACACAGATACCATTTTGATCCTCATTCTTCGGACCCATCACGCTGCAGTTCAACAAACCTTCCAGATGGCATCTTTAAGCCCATCTCCGACAAGATTCTGTCACCCTTCAGATGGCATCTATAAGCCCATCTCCAAACGGCATCTCTAAGCCCATCCCCGTATCCATTATTCTGATGAGTGCAAATTTAAGGGCACTCTAGTGTCCAATCTCCTTTTACCTTCGAGACGCGAAAGGCAAACCTGCCAATCTAACTCTTCAGGTGCAAGAAGATTGAACAGGGGCAACTGTTGTACCCAAAAATTTCACCTCTCATTTCTTCAACATTTTCTCACCACAAGACCCTTGGAGCTCAAAATCCAGTTAGGGTTTGCTCTGCTCAAGACTCCTCCTTGCATTGTTGACCCAAATTAGGGTTTGAGTTTGCACAAAGATGTTTTGACCTAAAGTGCCCAAAATGACTTTCATGCTTCATGTTGGACTCTCAAGTTTATCCATACCCAGTTTCAAGCCTTGATTCCAATCTTTGCCCAGTCAATTGGACAGTTGACCTAGAAATCAGCTGTATTGGGGAAAAAGTCAACTGTGGTCAATTGATAGCCAAACTTCATGATTTTTGACCCACATCAACATTATGAACTCATATGGACCATTTGATCAAGTTTGGATCACAATTCCACAAGAAATTTGATCAGATCATCAAAAGGGCAAAATTGTCATTTTTAGGGTTTTGACTGCACAAAGGCAATTTTTGACTGTTTGACCTAGCCAATGTCCAACCAAGCCCACACATGGACTCAAGGACCCCATGGCATTGTCTTGACATGTTCAACAAATTCAAAAGATCCCAAATGCACAAGATTGACAGATGAATTTTCCAGTCAACTGAGCTAAATTTGACTGTATACTGAAAAGTCAAACTTTGACTTTTTGGTCAAAATCAAGTGCCAAGATTCATTTTTCATCAAAACATGTCAAATTGTGAAACTTGTTCATCAAGAAATCAAAAATCACAAATTAGGGTTTGAAATGAAGAATTTTCATAACTTAGAAATTTTCTAAGTTATGAAAATCCCTAATTTTTTCCTAACTTTGTTCCATATTTTCATCAAGATGCATTTGGATTCAAACAAAACTCAAAACATGAAAGTTGTAGTACATTGCAAAATCTACAACTTTGATTCACAAAGTTTCCTCAAAAGAAGCTTGTAGCTCAAGTTATGATTTTTGGAACAAGGGTGCAAATCATTCTTAACTTAGAAAATTTTTGACCTATTTGAGGCAGGATTTTTGCCCAACTTCATGGCCACTTTTCACATGCTTCCACTTGGAATTTCAAATTGCATTACAAATATGGATTGTAGTACACATTCCAAGCTTTCCAAAATGTCCAAGAACTCATCAAACAACCTTGTGTTTAGGGAGAATCGAATTTGGCAATATGAGCAAAAGTCACTTTGATTCATGGCCAAAGGCATGTTCATAACTTGTACATTTTCAAACTCAGCATATGCAAGCTACATTACAGGCCTCTAATCTCATTTACACTCATAAATTTAATGCCAATCCTTTGTGTTTAAGCCTTATCTTGTGTGTTTAAACATTGCATACAAGATTGAGCCATAAATGGAAAAAGCAATATATCCATTTTTGAAAAGTTGAACTTTATGTCAAGATTGCAATCTTTGAAGTACAAGGCAAATCCTTTTGGCAAAAGTTCAGGGACATAACACACTGATCAAGACAAAAAGATGCAGCATACTTGAGGGGCCTAGAGAAGCTTGAAAACCAACTTGCCATGTCTTGCTTAAGATAGAAGAAACCTTGCATAACTCATCTCATCTCACATTTCTGCCAAGAGAAGCTTAAGCAAACTTGTTAGACACATCCCAAACAACATAACTGAGCTAAGGCACGACCAAAACACCTTCCAAACCTCATCATTCATCAAAACACCATCCTACTGCAGAAAACAGAGTCACCTCTGCAGTTGGACTTCCATAACTCAATCCATTCGTGCATTTTTGCTAAAACCAGTTCATACACACACTATACCACATATACAAGCTATCCCAAGCATTGGACACGACCTGTAACACCTCTAACCAACTTCACCATTTTCACTTTTTCTGTTTTGCAGGTTGATTGCCATAGCTTGATTCACTTGGTTTCAAAGCAAGCTAAAGGTTGGAATAACATCCCTGGACTTCAAGCAAGCTGTACCAATCCTCACCTTGCCTTGAAAGTACCTCCATTTCCAGACACGATCCAAGATGAACAGGTAAGTTCATGGACTTCTATCTCTCAATCTAGGAAGAGTTAGGTTTAGATTTATGAATGAAAAATGTCATATTCATGTCCCTGAAGCTAAACATATCCTCACTTTCCATTTATATTACGTATGCTGAGAGAATTTAAGACCTGAACATTGACAAAAACTTAGGTTAAGAATTAGGGATGGAGAAATTCTCTCTCATTTCTGAGAGTTAAGTTAAGTTTTTTATATGTATGGAATCGTGGCTTGATGCTTGACATCTTTCATGTTATAAGTTTGTGCTAAAAGTCCAGGAATCAGGATGTTTGAACCAGGAAGGAAGGGCGCGCGTTTTTGACATTTTTGTGCTGGAGGTTGAAGACAACCTCTCTTGGGCTGGGCCTGAGATATTTTTTCCTTTTTGCACTTTCATTTTTCACATGCACCCCCTGGCCCATTTGGAGATATACTTGTCATTTTTTATTTTTTTCCTTTTGATTTTGTTTATATATTTTTATTTAAGCTTGAAAAAATATTAAAATTATTTTTACCACATTTTTTGCATTTTTATTTGATATTTATTTGGTTTCATTTAGTTTTGTACATAAATAATCATAAATATACTTTTATTTAAAAATAACTAAAAATAATACAAACACTTTTATTTTCTGATTTTTATTTTATTTTACCTTTGAAAACATTTTATAAAAAATATACTTTTTTTAATATTAAATATTTTATTTTTGTACATATAATATATATTTAATAAATAATGTAAATACTTATATATTTACTAGTATATTTAGGTTAAAAACACAAAAATAATACATTTTTATTTTTATTAATATTTAACTTAAAAAATCACTTTTTTACAATATACTTCCTTTTTATTTATTTTTTGTACATAATTAATAAATATTGCATATTTATATAATAAATACCTTTTATTTATAAAATTAGGGTTTTGCCCTAAATACACAAAAATACCAAAAATTAATCATTTTCATTTTTGTTTAATTGACACATAAAAAATACTTTTTTTTCATACATATAAAAAATCATTTTTTGCATCTTGCATATTTATTGTATTTTTATTTAATTGTTGTATATTAAATAATTTGTATAATTCAATTTGGATGTAATAGTTTAGGTTTTAATTTCTTGCTAAAATATCCCCATTTGAATATTTGTACCCCCCATCCCATAATTTGTGTTGTAATAATTTAGGACCTTTAAATTCCTCATTTTAAAAGCTTTCTAAATATGCCATGATAGAACTAGGGTTTTGTATGCAAATAAAAAACACCAAATAGTTTGACCTACATTCAAGATAAACAAGCATGAAAATGGACAACACTAATCACACTTACACCCCTAGGGTACTCCACTTGTTGCCTTCAATAATGGGTCATATTGAATGTTAGGTATCTTTGGCAAAAACAAACAATCAAATGATCATAATCCCTCGATGACGCTTTCAAAAGTTGCCTAAAAAATGATCAAGTCCCTTAAAGGAAAAATTGCCCAAAGATACTTGGCACCATTGCAATCATGGTCTAAACAATGACCCGCGCCCGTCCCGTTCACATCCTAACACAAGATTGTCCACCAAATACAATGGTGGAACAAAATTGTTAAAAGGGTTAAAACATAGCAAAGATCTTTGAGAAATTTAGGGTAGATAAGCTCTTGGTTACTTGCCAACTTGCAAAACAAAAACACTTGCCTATTTTTCAAAACACACATCACAACACACTTTCAAAACAACTTTCAAAAATATTGAAAACTTTTCAAAAGACATACATATTTGTATACATCCCAACATGGATCATTACAAAGGTTGCCACCACATTGGCCTCTTTTCAAAACATTTTCAAACCCACACACACAAAGCACCATTTCAAACAATTGAAAGCACCATTTCAAACAATTGAAAATCAAGGCAAGTTGATCTAAGCAAGTAACTAAGAGCCCATGGATAACCATGGATATAAAGGGTGCTAATACCTTCCCTTTCTATAATCTACTCCCCGAACCCAAGAAAACATCTCAAAGGTTTTTGCTGTGCTTTTTAACCTTTCCTTAGGATAAAATAAAAATTCGGTGGCGACTCTTGCTCAACCAAAACATTTGCGAAAGCAAACGCAAAACCCAAGTCAGTTCTCCCACCGTATCATACAAGTCATTAATCAACCTCCGATGAGACAATAAGTTGGTTTGGTCGAGAGAACACCTTTCAAAATGGCTACTATACCAAGAGTCCTACAAAAACCTCGCCAACCATGACAAGGTGGTCGACATAAGCAAGGAAGACAATTTGCTGAGGTCAACATGCGCTTGGCTCAAGCATTGCATCATATGTTGGAAGCCAAGCTGGTTACATTGAGGGAGCCTCCTAAAAAACCTTTTACTCCTTCTTCCTGTTACAATCATGAAGAAAGGCGTGTGTACCACTCCAACAATCCTGGACACGACACTAACCACTATTGGACATTGAAAAACAAGATTCAAGACCTGATCAACGAAGGGGCATTGGAATTCACTCAAGATGGTCAACTTGAGTTTTTCTATCATCTTTCAAAGGCACACCATCTGAAGTGACAAATTTAGGCAGAGAAATTTTTGTTGATTCGAATTTTCAGTTGTAATTTCTTTGTTTGCTTAAACACTTATCTTTATGTCAGACTTTGGTTACTTTTATTAATGCATTGCATATGTTTGTCTTGAATTAATCCATTCGTTTTCACTATATTTAAACTGTGCTTTTATTCCCTTGTTTTTGTGATATTCAACTCTTAATTACAAGTCTAAAAGCTTTAGAGGAAGGATGATGAAAACAATGCCATAATCTCATATAGTATGCTTTTGGACAGACCTTGTTGACGATGTACATGCGTTCTTTCAATCCCTAAACACTGGAGTTATAAGGAAGATGATCCCTAGTCAACCCCTTTGAGCCAAAGAAGTAGGAGTTTTCTTTTTCACACAAATTGAAACCTTTAATCAAAACATGGGGCAGGGTAGCTTCTCAGTTAATTCAAATATGTGTTCAATTGCAAGCTTTCATTTCATACATAACGAATGACATCAAAAACATCCTTCTGAATCAAAAGACGGTGATGGTTCCCTGTAAAATAGGCAATCATTATCTCTCAAAAGAAAAAGCCCACTGAGTCAAAACCTACGAAGGAGACTTAAGAAAAACGGGGGCATCTCGCTGACTATAATCTCAAAATAGTCAGACAAAAATTAGGGACAGTAGATCAAAAAAGAGGCCGCTACAAACCCTCAACAACAGAAAAATGTTGCAAAAAAATGACTGCCTTCTCAAATAAACTTCCAATATCCAAACCATCACCCATACTTTATTCCATACTCAATTGGAATTCAAAACGCATAATTAACTGAGTATAGGGTTGAAGAACATCTTGAAGAATGGGTTGGGTAAAAATATACTTTGAGCCTTATCCTTTGTTACTTAAACCATGAACCAGGCCACATTACAACCCCTTAAAAGTCCTAATTGAAACATGGGTTAGTTTGAAAGCATACTATTACAAAAGGTATCATGACTCCTGTAAGGCTTATTGTAAATCCTAAGTTGAATTCATATTCTTACAAAATTCTTTTATTTGCTAAAAATGCATTTTCAAAACTTCAAGACAAACATGAACTTCACATTTGTTTGAATACCGCTATTTGCATATAGTTATTTGTTTGACAATAGAGAAAATCAAACAGCGAATATCCAATGAACAAAAATTCTCTCAAAGAAATAGAGTAACTTCAAATGGGAAGACACTTCCAATGACAAATATCCTATAATCAAAGGGGCATGACATGTTACTGTCCAACTCATCTGTGGCAGTCAGGTCGAGATTCCAAGAAATCTCTCAAGAAGTGTTGAATAACCAGGGGAAGATCTCCATCTGAATCACTTGGGGCATTGAACTTGAATTCCAGCAAAAGGGTCATGTACGACCAAACACACATTTTCTGGCATCACTATAACACTTACTACTATGGATAGTGGCAAATCCCCACAAAGTCCCTTTCATAAGGTAATCCCCGTTGATGTCACTAGAGTCACCTCTATAAGGTTATCCTCACAGAATAATCTTGACGGATAAGGGTACAAACCCCACAAGGCCAAATTCATGGATATCCCCAAAGTTGGATCCATGCAATCTCCAAACAGAGTTTCAGTCTCCGGAAAACCTCTCCCCAACCGAGTTCGTCTCAAGAAGAATCCTCGAGGAGTTCTTCCAAAAGAAAACGCCTCCCCAGCAGTTCGTCAAATATTCTCTTCAACGGGGTTTATTTCCCCAACAAAACTACAGATTCCCCAGCTTGAGTTTGCCTCTCAGACTATTACAAACCAAGGGACTGCAACCCCTAGTCCCCAATGAAGTCATCAAAAAAGTCATTGTTATCTCCAAAGGTTACTACAAAGCCTGGACCCAACCAGATAGCAGTTTAAAAGCTCCTCTTCCCCAGTAGAGCTTGCTACTATCCCTAGTGAGTTGCTGCGAAGCCTGGAATCTGACCAGATAATAGTTAACTTCTTTATCCCCAACAAGTTGTTAACTTCTATTCTCTCCAATCAAGAAATAATTCCCCATTAGAGAAAATAGACGATTAGAACTCCTGAACTTTGTCCCTCAAGCAGAAATCAACACTCTCCATGGAGTTTTCCTTCAAGAAGAAGTCAATATTCCCTAGCGGAGTTCTCCTCAAACAACAGAATAGGAATCCCTAGCGGAAACATCCTAAAACAAGGTCTAAAGAGGAGCATACACTTCACCCCCAGTAGCAGTCCGAGATTTCATTTCCCAAGGCTCACCAGCATTTGTCAAGGATTTATTTTCCCGGACAAAGATTTACTTCAACAACATTTCACATTTCATACGTCATAGCATATGCATACAAAAAGCATATAGCACAATATCATTTATTTTAATAACACCATTACACAATGCATTTCATACATCATGATATTGCATACAGCTAATGCTTTACCTCTTCAGGAAAAGATCAATCAATAGATAGTTATCATTAACATTTTTCAACAGGTACAAGATTAGTTTCTGAAGAAAGACAGAGAAACTACCTACGTAACCAGATGTAGCTTCACACGGGCTCATCATGAAGCAATCTTACACGGGTTCATTCTGACTTCCAAATGCAGCTTCACACGGGCTCATCATGAAGCAATCTTACATGGGTTCTGTAACAGCCCGAGCCTTCAGCGTTCCCAGCACTATTACCTCACGATCTTCTCTACCCCCTCACTAGTAGAGTTTTTGCCTTTCGTGGGAATTGAACCCTGTACCCCGGGGTTCAAGTACATGCTCAATGCATTCCCACTACCAGGATGTTCATGGGAATCGAACCCTGTAACAGGATGTTTGTTCTTCTACCTTTGCTGGAGAAAGTACCTGCGAGGATTTCATGGAATGGCCCACAAATGTTGTCCTATTTCTTAAAACCATTAGTAATTGTCTTTCTGGTTTAGTTTTCTTTTTTACGAGTTCATTTATAAACAGTAATTACATTTAAATGCATATGCTCAAAAATAAATACTGGACATTTTTGTAAACAAAATAAGACATTAAAATAAGAAAAAAATAGTTTTGCACTTTCAGAGGAGTATCTTTGTATTAACTTGAATAAGTGTTTGTACAAAGAGATGAATATCCTAGTAAGAGAATGTCGCCGTAAAAAATAAAATTTGATACCAAGAAAAGAGCAACTATGTGAAATAATCCCACGGGGTTCCCATTCCGCTATAGCCTTCATGTCTTTGAGCGTCTCGTCCATTTGTTGCTTTGTACGAAGCTGATTGGATTGATTAGTATTGTTTGAGTTTGACGATTGATGAATATTGGTTGTAAGGTAATC
This sequence comes from Vicia faba, assembly GCA_948472305.1. Lineage (NCBI taxonomy): Eukaryota > Viridiplantae > Streptophyta > Magnoliopsida > Fabales > Fabaceae > Vicia > Vicia faba. Next base: position 753,061,703 of record OX451740.1, on the reverse strand, counting down.
TAAAGGGACATAGTCATACGCTTTGGATCCCTAACTTTTGCCTTGACCGCCCTTTCGGGTTTTTAGTCCACCGGGATACCCTTTTTTGCCCATGCCGCCCTTTTGCGTTTTCAGCTTGCCGGGTGTACAAATTGTTTTGTATTTTATCCCTAACTTTTGCCCGAACCTTTTTGGTTCGTCGGGATGCCCTGATTTTTGGCTAGGCCAGTCGGCCTAGCGGGTATTTATTTATGCGTAGTATCTTTTAACTATTTATGCGTTTACAGGGTGTGAAAGATCCTCGCCGTCCATAGTGGTTAAGATTATTGCCCCACCGGAAAATACGCTCTTGATCACAAATGGACCTTCGTATATAGGAGTCCATTTTACCCTGGGATCACCTTGTGGCAGTAGGATACGCTTGATTACCAGGTCACCAGCTTGATATGCCTTACGTCTGACCTTCTTGTTAAAAGCTTTGATTATACGTTTTTGGTACATTTGACCATGTCAGACAGCTGTAAGCCTCTTCTCATCAATCAAGTTCAACTGGTCAAATCGTGTTTGAATCCAATCATTTTCACTCAACCTCGTATCCTTTATGATTCTCAAAGAAGGTATTTGGACTTCAATTGGTAGAACAACTTCCATGCCGTATACTAAGGAGAAGGGAGTTGCCCCTGTTGATGTGTGCGCCGTGGTACGGTAGCTGTGGAGAGCGAATGGTAACATCTCATGTCAGTCTTTGTAGGTTACTGTCATTTTTTGTATGATCTTCTTGATGTTTTTATTAGCGGCTTCTACAGCTCCATTCATCTTCGGCCGGTAAGAGGAAGAGTTATGATGCTGGATCTTGAATTATGCGCACAGTGCAGTGATCATAGTATTGTTGAGATTTTTACCATTATCTGTGATGATTATTTCTGGAATACCGCATCGACGGATAAGATTATGCTTGATGAATCGGGCCACAACATTCTTGGTGACAGAAGCGAAGGATGATGCCTCAAACCAATTTGTGAAGTAGTCAATGGCAACCAAGATGAAGCGGTGCCCATTAGAAGCTATAGGTTTGACTTCTCCAATCATGTCGATGCCCCACATCGCGAATGGCCAAGGAGAAGTTAGGACGTTTAGGGGAACTTGAGGCACATGTACTTTGTCAGCATAGATCTAACACTTGTGACAGGTTTGTGAATGCTGATGACAATCTGCTTCCATTGTAGACCAGTAGTACCCTGCCCGTAGTATCTTTTTAGCCATCGTGTGCCCACTAGAATGGGTGCCGAAAGTTCCTTTATGTAGATCAGCCATGATCTTTTCTGCCTCACTCTTGTCCATGCACCGAAGCAAAGTAAAGTCGTGATTGAGCTTATATAGAACTCTATTACTGAGGAAGAACTTAGCAGAGAATCTTCTCAAGAATTTCTTGTCGTTGACTGAAGCTCCTTCTGGATATTCTCGGGCCTCGAGATATCTCTTAATTTCATGGAACCAAGGCTTGTCCACTACTTTATCAGTATCGATCTCGTGATAGTAAGCTGGTTCGTCCATTCTCTCGATGGTGATATGAGGAGCCTTATTATCTCATCTGACTTGGAACATGGATGACATAGTTGCTATACACTTAAGGACTTGATTCCCAAATCTATGGCAGCTTTGAGACCCAAAATACATGCTTCGTATTCTGCCATATTATTGGTACAATTGAAACACAACCTAGCGGTGAAGGGAGTATGACATCCTTCAGGAGATATGATAACAGCGCCTATTCCATTTCCGAGTGCGTTTGAAGCTCCGTCAAAAACCAAGGTCCATCGGGATCCTTGTTCAAGTCCGTCATATGGTCTTAGTTCTTCACAAATGTCTACCATCATGATGTCTTCATCTGGGAATTCTAACTTCATGGACTGATAGTCATCCATAGCCTGATGATCAAGGTGCTCGACTAATACACTTCCCTTTATGGCTTTCTGGGTAGTGTATTGAATGTCGTACTTAGTCAGGACCATCTGCCATCTTGCTATTCTTCCAGAGAGGACGGGCTTCTCAAATATGTATTTAATTGGATCCATCTTGGATATTAATAACGTAGTATGGGTAAACATATATTGTCTTAGCCGGCGAGCAGCCATGCCAGAGTGCAGCAAGTTTTCTCGAGTAGTGAATATCTGGTTTCACAGTCGGTAAACTTTTTGCTCAGGTAGTATATTGCATGCTCTTTTCGGCCAGACTCGTCATGCTGCCCCAGCACACACCCCATTGAATTTTCCAAGACAGTTAGATACATGATCAAATGTCTTCCCTCGACTGGAGGCATCAAAATGGGAGGCTCTTGAATGTATTCTTTGATCCTGTCGAAGGCATTCTGGCAGTCGTCGTTCCATTCCACCACTTGATCTTTCTTCAGTAATTTGAAGATTAGTTCACAAGTAGCGGTTAGATGGGAAATGAACCGGGCGATATAGTTCAGTCGTCCTAAGAATCCCCTAACCTACTTCTGGTGCGAGGAGCGGGAATTTCTTGTATTGCTCTTAAATTTGCAGGGTCCACTTCGATACCTTTGCTGCTGACAACGAAACCTAAGAGTTTACCGAACCTTACTCCAAAAGTGCATTCATTTGGATTCAGCCTTAGTTTGTATTTCTTCAATCTTTCAAATAGTTTCTGCATATGGTCAAGGTGATCCTCTTCAGTTTGAGATCTGGATATCATGTCATCCATATAGAACTCTATTTCGTGATGGATCATGTCGTGAAATAGAGCTACCATGGCACGCTGATAGGTTTCCCCGACGTTCTTCAACCCGAATGGCATAACCTTGTAACAGAATGTACCCCACTGTGTGATGAAGGTTATTTTTTCCATGTCCTCAGGTGCCATTTTGATCTGGTTATATCCGGAGAAACCGTCCATGAAAGAAAATACTTTATGCTGTGCGGTGTTGTCAACCAGAATATCAATATGGGGAAGCGGGAAGTCATCCTTAGGGCTTTCCCTATCCAGGTCTCTGTAGTCCACACACATATGTACCTTACCGTCCTTTTTAGGCACTGGAACAACATTGGCGACCCATTGTGGATATGAGGTGACAACTAAGAATCTGACATTGAACTGCTTCATGATTTCAATCTTAATTTTCTCCGACATTTCTGGCCTCATGCAATGGACTTTCTGTTTTACCGGAGGGCAGTCTTCTTTTGTAAGCAGACGATGGACCATAATATCAGTGTCGAGCCCTGGCATGTCTTCCTATTACCAAGAAAAGACCTCAACATAGTCATGTAGTAACTGAGTTAAGCGCTTCTTGACACTAAGCTCCAGGTTGGCACCTACCTTGACTTCTTTCTTGTCCTCTTTAGTACCTAAGTTAACAGTCTCCACTGGCTCTTTGAGGGGTTGTATGGTCCTTTCTTCCTGTTGCAATAACCTGGCTAGTTCCCCTGGTACCTCACCTTCGTCTTTGGCTTGGTAGATTGGATTTTCAAATTCATGATAGGCCATAAAAGAATCATTACCCATGGGATCCTGAGTGGATGCAGATCTGCATTTTGATATGTGAGTGTGTGTAAGAGCATAGCTATCTTTGAAAAATGATAAAGGTTAAAAAAAAGAAAAAGAAAAACAATAAGCGTAAAAATTTGCATGCAAAAACACCCATGATTTATTGATGACATATGAAGATGAAGTAACAACCCTCACAAATGGATCGTTGTGCCTCAGGTAAGACACAATGTTTTAAAAGTCTAAATTGTTTAATTATTACAAATCTGACGAAAATTGAAAGACAATTACTCTTGAAGAAAAGTAATAGGGACAAAATCTTTGGCTTCCCAGTTATTGAGTCCTCTGCTGACGGTTGGGGAGATCCACTCGTCCAGATCACAACTATCATGATCGGCTTCTACCGTGTTGACTCCCTGATTGGTGATACGTAAAGGTGCCCCCTGGCACGAGTTGGTCAAACAGCCTTTTGTGCCCCCAAGGTGAAGCCCAACCCAAATTTGTTGGATTTGTAAGGAATATCCGGGAGTTGACCCCAGATAGTGCATCCACCATCTCCATTTACTGCTCTAGCATCCTTCAACGAGGCCATTTTCAATGGTGGTCTAGTAGCCCTTAGAGTTTTGGTAGCAGTCTTGGCTATCATAACTATTTGTGGGACCTCCTCGAAATGCTGACATGGAGTTTCGATGAAATCACCATCCATTTCCACGTACCTGAAAGAGTTCAGTTGACTGACCATGTATTCCTCCTCCCCATGAACAATGATGATCTTTCCCTTGATCGGGTATTTCAACATTTGATGTAACGTAGAGGTGACGACGTCGGTGCCATAGATCCAAGGTCGACCTAACAAACAAGAATAGGAAGGGTGGATATCCATTACGTAGAAAGTTGAATCAAAGGTCTGAGAACCAATTTTGATGGGGATGTCCACCTCCCCGTGCACCATTATCTTCGAAGACCCTTACCACTATGTTGCTGGGTTTTAAGGTCAAACCTTTACAATCTATTCTATCCAGAGCCTTCTTAGGAAGCACGTTCATCAATGAACCAGTATCTACCAGGACATGGGCCAAAGTATTGCCCCTGCATTCGATATAAACATGAAACACATCATTGTGTTCCCTCCCTCTAGGTGTCAGATCAGCATCAAAAAAACCCAAACCGTTATCCGCCGTCAGACTGGCCACACATTCTTCAAATTGGTCCGCAGAGGTTTCCTGTGGCACATGGGCAGTTTTAAGAAATTTCACCAAAGCCTTCGCACGAGCTTCGGAGCACAACAACAAAGCTAGCATAGAAATCTTTTAAAGGGTCTACCCTAGATGTTCGACTACATTGTAGTCGCTTTTCTTTATAATTTTCAAAATTTCTTCCACCTCCTTCTTGGAAGCCTCTGGGATATATACTGGTTACGCCTTTGTCCGGACAAACTCAACCAAAATGCCTTTGCCCCGAGTTTCAGTCGACTCGGCGATAGGGGTGTCAACACAGGTGATCACATGGATTGTAGTAGTAGTATCAGTAGGAACAAAAGCAAGAATGATCACAGGACCAATAACAACTTTCGAAGGAGAAATCTCAGGGGAGAACACTCTTCCACTTCTGGTTATTTGGTTGGTTCCCACTATGTTGCCAATGTCGGGGTCATCCTTTCCAAAAACCGAGTCTTCATCAGCCAGCCAATCTTGCTTGACACCATGGTATTAGACGTCACCCCCATAGTTCCAGGGAACAGTTTTATCTGAGGAGTATGGGATTGGCCATGGCATAGTAATTACTAGTGGAGTCACCTTCAAAAAGGATGTAATTTTGACGGGTCTTTTGGTGGAGGCCCTGGGAGGATTGGCGGAAATGGTTATTATTGAAACGTCCTTGTAAGAAATGGTTGGAACGGGAGTCTTTTAAAAAAATATCTCTTTGTCATTGTTGTACCCCAAAATTTGCCCTCTCATTTTATCAAGATTCTCCTCACAAGGCTTCTTGGACTCAAGACCAGATTAGGGTTTGCTCAGCTCAAGACACCTCTTTGCACTGATGACCTGAAATTAGGGTTTGAGTTTGCACAGGGATTTTTGGACTTCCAATGCCTCATGTGACTTTCATACTTCATGTTGGACCTCTAAGATTGCTCATACCAAGTTTCAATCCTTGAATCAAATTTTTGCCCAATCAATTGGACAATTGACCCAAAATTAGCTGTATTGGGGAAAAAAGTCAACTGTGGCCAATTTACAGTCAAACCTCATAATTTTTCATCCACATCAACAGTATAGACTCATATGAACCATTTTACCAAGTTTGGACCATAACTCCTCAAGAAATTTGATCAGATCATCAAAAGGGCAAAATGGTCATTTTTAGGGTTTTGACTATAGAAGGGCAATTTCTGATTTTTAACCTAGCCAATGGAAAATTGGGTTCAAGCATGATTTCAAGGACTCAATGGAATCATCTTGACCTAATCACATAGTTCAAAAGATCTCAAATGCATTGGATTGACAAATGAATTTTCCAGTCAACTGATCAAAAATCAACTGTACACTAAAAAGTCAAACTTTGACTTTTTGGTCAAAATCAAGTGCCAAGGGTCATTTTTCATCAAAATGTGTCAAAACATGAAACTTGTGCATCAAGAAAACTTAATGTCCTTGAACTGTACATATGCATAGCTTGTATTTATATTAATTGAGCTAGGAGAATTTAGATGATGAACATGCTGAATTTTTTAGGTCAGAAATTAGGGGTGACAAAATTCTCTCTGGTCTTTGAGAGTTAGATCAAGTTTTTTATATCATTAGAATCGTGTGATGATGAGCTATAACTTTCATGTTGCAAGATTTTATTTTTAAGCACGTATGCAGGAGTTACAAGTTTGAACAAGGGCGCGCGCGTTTTCTGTTTCCAGAGGTTAGGGACGAAGTGAGTTGGGCTGGGCCTGGCTTTTTCTGACTATTGACACCCCCTATTTACTTCCTGCACCCCCTTGGCCCATTTTCTTCATTTTTGTATATTTTCTCATTTCTTTTATATTTTCTGACTTTTATTTTTTTTTCTAAATATTAAAAATCACCAAAAATATTTTCTTAATTTTTACATTTTTATTTTATTATTTTTATTATTTTTTGGGCATATAAATAGTTTACTAATAATATATACTTTATTTTTCTTGAATAAATTGCAAAATAATATTAAAATACTTACATATTTTTATTTTATTATATTATACATATAAAATAATATTTTCTCACATATTTTTTATTTTTTAACATTTTTGTATATATATTTATTTATTTTCTTGTGCATAAAAATGAATAAATAAATAAATAGGATATATATTTTCTCTTTTAAAATAAAAATTAGGGTTTCCACCCTTTCCAAAAAATAATCATTTTTATTTCCTTATTTTTGAGAATTAAATAAACTTATTTTTACATACATAAAAATAAATACAAAAACATTTTGCATATTTATATTTGTTGCATATTTAAATAATTGTCTATTTATTTATTTGTACAATAAATTCAATATGGTTGTAATAGTATTAGGGTTTTATTTTGTGCAAATACCCCCTACTCAAACTTGTATCCCCTCCCCACAATAATGTTGTAATAGTCTTAGATTTACTTTTACGCATTTTATCGCTTTCATATACCATGATAGTAAGATTAGGGTTTGTATGCAAAGACCAAAATCAAACAAATAGCATGACTAAACACAAGACAAAAATGCATGAAAAATGACAACACAATGCACACAACCACCCCTAGGGTTCCATCCAATTTGTTGCCTTAAAATGGACATGGTATGCATGCTAAGTATCTTGGCAAAATCAAACAAAACAAAAAGATCATAGTCCCTCAATGACGCTATCTTGGTTGCCTAAACAAAAATGATCTAGTCCCTCAAAACTTGCTAAGATACTTGGCAATATTGTTATCATGGTCATACGGTGACCCACGCCCGTCCCGTTTAACATCCAAAGATAGGGTTGTTTACCAAATACAATGGTAAAACAACAATGTCAAAGGGTTAAAAATGTGTAGGAAAGATCTTTGAGTAGGGTAGACAACTCCTAGTTACTTGATCAAACTTGTAAACCATCCTTGCTATTTTCAAAAACACACACAATTTCAAAACATTTCCCAACAAACATTCAAACATTGAAACATTTTTCAAAAGACAAACACCTTTGTATATATTCAAATAAGAATCATTACAAAGGTTGCCTAAACAAAGGCCTCTTTTCAAAATACTTTCAAAACCACACACAAAAGCACCATTTCAAACAATTGAAAAGCAAAGAAAGTGATCTAAAACAAGTAACTAAGAGCCCATGGAAAACCATGGATGAAAAAAGTGCTAGCACCTTCCCTTTTCATAATCTACCCCCGAACCCAAAAACAATCTCAAAGGTTTTTCCTGTGCTTTTTTACCTTTCCTTTTGGATAAAATAAAAGTCGGTGGCGACTCTTGCTAAACCGCAACATTTGCAAACACAAACTCAAAACCTCAAGTCAGTTCTCCCACCGCATCACAGAACTGGCGACTCTGCTGGGGAGTAAACAAAAAGTGGGGTTACCTTAGGGTTTCAGATCACCTTTACATGCTTATCTTGTTTGACTTGATTGCTTTACATTTGGTTCTATTGTTTGGGTTTGAATCCTCTACCCGGATTTGGGAAACATTCATAGGTAAATAGCAATACATAGTGGAAAGTGTGCGGGGTATACCGACATGGTTGAAGCAATAGCTATATTAGTGCGACATATTTGTGGGTACCGGTAGCTTTTGAGTTAATAAAAGAGAATACGGGGCCGCTGAGTGATGTCATGAAGCACTAATGGACTTTTAGAACCTTTACTTGACCAACTTGGCCTTTTTAGGGGTAGTGAGATGACCGGCTTTGGTGCAGTCTGAAGTTGGTAGATACTCGATACTACACTCATTGAGGGTTGTTTTCTTGGAATATTTCGGTCGCCAGTAAAGTGGCTAAACTGAAAAAATGAACACAGAAAATAATTCAGTGATATTGAGCTCCTTAGAACCCGATTACTATTTCTAGGACAGGTTGAGCAAACTAAACTTCAAGAGGGTACTTACCTATGAAACCCCATGCAAGTCTGAAACTAGGAACTTGTGTGATTTGTTTGTACATATATACTTATGCATAACATCATGGACATCATGAAGCATCATATGCATCCACTAACCATTTCAAGGATTTGGATCTTCATCTTTGTTCCTGTTTTGTAGGTAATGGATTCACTTCGCAGGAAAACTATCCAAGTCAACCTTGTAAGAATTCCTCCTCAACTCAAGGAGCTAGCTTCAAGGATTCTTGAGAATTCTCCATTCACCGAGAGGCATGGTCGTCTTCTCAACTTAGTCAACACCAACACTGAGGAAGACATGGTGAAAGTTCTCTTCCAGTTCTTTGACCCCCTACACCACTGCTTCACATTTCCTAATTACCAGTTTGTGCCTACTTTGTAGGAATTTTCTCAACTCTTGAGGATTCCTATTCTCAATCAACTACCCTACAACGGTACGGAAAGAGATCCAAAGCCTGAAGATGTTGCTCAAGCCCTACACTTGCAACCATCTGATATCTTAGGCCATTGGGAAACTAGAAGTGGTGTCAAAGGTTTCTTGTCAAAGTTTCTGTTTGAGAAGGCCCAAAGCTGCTGGAATTCTTTGGACTTACAAGCTTTCGAGGAGATTGTAGCTCTTCTCATCTATGGGTTGGTCTTGTTCCCTAATCCTGACCAACTTATAGATGTAAGTGCTGTCAAAATCTTCATGGCTCGTAACCCGGTGCCTACTTTGCTTAGGGATATCCTCCACTCTTTTCACACTCGAACAATGAGGAAAAGAGGTGTTCTCATGTGCTGTACTCCTCTACTGGCAAGATGGTTTATTTCTCATCTTCCCCAATCAGTTTTGAAGAATGAGCAAGGTTTGAGGTGGTCACAACGATTGATGACTCTTACACATTCAGATGTTCATTGGTGTTCTCGATCCAGAGAAAATGTTATCATCATTGATCATTGTGGGGAATTCCCTAATGTCCCTCTACTTGGCATTAGGGGAGGCATCACCTACAAGCCTTGCTTGGCTCTGAGACAGTTTGAGTATGCCCGAAGGGATGGCCCACATGACATGCTGATTCCAGACTTGGTTTTTGACTTCGACAACGACGACCAGAGACTCCGACAAAGGTTTATCCGAGCTTGGAGGATGCCCAACAAGGTGGACAGTAAGACCTTGGGACACAAGAATTCCATCCCCTTGAGCCTTACCTCAAGTGGGTACGAACCCGCGCCCAAAGTCTTATGATTCCTTACCCCTACATGCTTCCTATGATCAAAGATCCTGTTATGGAAGGAGAGGTTCCATACACCCTCCTATATCCTGACATGCCAACATCACTAAAAGATTTACAAAGGAGTTGGATACAGCTCAAGGGAGAACGCGACACTTTTGAAGCCCAATTCTACGCAAGCGAGAAGAAGGTTTTGGAACTTACTCGTCAACTTCACGAAGAGCAGACTCTCAACACCTACATTTCACCAAAGAGGATGCGCAACGTCTTTTCACCTTAGAATTTTGTATTATTTTGCCCATGGGGCATTGATGTACTAACAAATTCTATCTTACTAATATAACGTGTGTTCCTTTTTGTTTAAAACAAATTTGAATTTCTGAATCCTTGAATGCATTACATGAATACATATCATTCATCATATGCATAAACAGGTCTTCACACCAGGTTTCCTTATCTCTCAGCTGTTTATTTCAGCAAGATGGATATTGAGCAGACGGTTAAAGACTTACAAGCGCAGAATTCACAGTTCCAAAAGCTACTTCTGACCTTGGGGAGCTCAAAACTCTACTGGAAAAGGAAAAAGAGAAAAAGAAAAAGAAGAGGGCTGGTGTGGCTACCATGGGTAGAAGATTTGAAGGTCAAGCTAGAAGGGTCCTGGATTTCCCCTCAACATCTGATGAAGGGGTGAGAAAGGGTAAAGAGACTGCCGTGCCATCTGACTCTGAGGAAGAAGAATAAGAAGAGGATGAAGACTATTCTGAACAGCAGTACCCTCCTGCAGATGACAAGTACAAGAATCTGGAAGAGCGTCTGGCTGCCATGGAGGTACAAAGAGTGCCTGGGCTGGACTTTGAAGAGTTAGGGTTGGTCTTTGGCATTGTGATCCCCCCTAAGTTTAAGGTGCCTATATTTGCTAAGTATGATGGGTTGTCTTGTCCAAAGATGCACATGCGATCTTACGTCAGGAAAATCCAACCGCATTCTTCTGACAAAGACCTGTGGGTTCATTTCTTCTAGGACAGTCTTTCAGGGACGCAGTTAGATTGGTTCTACCAGCTAGAGAGGTCTGATGTGCACAATTGGGAGGATTTGGCAGCCGCCTTTTACAAGCAATATCAATATAATACGGACTTAGCACCAACCCGTACTCAATTACAGAGTATGGGCATGGTCTCAAATGAAGGTTTTAAAGAGTATGCCCAAAAATGGAGAGACTTGGCGGGACGAGTACAACCACCTCTATCTGAGAGGGAGCTAGTTGATATGTTCTTGGGTACAGTGTCAGGCCCCTTTTTCAATCACCTGATTGGAAGTTCGTCTGCGGGGTTCACCGAGTTGATTCTAACTGGTGAGAGAGTTGAAGCCGGCATAAAGAGCGAGAAAATTCAAAAAGATACATCTGCTTCCGCTTCCATCAAAAAAACTTTTCCAGCAAAGAAAGAAGTCTCAGCTGTCTACTCCCAAAGATATCAAGGAAGAGTTGAGCGCCGGCCAACGGTGGAGGCCGTAATGATTCAGAAGTCTGCAGTTGATCAGCCCAGAAACAATCAACCCAGAACCAACCCACAGAGGGTGGAAAGGCCCGCACGGCAATTCACCCGGATAAACATGACTCTTGCTCAAGTTTTACCCCATCTCCTGAAGTCAAACCTTGCCAGCTTGAGAGAGGCCCCGAAGAATCCGAATACAACTTCTTCTTACTACCATGCCAACGCCAAGTGTGCTTATCATTCAGATAGCCTGGGGAACGACACTAATAATTGCTGGGCCCTCAAGAATAAGATTCAGAATTTGATAGATGCTAAAGAAGTTGAATTCGACGCCCCTGAAAAGCCGAATGTGATATCTGCTCCAATGCCAAAACATGGTCACAATGCCCATGCTGTTGAAGAGGATCTGTTTATTGCTACTGTTGATGATTTGATGACTCTGCTACCGATAATCAAATTGAATTTGCTGAAGGCTAGGATTTTCCCAGGTTGTGAAGAAGATTGCTGCCTTTTTTCATCCTTACCAAACGATTGTCCATTGTTGAAGTTAGGAATCTAACGCCTAATGGATAACCAAGAAATCCTTTTTGAAAAGACTCCTGTTACACCGACTCCTGTCAATGATGTTTCGATAATTACCATATCCTCCAATCTTTCTAAGGTCTCCAAAAGACCTGTTAAGATTACATCCGATCCGAAGATTGTACCTTTGAAGATAACCATGCGGGGGCCCATCCCGTACAAGTCCAACAAATCAATACCGTGGAACTATAGGGGAGAGATCTTTTACCATGGTAATAAACAATTTGAATCAACTGAAGAGAGTTCTGATGAAGAGACTTCCGACATTGGAAACATTGCCGGAATGAGTAAAATCACCCGCAGTGGAAGAATTTTCTCTCCAGAGATTGCCCCTCAAAGGCAATCTTCGGACCCTCAGCTGCTCCTAAGGTTACCCCTGTATCGGTCAACATATCTGCGAGAACTCCAATTATTGAAGAAGTTGTAACTCCTGTGGTTATCCCCTCTGCTGCTGCTGCTGATAGAGGGAAAGGGATCCAAGAAGAGCCCGTCAGGACAAGGGCTCAACCGTTAATCATCCCTGAAACCTCTCAAAAAGAAATGGAAGAGATTTTGAAAATAATCAAGAAAAGTGATTATAATGTTGTGGAGCAACTGGGGCAAACCCCCTCAAAGATCTCTATGTTGGACTTGCTGCTTTATTCAGAAGCTCATGCTAAAGCTTTGATCAGATTTTTGAAGACGACCCATGTGCCACAAGAAACCTCTGCGGATCAGTTCCAGGAATGTGTAGCTAGCCTAACAGCTGACAATGGTCTAGGATTCTCCGATGCTGATCTAACAATCAAAGGGAGAAAACATAATGACGCTTTGCATGTCTCGGTGGAATGCAGAGGGACTACTCGAACACACGTACTGGTAGACATTGGTTCATCACTGAACGTCTTGCCAAAGAAAGCTTTGGATAGGCTGAATCGTAAGGGTTTAACTTTGAAGCCCAACAACATCATTGTCAAAGCCTTTGATGGTTCTAAAAGGATGGTCCACGGGGAGGTGGACATCCCGATTAATGTGGGAACTGAAACCTTCAACTCCATATTTTATGTGATGGACATTCGTCCTTCCTATTCTTGCTTGTTGGGGAGACCCTGAATTCACCATGCTGAAGTCGTCACTTCTACTCTGCATCAAAAGCTCAAGTACCCTGTCCGGGGAAAAAACTCATAAATGTTCACGGCGAAGAGGAATACATGATAAGCCATCTAAATTCTTTCCGCTATGTAGAATTGGATGGCGAATTCATCGAAACCCCCTTTCAGCATTTTGAAGAGGTAGCTCAGGAGATTGCGGCAGCCAAGACAGTGTCTTCTGTACCCATGATTACCAGACCTCCGCCTCAGATGTCGTCTCTCAAATATGCAAAGGCTTTGATTGAAGAAGGAGGAAGCATAATCTGGGGGCAGCTTCCCGATTTTCCTTTCAAATCTGATAAATTCGGATTGGGTTTCACTTCAGCTAGTCAGAAGGTTGTGCGTCGCTCCAATGCTGGAGGGCCACCAGTGAAGATCACCCATCATGGATTCAACACTTTGGAGGATAGTGAAGAGGAGAGCAACTTAGAGGACTGGATTTTCCCTATGGTGGATGGAGGACTGTGCAATTGGGAGGCAAAGGACTTTGTTCCCATTACTTTCATAAATCAGTAATTTATCTTTCAAACATTTCTGTTGGTTTGTAATAATTCTTGAACAATTCGTACAATTTTAACCTTGTGCCTTACCCGAGGCATATAGGTCCATTTGTAAGGGTTTGATTTTTCATCTTCATATGCCATTTTAATGAATCATGGACGTTTTCACATATAAACTTTTGTGTTCATTGTCTTTCTTTTTACATTTTATTTGTTTAAAGGTGGCTATCCCTTACACACACCCACACTCACAAATGTAGTTACCCTTCCATTCCGGATTCCATGGGTAACTATTCTGCTATGGCCTTCAGTGACTCTGAAGATCTGGTCTACCACGCCGAATACGAAGGTGATGAAGACTGTGACGTGCCGGGAGAGTTGGCTAGACTGCTACAACAGGAAGAAAGGGCTATTCTACATCATGAAGAGCTGTTAGAGACAATTAACTTGGGTACTGAGGAAGACAGAAAAGAAGTTAGAGTGGGTGCCAACCTAGAGCCAAGTGTCAAGGAGCTCTTAATTCAGTTGTTGAATGAGTATGTTGAGATCTTCGCCTAGTCATACAAAGACATACCAGGACTTGATATAGACATTGTGGTACACCGTCTACCCACAAGAGAAGACTGTCCACCAGTTAAACAGAAAGTTCGCCGCATGAGGCCTGACATGTCTAAAAAGATCAAAGCAGAAGTTATGAAGCAGTTCAATGCTAGAATTCTTGCTGTTACTTCCTATCCACAATGTGCCCGTGCCTAAGAAGGACGGCAAAGTGAGAATGTGCATGGATTATAGAGACTTAAACAGGGCCAGCCCTAAAGATGACTTTCCACTACCGCACATTGACATCTTGGTTGACAATACAACTCAGCACAAGGTATTTTCTTTCATGGACAGATTCTCAGGCTATAACCAGATCAAAATGGCCCCTGAGGACATGGAGAAAACTACTTTTGTTACACAGTGGGGTACGTTCTGCTATAAAGTGATGCCATTCGGACTGAAGAATGTCGGGGCAACCTATCAACACGCCATGGTAGCTTTGTTTCATGATATGATACATCATGAGATAGAGGTCTACGTAGATGACATGATAGCCCATTCACAAACTGAAGAAGAACACCTCGACCACCTGCAAAAGTTGTTTGTTAGGTTGAAGGAGTACAAGCTCAGACTGAACCCTAACAAGTGCACTTTCGGAGTCAGGTATGGTAAACTCTTGGGTTTCAGTGTCAACAACAAAGGCATCGAGGTTGATCCTGCCAAAGTCAAAGCTATACGAGAAATGCCTGCCCCTCGCACTGAGAAGGAGGTCAGAGGTTTCTTGGTACGCCTAAACTACATTTCTAGGTTCATTTGTCACCTAACATCTACCTGTGAGCCAATCTTTAAGCTGTTGAAGAAAGATCAGGTGGTTAAATGGAATGATGACTGTCAAGTTGCTTACGATAAAATCAAGGAGTATTTGCTAGAACCTCCTATCTTGATGCCTCCCGTCGAAGGAAGACCGCTAATCATGTATCTGACTATCTTGGAGAATTCAATGGGGTACGTACTGGGCCAACATGACGAGTCTGTCCGAAAAGAGAATGCCATTTATTACCTTAGAAAAAAGTTTACCGACTGTGAGACCCGATACTCACTTCTCGAGAAAACTTGCTGCGCTTTGGTATGGGCTGCTCGCCGATTAAGGCAGTATATGTTGACTCATACCACTTTGCTGATATCTAATATGGATCCGATCAAGTACATCTTTGAGAAGCCTGCTCTACCTGGAAGAATAGCTAGATGACAGATGATCCTAACGGAATACGATATACAGTACACGACCCAAAAAGCTATAAAGGGGAGTGTGCTAGCTGATCATCTGGCTCATCAAGCTGTCGAAGATTACCAATCCATGAGGTTTGACTTCCCTGACGAGGATATTATGACATTGGACAACATTGAAGAGAACAGACTATATGACAGACCTGAACAAGGATCCCGATGGACCCCGTACTTTGATGGTGCCTCCAATGCACTTGGCAACGGTATCAACGCAATACTTATCTCTCCAGAAGGTTACCATACACCTTTCATTGCCCGTCTTTGTTTTAGCTGCACCAACAACATGGCTGAGTATGAAGCTTGCATTTTTGGACTCAAGGCTGCAATAGACTTGGGAATCAAATCCTTGGTTGTGTTTGGAGACTCAGCTTTGGTCATCAGTCAGATAAAAGGAGAGTGGGACACTAAACATCCCAACCTCATCCCTTACAAAGAACATGTCTTGACATTGTTACCTCATTTCGAGCAGATTACCTTCGAGACCTTTCCGCGAGAAGAAAATCAGCTAGCAGATGCTCTAGCTACAATGTCATCCATGTTTAAACTTAACTGGGATAATGAGGCTCCCCAAATCACCATTGAACGGATGGACGAAACTGCACATTGTCATGAGATTAATACCGAAGAAGTAGTGGACCGGCCTTGGTTTCATGAAGTCAAAAGGTATCTCGAGGCGCAAGAATACCCTAAAGGAGCTTCAGTCAACGACAAAAAGTTCTTAAGGAGATTCTCAGCCAAGTTCTTCCTAAGCAATGGTATCCTGTACAAGCGCAATCATGATTGCATTCTGCTCTGTTGTATGGATAAGATTGAAGCTGAACAGATCATGGCTGAATTGCACAATGGTACCTTTGACACTCACTCTAGCGGACATACGATGGCTAAGAAGATTCTACAGGCAGGCTATTACTGGTCTACCATGGAAGCTGACTGCTATCAACATTCCCGGACTTGTCACAAATGTCAAATCTATGCGGACAAGGTACATATACCTCCAGTTCCTCTCAATGTCTTAACAGCTCCTTGGCCATTCGCTATGTGGGGAATCGACATGGTTGGAGAGATCAATCCTACAACATCCAATGGACACCGTTTCATCCTGGTGGCCATTGATTACTTCACCAAGTGGGTCGAAGCAGCTTCCTTCACATCTGTCACAAAGAATGTTGTTGCCCGCTTCATCAAGCAGAAACTCATTTGTCGGTACGGCATCCCCGAAAGGATCATCACTGACAACGGTACAAACCTTAACAACACTATGATCAACGCCTTGTGCGAGCAGTTCCAGATTCAACATCACAATTCATCTCCCTATCGGCCAAAGATGAACGGTGTTGTCGAAGCTGCGAACAAAAATATCAAGAAGATCATACAAAAGATGACAGTCACCTACAAGGACTGGCACGAGATGTTACCATTTGCTCTCCACGGGTACCGTACCACGGCGCGCACATCAACTGGGGAAACACCCTATTCTTTGGTATATGGCATGGAAGCTGTTTTACCTATCGAGGTTCAGATTCCCTCCTTGAGAATCATGAAAGATGCTGGTTTGAGTGAAGACGATTGGATTCAGACCCGACTTGATCAACTTAACTTGATTGACGAGAAGAGACTTACTGCTGTTTGTCATGGTCAGACGTATCAAAAACGGATGATCAAGGCATTCAACAAGAAAGTAAGACGCCAGGTATATCAAGTCAGGGATCTTGTAATCAAGCGGATCATCTTACCGCAAAGTAATCCAGGGGCAAATTGACTCCTACCTACGAAGGACCATTTGTGATCAAAAACATCTTTTCTGGTGGGGCAATGATTTTAACCACCATGGACGGAGATGACCTGCCGCACTTTGCGAACGCAGACATAGTCAAAAGATACTACGCATAAATGACCCGCTAGGTTGACACACCTAGGCAAAAAAAGGGCATCCCGGTGAATCGAAAACCCGAAAGGGAGGTTCAGGCAAAAGTTAGGGATAAACAAAAAAAATCTGTACACCCGGCAAGTTGAAAACCCGAAAGGGCGACTTGGGCAAAAAAGGGTTTCCCGGTGGATCGAAAACCCGAAAGGGCGGTCCAGGAAAAAGTTAGGGAATTAAAGCGTATGACTATGTCTCGTCGGATCACTTTAAGGACAATCTCTTCACAAACAAGCTCCGGGCTTCTGTTCAATCCAATCATCTTCGAACGAAGCAACAAATGGACAAGATGGTCAGAGTTACAAAGGCTATAGCAGAATGGGAACCCCATGGAATTTTTTAACACATAGCCATATTTCTTTGTATAAATTTTTCTCATTTTATGACAACATTCTCTTACTAGGATGTCTGTCTCCTTTGTACAAAATACTTACACAGAGTTAATACAAAGATATTTCAAAGTGCAGAAAACTATTTGTTTTTTCCTTTTTACACTTGTGTTTTATTTGAAAACGTCCAATGATTTATTAAGTGAGCATATGCATTTGAATATAATTACTGTTTACAAATAAATGAAATGGGAGTGAATAATTACTGACAGGTTGAACGTATAGGAAAACGTCTTTAGGCTATTTCAAGAGAAATTCCATACAGTACATCATCTAGGTCCCCAACGGAGCTAAAACCTTGAAATACATATCCCCAACGGAGTTAAATTTCGAAATCCCCATCAGAGCTAAGTTTTCAAACTCCCAATCCCCAACGGAGCCAAAAACTTTGAACTACAAATCCTCAGCAAAGATGAAACTTTCTTCCCCAACGGAGTCCAAAAATCAAACCTTTAAACCCCGGTGGAAAACCATCTAGTTTACTCCAATTCCCCAGAGAGTTGTCTTAAAACCAGATAATTCCCCTGCAAGTTATCTTAGAACCTGATAATTTCCCAGCAAGTTTCTTTGAAGCCTGACAGCTAACCAGACGACAGCTTTGGATAATTCCCCAGTAGATTGGCATACAACCCAAACTCTTGAACTCTCTCCATAACAGGAATGAGCTGTTCCCCACAGAGTCTCCTAAAACTCTCCAGCAGTATAACAATTCCCCACAGAGTTTTTACTACTCTCCAACAGAATAAACTTTCTCCCCGCAAATTTATTCTTATTTTCCAGTAGATTGAAGATTCTCAATCCCCGGCCACAGTCATCAAGGTTCTCGGGACTCCCCAAGCATGTTTCTCCAGCATAACTTGACATTATTCTTACAACAGAATGACTATCATCTTCCAACTTCAAAGGACATGAAGATTCTCATCCCCAGAGAAGTCAGGATTTATCTTCCCCAACAGCAGTCCAAGGTTTTGTTATCCCCAGCTGTCAAGGATTTATTTTCCTCAGCAATACGGCAAATCAGCTTACATGCGTATACATTACATTCATATATTGAACGTTGATAAAATACATGGCATACATCATGACATTACATAGGACTAACTCTTTACCTTTCAGGGAAAGATACAATCAAATTCTCACAAGCTCTCTGGTTCAGTCAAATCAATGCTCAGATTCCTGTTCTAGTTCAAGTTATGAAGCCCAGATTCGACCGGATAATATCTTGATTTTTTCTCTATCATACTATGAAGCCAAGAGATTGACCGAAAAATAGTTAAATCCCCAGCAAATTACTGTGAAGCCTGGAATCGACCAGATAGCAGTATAAAGTACCATAAAGCCTAGACTCGACCAGATAGTGGTACACCTTAGATTCAAGTTATGAAGCCCGGATTCGACCGGATAGTATCTTGATATCTCCAAATACCGTGAATCCTGGACACGACCAGATAATGGTAAAAGACATTGGAGCCCGGACTCGACCAGATAACAGTTTAAGACACTGCGAAGCTTGGGTTTCGACCAAATAGCAGTTTACTTGGCTAATTACTAAGAAGCCCGGAATCGACCAGATATTAGTGTGCCTTAAATTCAAGTTGAAGCCCGGAGGCGACCGGATAACAACTTAATTCCTTCTAAAGCCTGGAGTATGACCAGATAAGAATTGAGAAATGGTGAAGCCTGGAGAACGACCAGATAGCAAGTTTAATCTCATCCCCCCAGTAAGTCACTGTAAAGCCTGGAGCACGACCAGATAAAAGTTCATTTTCACCTCTTCAACCAAGAGATGATTCCCCAGTAGACTAACGGACGACTGAAGCTCCTAAAATTATATTTCTACCACGATAAGGACCAACATTCCCCGGCGTAGTCCTCCTCAACAACAGGTATACGGGCTCTCAAAAAGGAATCTCTTATGCGATCAAACATTCTTGGATGGCATCTTTAAGCCCACCTCCAACAAGATTCTATCACATCTCCAAATGGCATCTTTAAGCCCATTTCCTGAACTATACTTTGACGAGTGCAAATTTACAGGCACTCTAGTGTCCAATCATATTTTACCTTCGAGTCACGAACGACAAAGCTCACCAATCTAACTCTTCAGGTTCAAGAAGATTGAACAGGGGCAGATGTTGTACCCCAAAATTTTCCCTCTCATTTTATCAAGATTCTCCTCACAAGGCTTCTTGGACTCAAAACCAGATTAGGGTCTGCTCAGCTCAAGACACCTCCTTGCACTGATGACCTGAAATTAGGGTTTGAGTTTGCACAGAGATTTTTGGACTTCCAATTCCTCATGTGACTTTCATACTTCATGTTGTACCTCTGAGATTTCTCATACCAAGTTTCAAGCCTTGAATCAAATTTTTGCCCAGTCAATTGGACAGTTGACCCAAAATCAACTGTATTGGGGAAAAAGTCAATTGTGGCCAATTTACAGTCAAACCTCATAATTTTTGATCCACATCAATATTATAGACTCATATGAACCATTTTACCAAGTTTGGACCATAACTCCTCAAGAAATTTGATCAGATCATCAAAAGGGCAAAATGGTCATTTTTAGGGTTTTGACTATAAAAGGGCAATTTCTGATTTTTAACCTAGCCAATGGCAAATTGGGTTCAAGAATGATTTCAAGGACTCAATGGCATCATCTTGACCTAATCACATAGTTCAAAAGATCTCAAATGCATTGGATTGACAGATGAATTTTCCAGTCAACTGATCAAAAATCAACTGTACACTGAAAAGTCAAACTTTGACTTTTTGGTCAAAATCAAATGCCAAGGGTCATTTTTCATAAAAATGTGTCAAAACATGAAACTTTTGCATCAAGAAACCTAATTTTGAAAATTAGGGTTTAAGATGTAGAAATTTCATAGAAATTTTCTAAGTCATGAAAATTTCTTATTTTTCCCAACTTTTCCCAACTTTTTCACCATGATGCAATTGGATTCAAAGAAAACTTCCAACATGAAAGTTGTAGTCCTCCACAAAATCTACAACTTTGAATCATAAAGTTTTCCCAAAAGATGTTTGGATCACAAGTTATGATTTTGTGAATAGGGGTCCAAAAACTTTCTAACTTAGTGAAATTTTGCCCTAGTTTAGGCAAGATTTTGACCTATCTTCATGGCAACTTTTCACATAGTTCCAATTGGAATCTCAAAATTAATTTCAAATATGGATTGTAGAGCATGTTACAAGCTTTCCAAAATGTTCAATAACTCTCCGAGATCATCTATAGTTAGGGAGAATCGAAAGTTTGAAAATGGCAAATTATCACTTTTGTCCAAGGCATTTTGCACCATGTTACAACTTGCAAATCAGTTTGAACCATGCTTGTACTTGCATTATAGGTTCTAATCCTTTTTACACTCATAAATTAAATGCATATACAATGGTTAATGGAATTGTTTTGATCCTTGAAGCTTTGTACAAAGGTTTAATCCAAAAATGGCAAAAAGGTGACATTGCTACTTTGATAAAGCACACTTTATGCAATTTTGTTTATCTTGAGCCATGGACCAAAGCTTTTGCTGCAAACCAACTCCACAAACATCAGGAAAAGCTCACCAACTCTCAGCAGGCCTCAAGTTAGCTTGTACAACCTTGGCTTTTGTCAACTCACCTTTTGCTTCAAAAACAAGAAACCTTGCAAAAGTGAGATAACTTGTGCATCTGTTAAAACCAAGCCTTGTGACCATTTGAAACAAGTTCAGCACATTGTACCAAACCTGAAACACGATTGCCAAGCTTCTCAAACACCCTTAAGCACAAAAACTCCATATCTACCCAAAACAGGGCAAGCTCTGCAGAACTCGAGCCAAAACAAATTCCACTCGTGCGTTTTGTCCCAAACCACTTCAGACACATTGCATACATCCCATCCAAGCTACCCAAATCCCTGTCCAGCAACTGTAACTTCATTTTCAAGCTTCACCATTTTCAATTTCTGAGTTTGCAGGTTGAGTTCTATAGGGACATTCAGGCCATTTCAAAGCAAGCTAAGCATTGGGAAAGGTCAAGGGAACATCAAGCAAGCTCAAAAGTCCTTCAAGCCTCATTCAAAGTTGATGCATTGCCATACTCGAACTTGACTGAACAAGGTAATTTCTAACTTCCTATCTCCTTATTCAGACATCCTTAGGCTTATGTTTGTGAAGCAAAAATGTAGCCCTTAATGTCCTTGAACTGTACATATGCATAGCTTGTATTTATATTAACTGAGCTAGGAGAATTTAGATGATGAACATGCTGAATTTTTTAGGTCAGAAATTAGGGGTGATAAAATTCTCTCTGGTCTTTGAGAGTTAGATCAAGTTTTTTATATCATTAGAATCATGTGATGATGAGCTATAACTTTCATGTTGCAAGATTTTGTTTTTAAGCACGTATGCAGGAGTTACAAGTTTGAACAAGGGCACGCACGTTTTCTGTTTCCAGAGGTTAGGGACGAAGTGAGTTGGGTTGGGCCTGGCTTTTTCTGACTATTGACACCCCCTATTTACTTCCTGCATCCTCTTGGCCCATTTTCTTCATTTTTGTATATTTTCTCATTTCTTTTATATTTTCTGACTTTTATTTTTTTTTCTAAATATTAAAAATCACCAAAAATATTTTCTTAATTTTTACATTTTTATTTTATTATTTTTATTATTTTTTGGGCATAGAAATAGTTTACTAATAATATATACTTTATTTTTCTTGAATAAATTGCAAAATAATATTAAAATACTTACATATTTTTATTTTATTATATTATACATATAAAATAATATTTTCTCACATATTTTGTCTTTTTTAACATTTTTGTATATATATTTATTTATTTTCTTGTGCATAAAAATGAATAAATAAATAAATAGGATATATATTTTCTCTTTTAAAACAAAAATCAGGGTTTCCACCCTTTCCAAAAAATAATCATTTTTATTTCCTTATTTTTAAGAATTAAATAAACTTATTTTTACATACATAAAAATAAATACAAAAACATTTTGCATATTTATATTTGTTGCATATTTAAATAATTGTCTATTTATTTATTTGTACAATAAATTCAATATGGCTGTAATAGTATTAGGGTTTTATTTTGTGCAAATACCCCCTATTCAAACTTGTACCCCCTCCCCATAATAATGTTGTAATAGTCTTAGATTTACTTTTATGCATTTTATCGCTTTCATATACCATGATAGTAAGATTAGGGTTTGTATGCAAAGACCAAAATTAAACAAATAGCATGACTAAACACAAGACAAAAATGCTTGAAAAGTGACAACACAATGCACACAAGCACCCCTAGGGTCCCATCCACTTTGTTGCCATAAAATGGCCATGGTATGCATGCTAAGTATCTTGGCAAAATCAAACAAAACAAAAAGATCATAGTCCCTCGATGACGCTATATTGGTTGCCTAAATAAAAATGATCTAGTCCCTCAAAACTTGCTAAGATACTTGGCAATACTGTTATCATGGTCATACGATGACCCACGCCCGTCCCGTTTAACATCCAAAGATAGGGTTGTTTACCAAATATAATGGTAAAACAACAATGTCAATGGGTTAAAAATATGTAGGAAAGATCTTTGAGTAGGGTAGACAACTCCTAGTTACTTGATCAAACTTGCAAACCATCCTTGCTATTTTCAAAAACACACACAATTTCAAAACATTTCCCAATAAACTTTCAAACATTAAAACATTTTTCAAAAGACAAACACCTTTGTATATATTCAAACAAGAATCATTACAAAGGTTGCCTAAACAAAGGCCTCTTTTCAAAATACTTTCAAAACCACACACAAAAGCACCATTTCAAACAATTGAAAAGCAAAGCAAGTGATCTAAAACAAGTAACTAAGAGCCCATGGAAAACCATGGATGAAAAGGGTGCTAGCACCTTCCCTTTTCATAATCTACCACCCGAACCCAAAAATAATCTCAAAGGTCTTTCCTGTGCTTTTTTACCTTTCCTTTTTGATAAAATAAAAGTCGGTGGCGACTCTTACTAAACTGCAACATTTGCAAACACAAAAGCAAAACCTCAAGTCAGTTCTCCCACTGCATCACAATCATCCATCAGGCGCTAGACACCTGTCTTCAATAAATGACAACCAGTCGGTAGAGATAAATAAAGGTGGCAACCTTCGCCATATCCCGGAAATAAATCGGCCTTCAACAGGTTCCTCTTGACAGTAAGGAGGGAGTAACAAGTTCATCAATAATAGTAACAAATACATCATCTTCAATGGCGTTAACACTACGGTCGTGCTTGGGCATAACAAAAGTCATAACATTTATGATCTCAGGGGCGTCAAATTCAATTTACTTTTCCTCGAGAAGGTCCTGCACTTTGTTTTTCAAAGCCTATCAGTCGTTTGTATCATGACCTAGACTTTCTGAATGGTAAGCACAATGGGAATTTGGGTTGTAATGGGGAGAGGCAGTGTTGGGATTCTTCGGAGCTTCCCGCAAGGTTAACAGATTAGATCTCAACAAATGTGGCAAGACTTGAGACAACGTCATATTTATCCGGGTAAACTGTCTTACCGGTCTTTCTGTTCTCGGCTGACCATTCCTTTGTAAAGTATATGCAAGCTTAGAGATCATGACAGCCCCTACCGCTGGACGACGTTCAGTTTTGTGCTGATTCCTTTGATGGTACAAAACACCAACCTCTTTCTTCCTAGAAAATGGTTTCTTCATCGTGCTCGAGGATGCATATCTTTGAATTTTGCCACTTCTTATGCCTGCTTCTACTCGTTCGCCAGTCATGATTAATTCGGTAAATCCAGCCGAGGAGCTTCCGATTAGGTGTTTGAAGAAAGGGCCAGATAACGTGCCTAAGAATATATCCACCAATTCTCTGTCAGATAGAGGGGGTTGGACTCTTCCCGCGAGATCCCGCCGCTTTTGAGCATATGTTTTGAAACCTTCACTTGTACCCATGGACATGCCTTGTAACTGTGTCCGAGTTGGGGCTAAGTCAGCATTATACTGGTATTGTTTGTAAAAGGCGACAACCAAGTCTTTCCAATTGCGAATATTGGTTCCTTCCAACTGATAAAACCAATCCAAATGTGTCCCTGATAAGCTTTCTTGGAAGAAATGTACCCATAGGTCCCTATCGGTAGTATGGGGTTAAATTTTCCTGACGTATGACCTTAAATGTAGCTTTGGACAAGAGACACCTTCATATTTTGCGAAATTAGGGACCTTGAATTTCCGTGGTATGAAAACCCCTGAGACAAGTCCTAAATCCTCAAAATCCAATCCTGGTACCCTCTGGATCTCCATAGCATTTAGGAGATCTTCCAACTATTTATATTTGTCGTCAGCTAGAGGATACTGCTCTTCAGAGTAATCAACCTCTTCTTCCTCTTCAGATTCTGGATGGTCAGTCACTTCCTTGTTTTTCCCTTCTTGATTGTCCCCTTCACCCGATGATGTTGCGAAGTCTAGAGTCCGTCTAGCTGGTCCTTGGAACCTTCTTCCCAAATTCAAAACACATGCGAATATCTTTGCTTTCTTCTTCTTTTCTTTGATCAACAGAGTTTTCAACTCCTCTTGTCCTTTTTCCAGAGTCAAGAACATTTATTGAAACTGAGCGTTCTGCGCGTGAAGATCTTTTACTGTTTGTTCAATATCCATATCACTGAAATAAACAGAAGAAAGATAAGGAGACTTGTTGTAAGAAACATGTTTGTGTTCTGATGAATGAAGATGCATATGCAAATGATTTCAAGGAAATTAGGGATTTAAATTTGCTTTAGACAAAAAGAAACACACGTTATATTAATAAATCCAAGTTTGAGTACATCATGTCTCCTTGGGCTTACAATACAAAACTCCTAGGATAAAAAAGTTGAACGCATCCTTTTTGGTGCGATGTAAACGTTCAAATTCGGCTCCTCATGAAGCTGATTGGTGAGTTACAGAACTTTCCTCTCACTAGCGTAGAATTGGGCTTCGAAAGTATCCCGTTCTTCTTTAAGTTGGATCTAGGATTTCTGTAGCTCCTCAAAATGAGTTGGCATATCAGGATGAGGAACAACGTAAGGAGTGTCTCCCTCAGCAACTGGCTCTATAATCACAGGTAAGATGGCAAGGTAAGGCATCATAAGACATTGAGCACGAGCTCGCACCCATTTGAGGTAAGGCTCAAGAGGGATGGAATTCTTGTGCCCCAATGTCTTGTTGTCAACTCTGTTTATCATGCCCCAAGCTCGAACGAACCTTTTGTGATAACCCTGAACATCATTCTCATAGTCAAAGACGATTCCTTCGACGAGTGTATCATGAGGACCATACCTTCTAGCATAACCAAATTGTCGCAATGCTAAACAAGGATTATAAGTGACCTCCCTAATGCCTAAGAGAGGCACATTAGGCAATTCCCCAGAGTGATCAATGATGGTAACATCCTCCAAGGATTGTGAACACCAATGAATATCTGAATGTGTAAGGGACATCAGCCTACGAGACCATTTCAAACCCTGCTCATTCTTCAAAGTAGACCGAGTTAGGTGCGAAATAAACCACATAGCTAACAGAGGAGTGCAAAATAGAAGGGTCCCTATTCTCTTTAGAGTGCGTGTATACAGAGAGTGTAGAATATCCCCAAGTAAGGTAGGCACCAGATTGTGCGACAGAAAAATCTTAACTGCATTCACATCTATGAGTTGGTCCGCGTTAGGAAAAAGTATTGTCCCATAGATGAGAAGGGCCAACACCTCCTCAAAAGCTTGTAAATCCAGGCTATCCCAAAAATAGTGGGCTCTCTCAAATAGAAACTTAGTTGGAAATCCTTGGACACATCTTCTGGTTTCCCAATTTTCCACTACGTCAGACTGTTGTAAAGACAGAGCTTGAGAAATCTCTTCAGCCTTTGGGTCTCTTTCCGTACCATTGAATGGTAGCTGATTAAGGATAGGTACCCCCAATAACTAAGAAAACTCCTCCATAGTAGGCACTAGCTGGTAATCAGGAAAAGTGAAGCAGTGGTGCACCGGATCAAAGAACTGAAAGACCACTTTTAACATTTCTTCATCAGGGGTGGAAGTGACCAAGTTGAGAATTCGACCAGCTTTCAGGAATCCTTGATGCTAACTCCTTGAGTTGAGGATGCACTTTCACAAGTTTGATTTGGATAGTGTTCCTGCGAGCGAATGTCATGTCCTATAAAACAAAAACAAAGATAAACCCTAAAAAATCCTTCAAATGGTTAGTATGATATGCCATGTCATGATGTCATGATTATGCTAAGAAATCACAGATATATTAAACACAAAAAATCACACAAGAGACCTTAGGTTTAAGGCTTGCATGGGTTTTAAGGTAGTACCCTCTTAAAGTTGGATTGGTTCAACCTGTCCTATAAATAGTAAATCAGGTTCTAAGGGATCTCAAAATCACTGACCTTTCCCACAAGCTTCATTCGACAGGTGATTGACTCGCAACCAAACAAAACTCAGGAGTCAAGTCTCAATGAGTGTAGCATCGAGTATCTGTCGACTTTGAGAATACACCAAAGACGACCATCTCGCTATGTCCTAATGGCCAAGTTGTTCATTTAAAGGTTCTAAGGTCAGTTGACACTTTATGACACCACACAGCGGCCCCGTATTCTCCTTGATTAACTCAAGGGATACCAGAACCAACCAAAGTGTCGCATCAACATAGCCATTGCTTCAACCGTGTCGGTGTATCCTGCACAGTTTATACGATTTATTGCAACTTACCTAAAAGTTTTCCCCCAGATCCGGGTGAAGGATCAAAATAAACCCAAGCAAGGAACCATAATTTAAAGCATGCAAGTTAAACAAAGGAAGCAAGTAAATATGATCTAACCCTAAGGTAACCCCACTTTTTAAGTATATATTCTCCAGCAGAGTCGCCAGTTCTGTGATATGGTGGGAGAACTGACTTGGGTATTTTGCGTTTGATTGCAATTGTTGTGGATAGCAAGAGTCGCCACCGAATTTTCTTTTATCCAATAAGTAAAGGCTGAAAAGAACAGGAAAGACCTTTAGAGATGTTTTCTTGAGTTCGGGAGTAGATTATGAAAAGGGAAGGTATTAGCACCCTTCTCATCCGTAGTTATCTACGAGCTCTTAGTTTCTTGTTAGATCACTTGCTTTTGTTTGAATGTGTGCTTGTGGTATGGGTTTTGAAAATGTCCTTGTAATGGCTCTCGTTTCTATAAGAACTCGTACAAAGTGTTGTTTCGAAAATAGTTCAAAAGGTGTTTGTGGAATGTGTTTTTTGAAAGTGACTTTGAAAAGGTGTCTTTGTAATGGCTCTCGTTTCTATAATAACACATACAAAGTGTTGTCTTTTGAAAATGTTTCAAAATAAGTGTGTAGGTGTATAAAACATTTTTTATTGTGAGCAAGCGAGCGACTAGGAGCAAATCTACCTACTCAAAAGGTCTTATATGTTCTTTTCCCCATCCTTTAGATATTTCTATCTCACCATTGTTTTGGTAAAAAGCCTTATCATTGGATATGAAGGAACAGGCGTGTGAAGTTTGTATAGTCATAGAAGGCAACCTATGGTACATTTTAGCAATATCGTTTTAGGGACTAGATCGTTTACCGAAGGAAACATCGAGGGTCATCGAGGGGCTACGATCTTTTATCGAGGGTCTTTGCTAAAACGCCCATGTTCGAGGGACATGACTATTTTTCCGATAGGCACCAAGGGAGATTACCCTAAGCGTGCATGTGTGAATAGTGTGCTTGATTGCATGCATTTAGTCTTTGATTTTTTTGGATTGTCTATTTGTTTTTTTTTATCTTGCCATATACACCTAATTACTAGCAATATATGAAAGCAATAAAAACGCGGAAAAGTAAAGTCCTACGCTATTACATCATTAAGGGGATGAGGTGTACAAATTTATAATGGGGATTGCGAGAAATTAAAATCCTAATTATCTATTACAACCATATTGAAATAATTTACAAGAAATGTAAAAATGGAATAGTCTTGTTTTTGTTAAGAAAAGAAATAAGTTTGCTAAAGAAAACATTTTTGATCTTTGGATCTTTGAGTTTTAAGAGGGATAAAATAAAGTATGCAAATATAAAATATTTTTTGGTGTTTTTTGGTTATTAAAAGCTAATATAAGATAAATAAGAGAAAAGGAGTCAGAATCAACACATTGCTGAAACGAGAAGGAACATAAGTTCTGACTCTGATACATTGTAAGAGAGAAAATGTTATTAGGAAAGTAGAGGGTCAGAAGTTCTGGGCATGGGTACACCAAATTCTGAGGTTGCTGGGAACAAAGGAAAATCTAAGAGTTCTGATTGTTAAAGGGGTTCAGAAGCTATAATGTAGCTGGGAACCTAGAAATTCATATGTCACTGGCAGATCAGAAGTTCTGGTTATTTGAGAGAGTGAGGTGATAATGCTGTTGGGTGAGGTTGTCTAGAAGTTCTGACCTAGGAGTATTGTCTGACAGATAAATGGGTAAAAATGTCAATAAATGAACCTAAAAAGATGCTTCTGGGGTTAGAACCCAGGACCCTTAGTACTAATTTCTTATGCGCACACACTGTCTACCACTGCGGTGGCTATACATCCGGTATCAGAAGCAAAAGCATAAACATGTATTACAAAGTAGACTCTGATGATGAATTCCATCTATTTCTTAAAGCTAATCAGAACATATGCAACTTAGTCATTTCTTAACAGAACAAAAAACACAAACATAACAATTATGAGAGGTTTCCATCATGGTTTCAGAAACATAAAAAATGTCAAGACTGTAAACCAAAAATAAGCATGTATATGCTAATCCTAGTTTCCTTAAGAAGTTCTGAACTGATGTTCTTCCTACTTAGGCAGACAAATACATGAAACATCAGAATATGTACAATATCAGAATCAGGATGTCTACATTATATTTTAGACATGCAAGTTTAACAATGCCTAAGTGATATGACGAGAGTCAGTAGAAGCTTACCTTGCAGCTGGAGAAGGTCCTGTGAACTGGAGCCTGGTTCTGACTACTTGTAATGTTCTGATCCACTTCCTCACGTGCTCAGGAGACTGGAACAACCTTTAACTTGGGTTATGAATGACTGGAAAATTCTGGCACAGCCAAGAAGCAAAGTTCTGACTTTTAAAGGTAGAGATTGATGGAGAACATGTTACAGTATGAAAACAGAAGTTAGGATGGCTTCTGAATGTATACCAGAAGTTGTATGGATGATTTGGTCAAGAAACACTTGAGGGAAATTGAAGTTTTAATGCAAGAATAAAAAACTAATAGGTTTTGTATTTGTGTTTGTAGTTTTGGATTCCTGGAATTTTTAGCAAGTTTTCAAAGCTTTTTCTTTTCTATTTTTCCAACCTCCCCCTTCACAGTTGCAAATGAAGTTCAATTTACAGGCAAGAACTTTGTAGCTTGGAGAAGTCAAAAGTACCACCATCATGCTAGCGTGCTGGCTTGTTCTTGAAGCAAGTTAAACAAATATGGTGGTTAGCAGCTTTTAGATGTGCCTAAGCTAAATTTGTAAGCATGAATTAAGGAAAAGTACCCTCATAAGCAAAAGCAAAGCATGGGCCCGACATACTCTTTGTACAAAAGTTTACTTTTTCAAGGACAACAATGTACTTCTATGCCACACGTAGGGAAATCCTTTGGTTAAAAACTCAAAAGTGGTTGTGAGCATTAAATGATGATGAGATTTATCAAATCAGAAATCCTGCAATATGAGATTACACATCATAGCTTAAATCTGGCTCAGAAGTTCAGCATCAGCGCAACTTAGAACAAACATCCAACTTCTGATCCTTGAATCTCTTTGCTCAAGCATGTTCTGAGCGAGTTCTCAAACTTTCCAGACAGCTCATGACATGCTTTGTAAGCCCTCTTTGAATTACTCTTGCAACTTCTGACTGAACCTTCATGAAAACTGGCCCAGAAGTTGTAAACAAATTCTGATTTGAAAATGCTCAGAATTTACTAAGTGTTTATGTTTCAAGGACGTGACTTTGGGGATGTATAACTTGAAATCCCAGCATTTCTAGAAGAAGTTTTGTTCTGCAATATTTTAGGTTTTGTTGAGATCTATAACTCTTGTGTTAGAAATTCTTCCAGAATCAGCTTGTATCATGGTGATAATCTGGCCAGAAGTTCTGAATTTTTCATATTTCTTAAACACTTAGAAAAATTCTAAGTATTTAGAATTTGGACTTTTCCAAAGTAAATTTGACTTTTGAATTTCTTGATGAAACAAACTTCATATTTCAACATGTCTTGATGATATATGATTCTTGAAACTTGATTTTGATCCAAAAGTCAAAGTTTGACTTTTCAGTGTGCAAATGACCATTTTGCCCTTGTGAATGACTTTCTTGGAAAATTTATGATTCAAGGTTTGGAATTGGATGGAAGCAAACCTGAGGGTCCAGGATGATCCTTTGAGAAATGAGAGGGAAAATTTTGGGGTACAACAAGGGGAAACTGTTGTACCCCAAAATTTTCCCTCTCAATTTCTCAAGAATTTTCTCACAAGATCTCTATTGGTTCAAGACAACACCAAAATTTATCAGCTCAATATACCTCCCTTAACACATATGACTCAAAATTAGGGTTTGAGTTTTCACAAGTACAATTGGACCTTTGGTGCTTCATATGATTTTCATGGATCATATTGGGCTCTCAAGCATCATGTCGAAGAAAGGAGGGAGAGGAAATTGTCGAAAGGGAAAAGCAGATGGAAATGAGTGTTTGCAGATATGAGTTCGAATTCAAAATCTGTTTCAGGATATTCGAACCACATGACTGATTGAAAAGGAGTGATGGGAAGATTTTGACAAATCGAAGAATAGAAAGCTTGCTTCAATCTACAAGCTTCGATTGGGTAATGGCTTCCTTCGAGCAGTTTGCTTCAATCCATAAGTGTTGTACCCCAAAATTTTCCCTCTCATTTTATCAAGATTTCCCCTCACAAGACTCTTTGGACTCCAAACAGGATTAGGGTTTGCTCTGCTCAAGACATCTCCTTGCACTGTTGACCTGAAATTAGGGTTTGAGTTTGCACAAGGATTTTGGGACTTCCAATGCCTCACGTGACTTTAATACTTCATGTTGGACCTCTAAGATTGCCCATACCAAGTTTCAAGCCTTGAATCACATTTTTGCCCAGTCAATTGGACATATGACCTAAAAATCAACTATATTGGGGAAAAAGTCAACTGTGGCCAATTTACAGTCAAACCTCATAATTTTTTATCCACATCAACATTATAGACTCATATGAACCATTTGATCAAGTTTGGATAACAACTCCTCAAGAAATTTGATCAGATCATCAAAAGGGTAAAATGGTCATTTTTAGGGTTTTGACTGCAGAAGGGCAATTTCTGATTTTTAACCTAGACAATGGAAAATTGGGTTCAATAATGGTTTCAAGGACTCAATGGCATCATCTTGACCTAATCACAAGGTTCAAAAGATCTCAAAAGCATTGGATTGACAGATGAATTTTCCAATCAACTGATCAAAAATCAACTGTACACTGAAAAGTCAAACTTTGACTTTTTGGTCAAAATCAAGTGCCAAGGTTAATTTTTCATCAAGATGTGTCAAAACATGAAACTTGTTCACCAAGAAACCTAATTTTGAAAATTAGGGTTTAAAATGGAAAAATTTTATAACTTAGAAATTTTCTAAGTTATGAAAATTTCTCATTTCCCCCAACTTTGCCCAACTTTTTCACCATGATGCAATTGGATTCAAAGAAAACTTCCAACATAAAAGTTGTATTCCTCCACAAAATCTACAACTTTTATTCACAAAGTTTTCCCAAAAGATGCTTGGATCTCAAGTTATGATTTTGTGAACAAGGGTCCATGAAACTTTTAACTTAGTGAAATTTTGCTCTAGTTTAGGCAGGATTTTGACCTATCTTCATGGTAACTTTTAACATAGTTCCAATTGGAATCTAAAAATGCATTTCAAATATGGATTGTATATCATGTTACAAGCTTCCCAAAATGTCCAAGAACTATCCAAGATCATTTGTGGTTAGGGAGAATCGAAGGATTGAAAATGGAAAATCATCACTTTTGGCTAAGGCATTTTGCACATTGATACAAGTTGCAAATCAGTTTGGATCATGCTTGTACTTGGTTTACAGGTTCTAATCCTTTCTACACTCATAAATTAAATTCAAACACATTGAATTAAGGCTTTGTTATGAGCTTTAGAGCATTGTACAAAGAACTATTCCAAAAATGGCAAAAAGATAACAATGTTATTTTGATAAAGGTCACTTTTAGCAACTTTGTTTATCTTGAGCCAAGGACCCAATATTTTGCAGCAAACAAAGTCCACAAACTTGGGGCAATGTTCACAAACTATGTGCAGGCTTTGAGCTAGCCTGTACAGGCCTTAGCATTGTCAATTCAAACTTTTCTTCAAAAACAGGCAAGTGTGCAAAAACTCCACAACTCTTCCATCTGATAAGAACAAAGTTTGTACACATTTCAAACAACTTCAGCATATCATACCAAGCCAAAAACACGAGCTAACAAGTTCTCAAACCCTCCAAAACACCAAAACACCAACTTCTGCCCAAAACAGGGCAAGTTCTGCAGATTCACTTCCAAAACAAATTTGCCTCGTGCGTTTTGACCCAAACCACTTCCAACACACTCCATACAACATACCTAAGCTGTCCAGACCATTCTCAAGCAACTGTAACCTGGTGTTCACACTTCACCATTTTTACTTTGAAGCTTTGCAGGTTGAGTTCTACAAGCATATTCAGGAAAGTTCAAAGCAAGCCAAGCATTGGGGAAGGTTAAGGGAACATCAAGCAAGCTCAAAAGTCCTTCAGGCCTCACCAAAAGTTGCTACATTGCCATACTCGAGTTTGACTGAAACAGGTATTTTCCAACTTTCTATCTCCTTATTTAGGCATCATTAAGCTTAGGTTTGTGAAGCAAAAATGTAGTCCTCATTGTCCTTGAGCTGTACATATGCATAGAATTCATTTATGTTAGCTGAGCTAGGAGAATTTGGATGTTGAAGTTGCTGAATTTTTTAGGTCAGAAATTGGGGGTGATAAAATTCTCCCTGGTTTCTTAGAGTTAGATCAAGTTTTTTATATGGTTAGAATCGTGTGATGATAAGCTATAACTTTCATGTTGCAAGTTTTTGTTTTTAAGCACGTATGCAGGAGATACGGTTTGAGTTGCAGGACACGCGCATTTTTGTTCAAACGTCAGGGATGAAGCTGGAACGTGGGATGGTCCTGGCCTGCCTTGCTTTTGACACCCCCATCCTGCTTTTTGCACCCCCTTGGCCCATTTCTTTATTTTTTGCATATTTTTTTCATTTCATTTTTATTTTCTGACTTTATTATTTTTTTCCAAATATTAAAAATCATCAAAAATATTTTCTTAATTTTTACATTTTTATTTTATTATTTTTTATGACAAAAGATAGTTTATTAAATAATATATACTTTTATTTTCTTAAATAAATTTATAAATAATACAAAAATACCATATATTTTTATTTTTATTATTTATATACTTAAATAATATTTTCTCACACATTTTAATTTTTTAACACTTTTGTATATATTTTTATTTATTTTATTTGTACATAAATGAATAAATAAATAATATAATACATTTTCTTTTTAAACAAAAAAACTAGGGTTTCCACCCTTTCCAAAAAATAATCACTAATATTTTTTTTCTTATTTTTGATACATAAATAAATTTATTTTTACATACATAAAAATAAATACAAAAAACATTTTTGCATATTTATATTTAATTGCATATTTAAATATTGTCTATTTATTTATTTGTACAAACAAATTCAATATGGTTGTAATAGTTTTAGGGCTTTATTGTTGAGAAATATCCCCTTATTCAAACTTGTACCCCTCTCCCCATAATAATGTTGTAATAGTCTTAGATTTACTTTTACGCATTTTATCGCTTTGATATGCCATGATAGTAAGTTAGGGTTTGTATGCAAAAGACCAAAATCAAAACAAATAGCATGACTAAACACAAGACAAAAATGCATAAAAAATGACAACACAATGCACACAAGCACCCCTAGGGTTTCGTCCACTTATTGCCTTAAAAATGGCCATGGTATGCATGCTAGGTATCTTGGCAAAAAAAAAACAAAACAAAAAGATCATAGTCCCTCGATGATGCTATCTTGGTTGCCTATACAAAAATGATCTAGACCCTCAAAAAACTTGCTAAGATACTTGGCACAATTGTTATCATGGTCATATGATGACCCGCGTCTGTCCCGTTTAACATCCAAAGATAGGGTTGTTTACCAAATGCAATGGTAAAACAACAATGTCAAAGGGTTAAAAATGTGTAGGAAAGATCTTTAAGTAGGGTGGACAACTCCTAGTTACTTGATCAAACTTTCAAACATCCTTGCTATTTTCAAAAACACACAATACGATTTCAAAACATTTCCCAAAACAAAACATTGAAACATTTTTCAAAAGACAAACACCTTTGTATACATTCAAACAAGAATCATTACAAAGGTTGCCACAATGATGGCCTCTTTTTAAAATACTTTCAAAACCACACACACAAAAGCACCATTTCAAGCAATTGAAAAGAAAAAGCAAGTGATCTAAAACAAGTAACTAAGAGCCCATGGAAAACCATGGATGAAAAGGGTGCTAGCACCTTCCCTTTTCATAATCTACCCCCCGAACCCAAAAACAATCTCAAAGGTCTTTCCTGTGCTTTTTTACCTTTCCTTTTGGATAAAATAAAAGTCGATGGTGACTCTTGCTAAACCGAAACATTTGCAAACACAAACGCAAAACCTCAAGTCAGTTTTCCCACCGCATCACAACAAGCTTCGACTGGGCAATGGCTTTCTTCGAGCAGCTTGCTTCAATCCATAAGCTTCGATTGGGAATTGTCTATCTTCATGCTTGCTTCGATCTACGAGGTAATGACTTCCTTCATGCTTACTTCGATCCACAAAGCAATGATTTCCTTCATGCTTGCTTCGATCCACAAGGCAATGGATTCCTTCATGCTTGCTTTGATCCACAAAGAAATGACTTCCTTCATGCTTGCTTCGATCCACAAAGCAATGACTTCCTTCATGCTTTCTTCAATCCACCTCTCAAATTGCTTCAATCCACATACTAAACCCTTCGACACACATAGTTTCGACACTATGAATTACAAGTCTATCTTCATACTTTCTTCTAACCACAAGGATAGTTGGTTATGGAAATTGAAGTTTGGACATTTGAACTTTCAACGAATTACTCAAGATATGGTTTTCCAAGTCTTGAGATACCTGGAAAAAATTTGTGAAGTAGGAAAGCAATCCAAAATTTCTTTCGTTTTGACTATGCCAATGAGATCATCTTGCATGCTCAAAGTGGTACATTCAGATGAATGTGGTCCATTCAAAGAACATACATTTGATGGTCCATTCTAAGAACATACAATTGGTGGATTCTAAAAACATATAATTGGTTGATTCGAAGAACATACAATTGGTGGTCCACTCGAAGAACATACTATTGGTGGTCCATTCGAAGAACATACAATTGATGGATTCGAAGAACATACAATTGTTGGTCCATTCGAAGGACATACAATTGGTGGAAACAAATATTTCTTTGTCTGTTGATGAGTCTGGTCGAAAGTGGTGGATCTATGTGATCAAAACTAAGGGACGGAGTGTTCGACCAAAGTAAAGAAAAAGATCAAATCCATAGGCCATGCTACATGATCTTGCTTTGCAGGCCTCAAACTTGTGTTTCACTCCATAATTAATTGTTTACACAATGAATTAAGCTCTTACCCAAGTTATTAAGCCATTGTCCAAAAGATATTTCTATAAAGTAAGCTTGTTGGTACAAAACTTGTCTTGAGCCCATACATTGCTTACTTCTGATCATGGAAAGTAGCCCCTCTGTACCAACAACTTTGGTACTTCATCTTGGGATCATGGAAAATTTGACATAACTTGGCATTTGCATTCAAACTAAACCATTTTTTGTTATCTTACAAATTTGGTTACTCCAACTTCCCAAACCTTTTCTCAATAAATAGAGAGGCCATTTACAAGCTAAAGAGGCCAGATTCTTGGCACATCCTGACTTTACACACGAAAACCTCAAATTTCTTCATGTATTAGTGAGCCTTTCGATTCACTCCCAGCTTCCACATACTAGCTTTTCTATTCACTCCCAACTTCCATATACCATCCTTTTGATTCACCCATAGCTTCCATATACCATCCTTTCGATTCAGTGACTTTTAAAGCAAAGCAGTGATCCCACTAGCTCAAGGAAGGTCCTTGAAGGCTTAATCCATCATCAAACCGTTCTTGGAGGTTTTGTCGAAGTCCCTCAAGTTTCACTCCAAGAGGTAAGTTTTCTTAAACTTGGAACTCTTTATTCAAACATCATTTGTATATACTTTGTGAAGGAAAAATGTAGATATCATGTCTAAGAAGCTGACCATGTCCATAGTTTTGATTATCATTGCTTGTACATTAAAAATTTCATCACAGAACAGTTAGGTCTTAGTTTTGGTATTGAACAAAATTCATGCTAGCCTTAGAACCATAGCTGTTGAAAATTATGTGGTTAGGTTCATATTTAAATCTTAGGCTGATTTGATGTTTACATTTATTTTGATTCGACTGAGAAATGAGGCTTTTAGAAGCTTAACAAATTGAGTCATCATGGCCTATGCATACAAGGGAGAGAAAGCTGGGCATTTCTCCATTCAGAAACAAGTTTGTTCTACAAACGGATGAAGCAGACCACCCTAGTGGTACAAACAACACGCACTATGGCTTGCCTTGCCGGAGATCCTGGATTAGACCCCCAGCCGGACCATTTGTTATTTTTCAAATTTTCTCACTTTGTCTTATTTGCAGGAAGCATACCTGGGCCTCCATAGTTGGGCTTCGACATTTTTATGTTTCTGACCCCCTGCTTACTAACTAACAAACAGGCCATGGACACAAACACAAAACCGTTTTCTACACAAAAATTGTTTTAAACACAAAAAACTATTTTCTATACAAAAACACCTCAAATTCAACTTCCACCCCTTCCTGACTTATTTTATTTTATTTATTTCCTATTTTCTTTATTATTATAATTAGTATTATTTTTATTAATATAAAAAAGACATAAAAATGTTTTCCTTTTTAAATCAAATTAGTTTAAATTTCTTTTATTAACTAATTATTTCTTTTTAGTTTATTAGGTAAAAATCTTTTCTTAACAAAAACAAAACAAATATAGTCCTTTTTCCATTTTGTCTTGTACATTATATTTCTTATACATTATTCAAGTTTCAATATGGTTGTAATAGATAATTAGGTTTAAATTCTTGCAACCCTCATTTGTAAATTTGTACACCCCAACCCCAAATGATATAATAATGTAGTAAATTTATTTTTCGCAATTTATCGCTTTCATATAAATGCTAGTAACTTAGGGTTTGTATGGAAAGATAAAATCAATGCTTAGAAAACCCTAATTCAAGAATATCAAGTATGAAAAAAATAAACACTTGCACACTTGCACCTCTAGGGTTAACTCCACTTGTTGCCTTATGAAAAATGGTCCTAATATGCATGTCAAACATTGCTATACGGTGGGAAAACTGACTTGGTTGTTTTGCGTTTGATCGCAATTATTGCAGATAGCAAGAGTCACCACTGACTTTTCTTTTATCCAATAAAGGAAAGGGTGAAAAGAACAAGAAAGACCTTTGAGAATTTTTCTTGAGTTCAGGGGGTAGATTATTGTAGTTGTTTAGTTATTGGCTTGCATTTTTGGTAAAACCCAAGTGTATCAGTGAATGTCATGACTGATGTCATAACATTCTAGTTTAGTATGTACTGATTCATTAGGTACCTTTGCAGAAAAATATTGTCATACAGGTACTGATGTTTATAAGTGTGTATCTGAGCATTTTGCAAAATGATCACATTTACCTAAATCAGTAGACATGTTTTCAGATGTCATAACAGATGTTAAGACATCCTGTTCTGAACTAACAGGTATGCAGTTTGGTTAATTCTGAGTTTTTTCAGGAAAATGACTCAGTCTTTCCAGAACAGAATCCTGCGTTTTCTTTGGGTTAACCTAGCTCAACCCTAACCTGGTTGATAAAGTCCTGTGACCTAGTCTTAAGGTCAAACGGAATTAACCCTAGCTTTTTGGGGAAACCCTAACTGAAGATGCAGCTGCTATATATTCAACAGAGCTGCTGTTTTGAAAGTAATCCCTTTTTGACAGAAGATCATTTAGAAGCTGTATAGTTTTTACTATTGTAATCCAAGCAATTATCATTGTGATAAGTGACTTGGAATAGGTTTTAATTGTAAGGGTTGTGTAACACTCAAAGCTTTGAAGCAAGAGTGTTTGTATGTCTCTTGACTAAAGCTGTGAAGCAAAGTCAAGTTAGGTTTGTGTATCACTCAAAGCTGTGAAGCAAGAGTGTTTGTGTTGCTTGATTAAAAAGCTGTGAAGCATAATAAAGTGTATGTTTTGAAGAGTGTCTTCAACAATTCATTAGTCAAATTGTTTTTATGTATCACTGCTGTGATTGAGGGGGAGTGAGTAGGAACTCAGGTTTAAGTTGTACTTAGATTGAAGTTGCATTGGGTAGGTCTTAAGTGAAGGAGATAAACTGGTTGGTTTATTCCTGAATTAATATCTCTTATAGTGGATTTCCTCCCTGGCTTGGTAGCCCCCAGAGTAGGTGTTGTTGCACACTGAACTGGGTAAACAATTGACTGTGTTCTTTACTGTTTTTGTATTTACTGTCTTATAGAAAGTCAGATACGGTGTCATAACATTGAACGTGACATTGAGTATCTGCAGCCAGAATTTCAATTGGTATCAGAGCAGGCACCCTGCCTGTATTACTGGGTGAGATCTAGGGATATCACTTTCTGGCACTATGGACAAAGAAGGAGTTTTTGGAAATAGACCACCCATTCTGGATGGAACTAATTATGACTACTGGAAACCTCGTATGATTGCCTTCTTAAAATCTCTGGACAAAAAGGCTTGGAGAGCTGCTGACAAAGGATGGATCCATCCCACCATAGCTGAGAAAGATGGGACAATCAGTTTGAAGCCTGAGGAAGATTGGAGTAAAGAAGAAGATGAGTTAGCCCTGGGAAATTCCAAAGCTTTAAATGCCTTGTTCAATGGAATTGATAGAAACATTTTCAGACTAGTACATCAATATGAACTGGCCAAGGAAGTTTGGGACACTCTCAAAACTACCCATGAGGGCACTTCCAAAGTAAAAATGTCAAGGCTTCAGATGTTGACTACCAAGTTTGAGAATCTAAAAATGATGGAAGATGAAACCATTCATGAGTTTCACATGAACATCTTGGAGATTGCCAACACCTCAGGAGCACTGGGAGAAAAGATGTCAGAAGAAAAATTGGTGAGAAAGATTCTCAGATCCTTGCCTAAAAGATTTGCAATGAAGGTAACTGCCATAGAGGAAGCCCAGGACATCAGCAAGTTGAAAGTGGATGAACTTATTGGGTCTCTTCAGACTTTTGAGATGGGGATCACTGAAAATGGTGACAAGAAGAACAAGAGCATAGCACTTGTTTCCAACACTAATGTTGAAGAAAATATTTCAGAAGCTATAG
Source organism: Vicia faba (assembly GCA_948472305.1). Classification (NCBI taxonomy): domain Eukaryota; kingdom Viridiplantae; phylum Streptophyta; class Magnoliopsida; order Fabales; family Fabaceae; genus Vicia; species Vicia faba. The sequence goes on along the minus strand of OX451740.1, from coordinate 753,021,346 downwards.
CCATGCTTGGAAGACAGTTCAACAAACTCATCAAAAGAATAGATCCAAAGTCAAGGTCTAATGTTCATAACATTCCCTCTGACATTGACAGTTCCAGCAGAAGACCAAGGTCAGAAGAGAAGGGAAATCAAGGCAGAGGAATTCAATGCCATGGTTGTAAAGGATATGGGCATATTCGAGCTGAATGACCTACCTTTCTTAAGAAACAAAAGAAAGGAATGATTGTTACTTGGTCTGACTGTGATTCAGAAAGTAATTCTGAAGAAGAATCTGCCAAACTAGTTAATGCTCTAACTGGTGTTTGTACCTCTGAAAGTGACATTAGTGATGAAGAGGTGACTTTTAAAGAACTGGCTGATACTTACAAGAAATTGTGTATCAGAAGTACTGAAGTCTGTGTGCAAAATGAGAAACAATCAAAACTCATCATAAAGCTGGAGGCTGAAAAAAGGGCAAACCTTGAAACTATAAGTCATCTAGAAGGGGAAGTTCAATTGCTGAACTCACAACTGAATCAAATGACCAAATCTGTCAAGATGCTGACTAATGGAACAGACAAATTGGAAGAGATCCTTCAGGTTGGACAAAATGTGGGAAATAAATCTGGACTAGGATTTATGGAAGCAAAGAAATCTGGTACAGATAAGAAGATCAGGCCTGATAAGCAAATGTCAAAACAGATGTCTCAACACAACTCTCAACACCAGGAACTGAGACATATGAAGAAAAGGTACCAAATATGGAGATGTCATCATTGTGGGAGATATGGCCACATAAAGCCCTTCTGCTTCAGATTGCATGGATACCCTAATCAGAACTCAGGTGTCAAACCTAAGTCTAAAAAGGTACCACATGCTCCTAAATGGAAGAAAAAGGCTACTGCCCTGATAGCCCACACTTCCCTGAGGGTCTCTGCAAAGGAAGACTGGTACTTTGACAGTGGATGTTCCAGACACATGACTGGAATCAAGAACCTCCTCAATAATGTTAAACCTCACACCACCAGTTTTGTGACCTTTGGAGATGGTGCTAAAGGTGAAATCAAAGGAGTTAGTGATTTGGACTGCCCTGGAGTTCCAAGTCTGAATGAAGTACTGCTGGTAAAAGGGCTGACTGCTAATCTCATTAGTATCAGTCAATTGTGTGATCTAGGATTCAAGGTCAATTTCTCAAAATCTGAATGTCTTGTAATTAATGAAAAGCAAGAAACTGTAATGAAAGGAGTCAGATCTAAAGACAACTGTTACTTGTGGGAGCCTGAGAACACTAATTTCTCCTCTGTGTGTTCCATTGCAAAGGAAGAAAAAGAGGTGAAACTGTGGCACCAAAAACATGGCCATCTTCATCTAAGAGGTATGAAAAGGATTATCGCCATGGAGGCAGTCAGAGGGATTCCAAGACTGCAAATTGATGAAGGAAGAGTTTGTGGTGAATGTCAGGTTGGTAAGCAGACTAGGATGTCACATCCAAAGTCAAGACATCTGACCACCTCTAAGGTTCTAGAACTTCTTCATATGGATCTGATGGGACCAATGCAAGTGGAGAGTCTTGGTGGAAAAAGATATGCCTATGTGGTTGTGGATGATTTTTCCAGATTCACCTGGATTAACTTCATTAGGGAAAAATCTGATGTATTTGAAGTTTTTAAAGAATTGTGCAAAAAAATTCAAAGAGAAAAGGAAGGGTGTATTGTCAGAATCAGAAGTGATCATGGCAAGGAATTTGAAAACAGCAAGTTTGATGAATTCTGTTCCTCAGAAGGAATCAGTCATGAATTTTATTCTCCTATAACTCCTCAGCAAAATGGATTTGTGGAAAGAAAAAGCAGGACCATACAGGAATCTGCCAGAGCAATGATACATGCCAAAAGACTTCCTATGTATTTTTGGGCTGAAGCTATGAATACAGCCTGCTATGTCCATAACAGGGTCACCTTGAGAAAGGGAACCTCATCCACCATATATGAACTCTGGAAAGGAAGAAAACCAACTATGAAGTACTTCCATGTGTTTGGCAGCAAATGCTATATTCTGGCAGATCGTGAACAAAGAAGAAAACTGGACCCTAAAAGTGATGAAGGCATATTTCTAGGATACTCCTCAAACAGCAGAGCTTATAGAGTATTCAATTCCAGGACCAAAGTCATGATGGAATCAATAAATGTTATAATTGATGATTATCATGAAGAAATAGATGTCCCTTGTAATGTTGAGATATTCTTTGAGACTCCAACCCAACTGAATGATCTACCCAACACCACCACAACAGAATCTGAATCAAAGGAAGCTAGCAAGATCCCTTCCATCAGAATTCAGAAGGATCATCCAAAAGAACTCATCATAGGAGATCCCAACAGTGGAGTCATTACAAGATCTAGAGAAATCATCTCAAACTCTTGTTTTGTGTCCAAAATGGAACCAAGAAATGTCAAGGAAGCTTTAACTGATGAATACTGGATTGGTGCAATGCAAGATGAACTGAACCAATTCAAGCAACATGAAGTTTGGGAACTGGTTCCTAGACCTGAAGGAACTAACATCATTGGCACAAAATGGATTTTCAAGAACAAATCAGATGCTGAAGGAGTTGTCACCAGGAATAAGGCAAGACTTGTTGCTCAAGAATACACTCAGGTTGAAGGGGTTGATTTTGATGAAACCTTTGCACCTGTAGCCAGGCTGGAATCAATCAGACTCCTATTGTCAATTGCTTGTCTTCTGAAGTTCAAGCTATTTCAGATGGATGTGAAAAGTGCCTTTCTAAATGGGTACTTGAATGAGGAAGCTTATGTGGAACAGCCTAAAGGCTTTGTGGATCCAAACCACCCTGATCATGTCTACAAATTGAGAAAAGCTCTATATGGCCTGAAACAAGCTCCTAGAGCATGGTATGACAGGTTAACAAAGTTTCTCTCAGACAAAGGGTACAGAAAAGGAGGCTTGGACAAAACACTCTTTGTCAAAACTGAAGGAGGGAAGTTGATGGTTGCCCAAATATATGTTGATGACATAGTGTTTGGAGGAATGTCAAAACCTATAGTTAAACATTTTGCTGAACAGATGCAGGCTGAATTCGAAATGAGTCTCATGGGAGAACTAACTTATTTTCTTGGACTGCAAGTCTCACAGATGGAGGACTCAATCTTCTTATCTCAAAGCAAGTATGCTAAGAACATTGTAAAGAAGTTTGGTATGGAGAATGCCAGTCACAAAAGGACTCCTGCCCCTACTCATTTAAAGCTTTCCAAAGATTCAAGTGGGGTTAAGGTGGATCAAAGTCTATACAGAAGCATGATAGGAAGCTTGTTGTACTTAACTGCCAGCAGACCTGATATTGCCTTTGCAGTTGGAGTTTGTGCAAGATACCAAGCTGATCCCAAAGTCAGTCATATCAATCAAGTGAAGAGAATTTTGAAGTATGTGAGTGGAACTTACAACTATGGGTTGCTATATTCTCATGGCTGTGAACCAAATCTGACTGGTTACTGTGATGCTGATTGGGCTGGTAGTGCTGATGATAGAAAAAGCACCTCTGGAGGATGTTTCTTCTTGGGAAATAATCTGGTTTCCTGGTTCAGCAAGAAACAGAATTGTGTGTCTCTCTCTACTGCTGAAGCTGAATACATTGCAGCTGGTAGTAGCTGTTCTCAAATGATCTGGATGAAACAGATGCTTACTGAGTATAATGTCACTCAAGATGTTATGACATTGTACTGTGACAATCTGAGTACAATCAACATTTCCAAGAATCCCATTCAGCATAGTAGGACCAAACATATTGACATAAGACATCACTTTATCAGAGACCTTGTAGAAGAGAAGACAATTAAATTGGAACATGTTGCCACTGAGCTACAGCTGGCTGACATTTTTACCAAGGCTCTTGATGCAAATCAATTTGAAAACTTGAGGGGTAAGTTGGGTATTTGCCAACATGAGGAATTGTAGCAATTAATTTTTCTTAAAACAAGGGTTAAAGGAGTTATGCTTGTTCTGATTGGGTTAAAATTATATTTTCCCATTTCCTTCAATTCTTTTAAGAAGTTGAATAGACACTCCTTTTCTTCCTTCCCCTCTCGTCTCCTCATCAAAACCCAGTCTCTCAATCAGAATTTTCTCTTCAGTTGCTGTTGGTCCTCTAAGTCATGCAGGAAGGTCCCAAGCTTCTGCCTCTGGTAATCCATCTCATCCTTCTTCTTCAGTTCCCCCTGAAATTGCAAATAGGGAAGGGTCAGCCTATGTTAGTCAAGCAATAGCTAAAATTGTTTCAAGAATTCTGAACGAGAACCACTCAGTTCCTGGCATTTCTGTTCCTTTGAATCAAGAAAGTTCAAATGCTGAAACAAATCCAGATGTCTCTAAGGATGTTGAGACATCAGACAAAGAGAAGAATGCTGACACTGCTCACAAAAAAAAGGAAGAAGCCCGAATCCTCTGAGTCTGATGACAGTGCTTAAAGGTTGGTGGAGTTGCTGATTGGTGGAGTTGGTGCTGGTACCTGGTAGAGTTTGGAAGTGTGTTCAGTTTTTAGTTCTGCTCTCATTACTTTTTCTGGATGACTGTATAACTTTTAAGAACATGTATCTTTAGCCCATTTGTGGCTAAAGAGGGGGAGATATATTTTGGTACTTAATTAGACATTCTATTTTTCTGCAGTCATTTCTTTCTGCTGCTATCTATCTCTGATTGCTTAGGGTCTTTAGCCAAAAATCTGCCAAAGGGGGAGTTTGTAGTTTTTTAGTTATTGGCTTGCATTTTTGGTAAAACCCAAGTGTATGTGTGAATGTCATGACTGATGTCATAACATTCTAGTTTAGTATGTACTGATTCATTAGGTACCTTTGCAGAAAAATATTGTCATACAGGTACTGATGTTTATAAGTGTGTATCTGAGCATTTTGCAAAATGATCACATTTACCTAAATCAGTAGACAGGTTTTCAGATGTCATAACAGATGTTAAGACATCCTGTTCTGAACTAACAGGTATGCAGTTTGGTTAATTCTGAGTTTTTTCAGGAAAATGACTCAGTCTTTCCAGAACAGAATCCTGCGTTTTCTTTGGGTTAACCTAGCTCAACCCTAACCTGGTTGATAAAGTCCTGTGACCTAGTCTTAAGGTCAAACGGAATTAACCCTAGCTTTTTGGGGAAACCCTAACTGAAGATGCAGCTGCTATATATTCAACAGAGCTGCTGTTTTGAAAGTAATCCCTTTTTGACAGAAGATCATTTAGAAGCTGTATAGTTTTTACTATTGTAATCCAAGCAATTATCATTGTGATAAGTGACTTGGAATAGGTTTTAATTGTAAGGGTTGTGTAACACTCAAAGCTTTGAAGCAAGAGTGTTTGTATGTCTCTTGACTAAAGCTGTGAAGCAAAGTCAAGTTAGGTTTGTGTATCACTCAAAGCTGTGAAGCAAGAGTGTTTGTGTTGCTTGATTAAAAAGCTGTGAAGCATAATCAAGTGTATGTTTTGAAGAGTGTCTTCAACAATTCATTAGTCAAATTGTTTTTATGTATCACTGCTGTGATTGAGGGGGAGTGAGTAGGAACTCAGGTTTAAGTTGTACTTAGATTGAAGTTGCATTGGGTAGGTCTTAAGTGAAGGAGATAAACTGGTTGGTTTATTCCTGAATTAATATCTCTTATAGTGGATTTCCTCCCTGGCTTGGTAGCCCCCAGAGTAGGTGTTGTTGCACACTGAACTGGGTAAACAATTGACTGTGTTCTTTACTGTTTTTGTATTTACTGTCTTATAGAAAGTCAGATACGGTGTCATAACATTGAACGTGACATTGAGTATCTGCAGCCAGAATTTCAATTATGAAAAGGGAAGGTGTTAGCACCCTTTTCATCCATAGTTATCTACGGGCTCTTAGTTTCTTGCTAGATCATTTTTACTTTGTGTGAAATGTGCTTTGTGGTGTAATTTTGAAAATATTTTGCAAAATGCCTTTGTTACGGCTAACTTTTTAATGATTCTCGTCTCTATAAGAATGCATACAAAGTGTTGATTTTGAAAATAGTTCAAAGAGATGTTTATTTTTGAAGATGTTTTTGAAAGTGTAAGTGTGGAAATGGTTTTAGTTTGAGAGCAAGCAACTAAGAGCGTCCTACCTACTCAAAAGGTATATGTTCTTTTCCTCATCCTTTAGATGTTTCTATCTTACCATTGATTTGGTAAGAAGCCTCATCGTTGGATGTGAAGGGACGGGCGTGGGTCAATTGTATGGTCATAGAAGGAAACCTATGAGACATTTTAGCAATTTTTGTAAGGGCCTAGATCGTTTACCAAAGGCAACATCGAAGGACTACGATCTTTTTATCGAGGGTCTTTGCTAAAACGCCCATCTTTGAGGGACATGACTATTTTCCGAGGCAAAAAGTGAGATTACCCTAGAGGTGCATGTGTGTGAATAGTGTGTTTGATTGCATGCATTTTTGTCTTTGAAATTAGGGTTTCCTAACGGTTGATTTTATCTTGTCATACACACCCTAATTACTAGCATTTATATGAAAAGCGGTAAATTGCAGAAAGTAAATTTACTACGGTATTACATCACTTGGGGATGGGGTGTACAAATTTACAAATGGGGATTTGCGATAAATTAAATCCTAATTATCTATTACAAACATATTGAATTTGTACAAGAATTGAAAGGAATATAATGTAAAAGGCATGAATGAAAAGAAAAGAAATTTTGTTTGGATTTTGTTAAGGAAGTTTAATTAAGTTAAAGAAAAGAAAATAAATAGGAAAATGTTTTTGGTCTTTTTCATTGTAAGAAGTTAAATAAAATAAACTAAATAACTTAAATAGATTTTTGGTGCTTTTGTGTAGAAAACAGTTTTTTGTCTTTAAAACAGTTTTAGTGTAGAAAACAATTTTTGTATTTAAAATAGTTTTTTTGTGTAGAAAAAACAGTTTTATGCTTTGGTCCAGGGCCTGTTTATTTGTTAGTAAACAGGGGGTCAAAAACATAAAAGGTTGAAGCCCAACTGTGGAGGCCCAGATATGCTTCCTGCAAACAAAACAAAGTGAGAAGATATGTAAAATGTACAAAAGGTCTGGTTGGGGCTTGAACCCAGTACCTTACACAAAAATGCCTTTCATGCGCGCTGTTTGTACCACTAGGGTGGTCTGTTTCATCCGTTGGTTATACAACTTGCACTAAATATAAAATGAATTCAGTTCTGAATGTTTAAACATGGATTCATCTTATTCCTTCGAGCGCGGGGATGCATGACTCCATTGTTTGAGCTTTGAAAGTCTTCGTTCCTCAGCAAATCGAAAGATGTTAAACATCAAACCTCCACAAGATCTTAAAACAAATTTAACCATATGACTTTTAAAAGCTATGGGTCGAAAGTTAGCACGAGACACCAAAACTAAGACCTAGTTGTTCAGAGATGAAATTTTTAATATACAAGCAATGATAATCAAAACTATGGGCATGATCAGCTTCCTAGACATGATATCTACATTTTTTTCTTTACAATGTATGTACAAATGATGCTTGAATGAAGAGTTCTAAGTTTTAGAAAACTTACCTCTTGGAGTGAGACTTGAGGGACTTCTACAGAACCTCCAAGAACATTTTGATGATGGACTAAGCCTGATTCGACCTCCCTGAAGCTATTTTAGTTGATGCTTTGTTTTGAAAGTCACTGAATCGAAGGTTGGTATATGGGAGTTAAGAGTGAATCGAAAGGCTCACTAACTTCCTTAAGTGGTTTTTTTTGTGGAGATTTTTGAGAGTTTGAGAGTTCGAGAGTGTTTGAGGATTTTTTTCAACACAACAAGAATCTGGCCTCTTGATATTGCAATTGGTCTCTATATTTATAGAGAAAATGTTAGACATTCATGATCCTGAGATAACATCTTATCATTTTTGTGGGAAACGAAAAAAATCAAGTTTAATGGATTTTCATGGTTCCCAAGTTCAAGTACAAGCGGGGCCTGATGTTTGCAGGAGATTTGAATCATGCTTTTGATGTTGCTTGTAATCATAGATAAATGTCACAAGGCTCAATACATTGACAATTTGCGTAAAGCCCGCTTTCCTGAAATGACAATGATAACTTTATGCCATACATGGAAATATCTCTTGGAAAATACTTTAAACAGTTGGGTAATAGCTTAATTCATTGTGAAATCAATTAATCATACAACCAATGAGGCCTGCAAGGCAAGATCATGTAGCATGGCCTATGGATTCTATCTTCAACTTGATACCTTGAATCAAATACTCTGTCTTTTCGTTTTGGCCACATAGATCCAACCTTCGACCAAACTCAAAAGCAGACAAAACTAATTGTCTCCAACAATTGCATGTTCTTTGAATGGGCCATATTCATATGAATGTACCACTTTGAGTCCTTTCGTTTTGATCACATAGATCCAACCTTCGACCAACCTCAACAATACACAAAACTATTTGTTTCCAACCATTGCATGTTCTTTTAATGGGCCACCAAATGTAATTTGTAGTGTAGAAACTATGTGTGTTGAAGGGTTTGGAGGTGGAATTGAAGCAAGCATGAAGGAGGCCAATGCTTTGTGAATCGAAGCAAGCATGTAGGAGGTCACTACTTTGTGAATTGAAGCAAGCCTGTAGGAGGTAATTTCCTTCTGAATCTAAGCAAGCATGTAGGAGGTCATTGCCTTCTGAAATGAAGCAAGCATGTGGGAGGCCATTGCCTTATGAATCGAAACAAGCCTGTAGGAGGTCATTGCCTTCTAAATCGAAGCAAGCATGTAGGAGGCCATTGCCTTGTGAATCAAAGCAAGCCCGTAGGAGGTCATTGCCTTTTGAATCGAAGCAAGCTTGTAGGAGGTCATTGCCTTTTGAATCGAAGCAAGCCTGTAGGAGGCAAAATGCCCAATCGAAGCTTGTAAACCAAGCTTGCTCGAAGGAGGCCAAATGCCCAATCAAAGCTTGTGAACCAAAGCTTGCTCAAAGGAGGCCAAATGCTCAATCGAAGCTTGTAAACCAAAGCTTTCTCGAAGGAGGCCAAATGCCCAATCGAAGCTTGTGAATCAAGCTTTCTCGAAGGAGGCCAAATTCCTAATCGAAGCTTGTGAATCAAGCTTGCTCGAAGGAATAGCCTGAACCAGATTTTGAATTCGAACTATTATCCACAGCTACTCCTTTCGATCTGCTTTGAGAGCCCAATATGATTCATGGAAACTATATGAGGCATTAAAATTTCAATTGTACTTGTGCAAATTTAAACTCTAGTTTTGAGCCATCCCTGTTGAGGAAGTATCTTGAGCTGATCAAACCTTGTGCACTCTTGACCCAGTAGAAATCTTATGAGAAAATTCTTGAGAAATGAGAGGGAAAATTTTGGGGTACAACAGACATCTTAGCAAACACAATGAAAAATACAAGATCATATTCCCTCGATGACGCTATGAATGTTGCCTTGCAAATGATCTTAGTCCCTCAAGAGAAATGTTAAGATATCTCAAAACATTGCTATTCATGACTATACGATGACCCACGCCCATCCCTTTACCTCCAAAGATAAGTCTTCTCACCAATCAATTGTAAGATAGCAATATCAAAGGAAGGAAGAAATGAACAAAAGACTTTTGAGTAGGTAAAACGTTCTTAGTTGCTTGCTCACAATCCATCTTTAAAAACAAACATCTTTTCAAACACACCAAATACTTTCAAAACATGAAATATTTTCAAAAAGTACAACACTTTGTATGCATTCTTATAGAGACGAGAATCATTACAAAGTTTGCCTAAACAAATGCGCTTTTCAAAAATACTTTCAAAAAACCACCACAAGCACATTTTCAAACAAAGCATTTTCAAGTGATCTAGCAAGCAACTAAGAGCCCATAGATAACTATGGATGAAAAGGGTGCTAACACCTTCCCTTTTCATAATCTACCCCCCTAACTCAAGAAAATATCTCAAAGGTCTTTCTTGTTCTTTTCACCCTTTCCCTATTGGATAAAAGAAAAGTCGGTGGAGACTCTTGCTATCTACAACAATTGTGATCAAACGCAAAACAACCAAGTCAGTTCTCCCACCATATTACAGAACTGGTGACTCTGCTGGGGAGTACTTATAAGTGGGGTTACGTTAGAGCTAGATCACATTTAATTAATTTCATTGCTTGACTTGCTTGCTTTACATTATGGGTCCTTGTTTGGGTTTGTATTGATCCTTTACCCGGATCGGGGAATATTATTAGGTAAGTAGCATTAGATCGTGGGGATTGTGTGGCGTATACTGACATGGTTGAAGCGACGGCTACGTTAGTGTGATGCATTTGTTGGTACCGGTATCCCTTGTGTTGAATCGAGGAGAATACAGGGCCGTTGAGCGGTGTCTTGAAGCACTAACTGACCATAGAACCTTTAATTGAACAACTTGTCCATTAGGAAGTAGTGAGATATTCGACTTTGGTGTAAAGCTGAAGATTGGTTGATACTCGATACTTCACTCATTGAGATCAGACTTTTGGGATATTTCGGTCGCAAGAAAAGATTAATTATGCTGAGACAATGCCCAATGAAGAAAGATCAATGATATTGAGATCCCCTAAAACTCGATTACTTTCTAGGACAGGTTGAACCAACTAAACTTCAAGAGGGTACTTACCTATGAACTCCATGCAATCCTAAACCTAAGGATTTGTTTGCTTTGTTTGTACATAACGACTTGTTTGCTTTTACTTGTGTATGATTACTTGTACATAACATCATGACATCATACCATAGCATTTTCAATAACCATTTCAAGGATCTCAAAGGGCCTGTGATGCAGGGTCATTATGAACCAGACATCTATCAAGGGGCAAGAGGATTTGTTTTCCTCTAACCAAACGCTCCCAAAGATCAAAGCACGGTAACTTGAGTCAAGGGTTATGACCCACTTGACATGGTGAGCTTGATTCTTGTAGGAGGACATTCAACGATACGAAGTTCTTCAATCAAAGTTATGATCAAAGTTCAACTTCTAACATATTCTTATGTTTGCCCTATGAGATCCTTGAAAATATTGCATCCACATACCATGCATCATATCATGACAGGTTTTCCCCACACAGGTTTCTCATCTGCTTACTATTTATTTCAGTAGAGATGGCTCTGTAATAGATCTTCAGACCCAAAATGGTCAGCTTTAAGAATTGTTCCTGAACCTATCCAAGGGGCAAGAAGAAGTGAAAGCACTCCTCATTGAGAGCATGACCAAGAGGAATCATGAAGACAACAGGGATGACCAGTTGGAATGATTACAAACTAAAATGGCAACAATGAAGGTCCAAATAATGGGACAAATGGTGGGTCAGATTGCTCTTATCCAAAACATAGCTCGGGGACAAGAAGAGTTGAGAACTCTCATCAACAAGCTTCATCAATATGGATGCAACCACATGGGACAGACAGTTAGAATTGGGGAGAGAGTCATTAATCAGCCTCCGATGAGACGAGAAGTTGGTTTGGTCAAGAGAACACCTTTCAAAATGGCTACTATACCAAGAGTCCAACAACAACCTCGCCAACCACGACAAGGTGGTCAGCGTAAGCAAGGAAGATAACTTGTTGAGATTAACATGCCCTTGGCTCAAGCATTGCATCATATGTTGGAAGCCAAGCTAGTTACATTGAGGGAGCCTCCTCAAAAACCATTTACTGCTTCTCCCCGTTACAATCATGAAGAAAGGTGTGTGTACCACTCGAACAGTCATGGACACGACACTAACCACTGTTGGACATTGAAAAACAAGATTCAAGACCTGATCAACGAATGGGGGGTTGGAATTCACTCAAGATGGTCAACTTGAGTTTTTTTGTCATCTTTCAAAGGCACACCATCTGAAGTGACAAATTTAGGCGGAGAATTTTTTGTTCATTCGAATTTTCAGTTGTAATTTCTTTGTTTTCTTAAACACTTAGATTTATGTTAGACTTTGGTTACTTTTATTAATGCATTGCATATGTTTGTCTTGAATTAATCTATTCGTTTTCACTATATTTAAACTATGCTTTTATTCCCTTGCTTTCGTGATATTCAACTCTTAACTACAAGTCTAAAAGCTTTAGAGGGAGGAGGATGAAAACAATGTCATAATCTCATATAATATGCTTTTGGACAGACCTTGCTGACAATGTACAAGCGTTCTTTAAATCCCTAAACACAGGAGTTATAAGGAAGATGATCCCTAGTCAACCCCTTTGAGCCAAAGAAGTAGGAGTTTTCTTTTTCACACAAATTGAAACCTTTAATCAAAACCTGGGGTAGGGTAGCTTCTTAGTTAATTCAAATGTGCGTTCAATCGCAAGCTTTCATTTCATACACGACGAATGACATCAAAAACATCCTTCTGAATCAAAAGACGGGGATGGTTCCCTGTAAAGTAGGCAGTCATTATCTCTCAAAAGAAAAATTCCACTGAGTCAAAACCTACGAAGGAGACTTAAGAAAAACGGGGGCATCTCGCTGACTATAATCTCAAAACAGTCAGACAAAAATTAGGGACAGTAGATCAAAAAAGAGTTCGCTACAAACCCTCAACAACAAAAAAATGTTGCAAAAAAATGTCTGCCTTCTCAAATAAACTTCCAATATCCGAACCATCACCCAGACTTTATTCCATACTCAATTGGAATTAAAAATGCACAATTAACTTAGTATAGGGTTGAAGAACATCATGAAGAACAGGTTAGGTACAAATACACTTTAAGCCTTATCCTTTGTTTCTTAAACTATGAACCAGGCCATATTACAGCCCCTTAAAAGTCTTAATTGAAGCATGGGTTAGTTCGAAAGCATACTGTTACAAAAGGTATCTTGACTCCTGTAAGGCTTACTGTAAATCCTAAGTTGAATTCATATTCTTACAAAATTATTTTATTTGCTAAAAATGAATTTTCAAAACTTCAAGACAAATATGAACTTAGAATTTGTTTGAATACCGCTGTTTGCATATGGCTATTTGTTTGACAATAGAGAAATTCGCACAACGAATATCCAATGAACGAAAATTCTCTCAAAGAAACAGAGTCACTTCAAATGGGAAGACACTTCCAATGACAAATCTCCCATAATCAAGGGGGCATGACATGTTACTGTCCAACTCATCTGTGGCAGTCAGGTTGAGATTCCAAGAAATCTCTCAAGAAGTGTTGAATAACCAGGGGTAGATCTCCATCTGAATCACTTGGGGCATTGAACTTGAACTCCAGCAAAAGGGTCATGTACGACCAAGCACACATTTTCTAAAATCACTACAACACTTACTACTATGGACATTGAAAAATCCCCACAAAGTCCCTTTCATAAGGTGATCCCCGTTGAAGTCACCAGAGCCACCTCTATAAGGTCATCCTCACAGAATAATCTTCACGGATAAGGGTACAAACCCCACAAGGCCAAATTCATGGATATCCCTAAAGTTTGATCCATGAAATCTCCAGCCAGAGTTTCAGTCTCTGGAAAACCTCTCCCCAACCGAGTTGGTCTCAAGAAGAATTCTCGAGGAGTTCAGCCAAAAGAAAACGCCTCCCCAACAGTTCGTCAAATATTCTCTTCAACAGGGTTTATTTCCCAAAAAAACTACAGATTCCCCAGCTTGAGTTTTCCTCTTAGACTATTACAAACCAAGGGAATGCAACCCCTAGTCCCCAGTGAAGTCGTCAACAGAGTCATTGTTATCTCCGAAGGTTGCTACAAAGGCTGGACCCGACCAAATAGCAGTTTAAAAGCTCCTCTTACCCAGTAGAGCTTGTTACTATCCCTAGTGGGTTGCTGCGAAGCCTGGAATCCGACCAGATAACAAATAACTTCTTTATCCCCAACAAGTTGTTAACTTCTATTCTCTCCAATCAAGAAATAATTCCCCAGTAGAGAAAATGGACGACTAGAACTCCTAAACTCTTTCCCTCAAGCAGAAATCAACACTCTCCATGGAGTTTTCCTTCAAGAAGAAGTCAATATTCCCCAGCGGAGTTCTCCTCAAACAACAGAACAGGAATCCCTAGCGGAAACATCCTAAAACAAGGTCTGAAGAGGAGCATACTCTTCACCCCCAGTAGCAATCCGGAATTTCATTTCCCAAGGCTCACCGGCATTTGTCAAGGATTTATTTTCCCAGACAAAGATGTACTTCAACAACATTTCACAGTTCATACATCATAGAATATGCATACGAAAAGCATATAGCACAATCTCATTTGTTTTGAGAACACCATTACAAAATTTATTTCATACATCATGACATTACATACAACTAACACTTTACCTTTTCAGGAAAAGATCAATCAACATATAGTTATCATCAACATTTTTCAACAGGTCCAAGATTAGTTTCTGAAGCAAGACAGAGCAACTACCTATGTGACCAGATGCAACTTCACATAGGCTCATCATGAAGCGATCTTACACAGGTTCCTTCTGACTTCCAAATGCAGCTTTACACGGGCTCATCATGAAGCAATCTTACACGGGTTCCTTCTGACTTCTAAATGCAGCTTTACACGGGCTCATCATGAAGCAATCTTACACGGGTTCCTTCTGACTTCCATATGCAGCTTTACACGGGCTCATCATGAAGAAATCTTACACGGTTTTCTTCTAACTTCCAAATGCAGCTTTACACGGGATCATCATGAAGAAATCTTACACGGGTTCCTTCTGACTTCCAAATGCAGCTTTACACTGGCTCATCATGAAGCAATCTTACACTGGTTCCTTCTGACTTCCAAATGCAGCTTTTACACGGGCTCATCATGAAGCAATCTTACACGGGTTCCTTCTAACTTCCAAATGCATCTTTACACGGGCTCATCATGAAGCAATCTTACACGGGTTCCTTTTGACTTCCAAATGCAGCTTTACACTGGTTCATCATGAAGCGATCTTATACGGGTTCCTTCTGACTTCCAAATGCAGCTTTACACTGGCTCATCATGAAGTGATCTTACACGGGTTCCTTCTGACTTCCAAATGCAGCTTTACACGGGCTCGTCATGAAGCAATCTTACACAGGTTCCTTCTGACTTCCAAATGTAGCTTCACACGGGTTCATCATGAGGCAATCTTACACGGGTTCCTTCTAATTTCTAGATGCAGCTTCATAAGAGCTTATCAAGAAGCAATCTTACACGGGTTCCTTCTGATTTCTAAATGCAGCTTCACATGGGCTCATCATGATACCAATCTTACACGGGTTCCTTCTGATTTCTAAATGCATCTTCACACGGGCTCATCATGACACCAATCTTACACAGGTTCCTTCTCATACATTTCCAGATGAAGTTTCGCACGGACTCATCCTGAAGCAACCCTGCCCATGTTCCTTCTCTTAATTTACAGATGAAGTTTCACACAGACTCATCTTAAAGCAACCCTACCCATGTTCCTTCTCATAATTTCTAGATGCAGTTTCATACAGACTCATTCTGAAGCAACCCTACCCAGGTTCCTTCTCTTAATTTCCAAATGAAGTTTCACACAGACTCATCCTGAAGCAACCCTACCCGGGTTCCTTCTCTTAATTTTCAGATGAAGTTTCACACGGACATATCCTGAAGCAACCCTACCCAGGTTCCTTCTCATAATTTCCAGATGCAATTTCACATGGACTCATCCTGAAGCAACCCTACCCAGGCTTCTTCTCATACATTTCCAGATAAAGTTTCACACATACTCATCCCGAAGTAATCTTACACAGATTTCTTCTCATATATTTCCAGATGAAGTTTCACACGGACTCATCCTGAAGCAACCCTACCCAAGTTCCTTCTCATATATTTCCAGATGAAGTTTCACAAAGACTCATCCTGAAGCAGCCCTACCCAGACTCCTTCTCGTATATTTCCATATAGATTTTCATACGGACTCATCCCAAAGCAGTCCTACACAGGTTCCTTCTCATGAATTTCTAGATACACTCCCACAGGGATTCATCCTGAAGCAGTCTTACACGGATTCCTTCTAATACATTTCCAAACACGGCTTAATGCAGGTTCATTCCAGCATGTCATTCAGAATTAAATCGACCAAAGATTTATTCTGATACTTCTCCCAGTTATAATCAAGCTTAAAATTAGTCTAATTTCTATCAACAATCACCTTTGGATGGAATATATGAGCCCATCTCCGACAACTCTCCATCATCTCTCCAAATGTCATCTTTAAGCCCATTCCCTATACAATCAACTAACACATAGTCAAGTTCAAATTTCTGGGCACTCTAGTATTCAATCATCTTCTACCTTCAAGCTACAAACGGCGACGTGCCATCCTTGCTTTTCAGGTTTAAGAAGATTGAACAGGGGAAACTGTTGTACCCTAAAATTCGCCCTCTCAATTTCTCAAGAATTTTCTCACAAGATCTCTATTGGTTCAAGACAGCACCAAAATTGATCAGCTCAAGATACCTCCCCAAACATAGATGACTCAAAACTAGGGTTTGAGTTTGCATAAGTACAATTGGACCTTTGATGCTTCATATGATTTTCATGGATCATATTGGGCTTTCAAGCATCAGGTCGAAGAAAGGAGGAAGAGGAAACTGTCGAAAGGGCAAAGAAGATAGAAAGGAGTGTTTGCAGATAACACTTTGAATTCAAAATATGGTTCAGACTATTCGAACCACATGACTGATCAAAAAGGAGTGATGGGCAGATTTTTACAAATCGAAGAAGAGCAAGCTTGCTTAGATCCACAAGCTTCGATTGGGCAATGGCTTCCTTCGAGCAGTTTGCTTCAATCCACAAGCTTCGACTAGGAAATGACTTCCTTCGAGCAGCTTGCTTCAATCCACAAGCTTCGATTGGGAAATGTCTATCTTCATGCTTGCTTCGATCCACAAGGCAATGACTTCCTTTATGCTTGCTTCAGTCCACAAATCAATGACTTTCTTCATGCTTGTTTCGATCCACAAGGCAATGGTTTCCTTCATGCTTGCTTCGATCTACAAAGCAATGACTTCCTTCATGCTTGATTCGATCCATAAAGCAATGACTTTCTTCATGCTTGCTTCGATCCACCTCTCAACCTGCTTCGATCTTGTGATACAGTGGCAGAACCGACAGTTATATACTGGTTTTGCATTTTGTATTTGCAAATGTTACGGTAAGCAAGAGTCGCCACCGACTTTTATTTTATCCAAATTAAGGAAAGGGTGAAAAGAACAGAAAAATACCTTTTCGAGAGTTTTCTGAGTAAGGGGGTAGATTATGGAAAGGGAAGGTGTTAGCACCCTTTCCATCTGTACTTATCTACGAGCTCTTAGAGGTTTGCTCATTTTTAAAATACCTTTGTGCTTTGTGTGTTTTGAAAATGTTTGGAAAATGCCTTAGTGCGGAGATTTTATTTGTGTTTAACTCTTGTATTAGTCCTCAAGACTGTTAACAAAGCAAATGTTTTGAAATTTGCTTTTGAAAAGTAGTATTTTGTGTAAAACCAAAAATGTTTTTTGAGCAAACTTCTAACAGCTATCTACTTTTATACTCGAAAAGGGTGGTTCTTTTCCTCATATCCTTTATACAGTGCTATCCTACTATTAGTGAGTAGGTAACCCTATCGTTGGATGTATGAGGGACATTCGATGGGACGTTACAATCACCAAGGCAACTGGTGGAGACGCTTTAGCAATTTTGTTTTAAGGACTAGATCATTTACCGAAAGACAATTGTAGGGTCATCGAGGGACTATGATCTTTTGATTTATGGGTCTTTGCTAAAGCGTTCCTACCTCATGACTGTTTTATTTCTGAAGGCAACCAAAATGGGGTACCCTAGAGGTGTATATGTGCAAGTGTATTATATTCAGTTATTTTTTGTCTTTTTGTTAAGTTTCTAGCGTTTGATTATTAGTCTTTTCATACAAGTCTAATTACTAGCAGTTAATATTTTGCAAAAATTTAAAGTGTAGGAATTTAAATATACGCTATTACAATGCTTTGGAGATGGGGATATTTACATGTCTAACAATGAGGGGGATAAAGAAGTAAATATCCTAATTTTAATCTGTTACATCCAGTGAACAGGTACATTAATGATAAAAATGTGAAATCAAATAAACGCACGTGAAATTGAAAATAACGTCTAAAAATATCCTAAGAAATAAAAATCTTTTTGTTTTGTTTTTTATGTATAAAAGAAAATAAATCCTAAATCTCTTTAATTTTAATTTTAAGAAAGATGTTAAAATAATTAATTAATTTATTTAAATTAATTAATAAAAACTATCCTAATGTTTCTGTGATTTTTTTTATTTAATGTTAATTTAAATGGAAAAAGGGTCAATAAAGAAATGAAACAAAAAAATAAAATACAAAAAAAGGGGGGATCCTTTGATTGCACGGAGAAATGGTGGCTTCGATTCAGAGGAAGAAAGTGGCCTTCGATTCAGAGGGAGAATGGAATTTTCGATTCTATGAAGGGTGTTACACTTTGATCCAGTGACATGACATGGCTTTCGATCCAAAGGGTGGATGCTGTGAGGGCACTGAATTTGCAAAGGTGTGTTAGCAAAAACAAAGAAGCATGACCTGGATATCGAAACTCAGGTCCTTCAATCCTACGTGCACTGGGTCTATTCAGGCTATATTTACAGCAAATGTTAGCAACAAAACAAAAGCAGACCTGGGGTCGAACCCATGTCTTTAGTCTTGGATAACAAATCGAGTGAAATTACATATGTGTCATGCAAATGTAGAGTTTGATCTTTTTACCAATTCTTACCAATGATTGATGGATAAATCTGTGGTGATGGGTGTGGATATACTTGTTTGAGGATTGCTTATATTTGGCTTCTGGACCTGGGTATCTTCGATTGGACACTTCTGGACGCGTGCTTGCTTAGGGGATGGTGGTGATTGGAACAGCTTCAGGAAAACTCTAAGAATGTACTTGCTATTTCGTGTGACTCTCTCTCTAGTTATGTTCAGCCTTGGCTGTATAGGTGTGTAAGCTTGTCTTTGGTTTGCAAGCATGCTGTTTATATAGAGTAGAAAGGAGGGGGCAAGAAGGAAATGGTTTAAATAACTTTGATTATGTGTTTGAAAGCCATAAATAATAATTTATAACATTGGCCAAAAACATGAGATCTTGTCTTTTTTTGAAATTTGAATGTATGTGGACATTTTGGCTCCTTCGAATGCCCTCTAGTTGCTCTTCGATTCACCTATTGCCTTCTTTGATTGGACCTCTTGTATAACTTTCGAATGAGCCTTTGGTTTCCTCCTCTGAAGGGGCCTCTTATATAACCTTCGAATGGGCCTTTGGTTGCCTCCTTCGAAGGGGCTTCATGAGTGTCTGTTGAATGGTTCCTTCATTGGACCAATCTATCTGCCTTAGCTGCTTGATTCAAATAACTCAAACGAAGACTTCATTCCGGCCAATCGAAGCCTCCTTTGTCATGAAGGTAATGGCGCATGAGGCTTGGGTATCTGGAAGCAAGCAGGACTTTGGCCAGACTCATAAAAAGGAAAAACAACACTTATTTTCAACCATTATGTGCCTTTCGACTGGACCAAATGCATGCCCTTTCGAAGGCACCATTTGTGTGTCTTTTGAATAACCTACATGCATTCCTTGTGTATTCTTCGAATGGGCCACCAATGTGTATCCTTTGACTGGATCTTTGGAATGCTCTTTCGAAGGGGCCATATTATGGGCTGTAGTGACATGCTGAGGGGCCTTTTGCCCAGTGGGAGCTTTGTGAGTCGAAAGCCAGTTTGAAAAAGCTCTTGCTTTATGCGCTGAAGGAACGCCCAGAGGGATAATTGGCCTAGTCGAAGCAGGAATCAATCTTACTCCAAAGACATCAGATGCCCAATCGAAGCAAGAATTCAGCTTGTTCCAAAGAAACCAAATGCTCAAACGAAACATGAATCTAGCTTGCATGCAGGTAGCCATTGCATTGTGAATCAAGCCAGCATGCAAAGCCAATGGTATAATCGAAGTAGCACTAACATGAGTCCCTTCCCTTTTGGATCGAAGGAGGCTGTTTTAAAGAAAACACATGCCCAACCGAAGCTTGTATACAACAAACAAGTAAAAGGCCAAGGCTTCAATTGAAGCTTGGAAATTTGAGGCAAGCGTGGAGGAGGTTAGGCGCTCAATAAAATCCTGTCCAAATACCAATTGAAAGGCCCTTTAACATTCAAATCGGAAGACTTTATTAAGATGCCAATCGAAGACTCCTTCTTTATCTTCAAAAAAATTTATTTTTTCCTTTAACCAAATGCTTGTGACCACCCATATCAGCAAAAATCTTGGAAAACATGAGAGGGCAAATTTTGGGGTACAATAAATCCATATACTAAACCCTTCGACACACATAGTTTCGACACTATGAATTACAATTCTATCTTCATACTTTCTTTGAACCACAAGGATAGTTGTTTGTGGCATTTGAAGTTTGTACATTTGAACTTTCAACAGATTACTCAAGATATGGTTTACCAAGTCTTGAGATTCCTGAAAAAAACTTTATGAAGTAGGAAAGCAATCCATAATTTCTTTTGTTTTGACTATGCCAACAAGATCATCTTGCATGCTCAAAGTGGTACATTCAGATGAATACGGTCCATTCAAATAACATACATTTTATGTTCCATTCGAAGAACATACAATTGGTGGATTCGAAAAACATATAATTGGTGGATTCGAAGAACATACAATTGGTGGTCCATTTGAAGAACATATAATTGATGGATTCGAAGAACATATAATTGTTGGTCCATTCTAAGGACACACAATTGGTGGAAACGAATATTGCTTTGTCTGTTGATGAGTATGGTCGAAAGTGGTAGATCTATGTGATCAAAACAAAGGGACAGAGTATTTAACTAGAGTAAAGAAAAAGATAAAATCCATAGGCCATGCTACATGATCTTGCTTTGCAGGCCTCAAACTTGTGTTTCACTCCATAATTAATTGTTTACACAATGAATTAAGCTCTTACCCAAGTTATTAAGCCATTGTCCAAAAGATCTTCCCATAAAGTAAGCTTGTTGGTACAAAAATTGTCTTGAGCACATACATTGCTTACTTATGATCATGGAATGTAGCCCCTCTGTACCAATAACTTTGGTACTTCATCTTGGGATCATGGAAAACTTGACATAACTTGGCATTTATACTCGAACCAAACCATTTTTTGTTATCTTACAAATCTGGTTACTCCAACTTCCTAAACCTTTTCTCTATAAATAGAGAGGCCTTTTGCAAGCTAAAGAGGCCAGATTCTTGTTATGTTGAAAAATCCTCAAACACTCCCAAACTCTCAAAAAAACTCAGAACCTACACACAAGCATAAAACTTGGCACATCCTGACTTTACACACAAAAATATCAAATCCCTTTATGCGTTAGTGAGCCTTTCATTTCACTTCCAGCTTCCACATACCATCCTTTCTATTCACTCCCAGCTTCCATATACCAGCCTTTCGATTCACTCTCAGCTTCCATATACCAGCCTTTCGATTCAGTGACTTTTAAAGCAAAGCAGTGATCCCACTAGCTCAAGGAAGGTCCTTGCAGGCTTAATCCATCATCAAACCCTTCTCGGAGGTTCTTTCGAAGTCCCTTAAGTTTCACTACAAGAGGTAAGTTTTCTTAAACTTGGAACTCTTCATTCAAACATCATTTGTATATACTTTGTGAAGGAAAAATGTAGATATCATGTCTAGGAAGTTGACCATGTCTATAGTTTTGATTATCATTTCTTGTACATTAAAAATTTCATCTCTGAATAATTAGGTCTTAGTTTTGGTATTGAATAAAATTCATGTTAGCCTTAGATCCATAGATGTTGAAAATTATGTAGTTAGGTTCATATTTAAATCTTAGGCATATTTGATGTTTACATTTTTTTGATTCGACTGAGAAATGAGGCTTTTAGAAGCTTAACAAATGGAGTCATCATGGCCTATGCGTACAAGGGAGAGAAAGTTGGGAATTTCTCCATTCAGAAACAAGTTAGTTCTACAAACAGATGAAGTATACCACCCCAGTTGTATGAACAACATGCACTAAGGCTTTCCTTGTCGAAGATCGTGGATTCGACCCCCAGCCAGATCGTTTGTCATTTTTCATATTTTCTCACTTTGTCTTGTTTGCAGGAAGCATATCTGGGCCTCCACAGTTGGGCTTCGATATTTTTGTGTTTCTGATCCCTTGTTTACTAACTAACAAACAGGCCCTGATCCCAAACACAAAATTGCTTTCTACACAAAAACTGTTTTAAACACAAAAAACTATTTTCTATACAAAAACACCTCAAATTCAACTTTCACCCCTTCCTGACTTATTTTATTTTTTTATTTCCTATTTCTTTATTATTATCATTAGTATTATTTTTATTAATATAAAAAATACATAAAAAATGTTTTCCTTTTTAAATCAAATTAGTTTAAATTTCTTTTATTAACTAATTATTTATTTTTAGTTTATTAGGATAAAAATCTTTTCTTAACAAAAACAAAACAAATCTATTCCTTTTCCCATTTTGTCTTGTACATTATATTCCTTATACATTATTCAAGTTTCAATATGGTTGTAATAGATAATTAGGTTTAAATTCTTGCAACCCTCATTTGTAAATTTGTACACCCCATCCCCAAATGATGTAATAGCATAGTAAGTTTATTTTCTGCAATTTATCGCTTTCATATAAATGCTAGTAACTTAGGGTTTGTATGGAAAGATAAAATCAATGCTTAGAAAACCATAATTCAAGAAAGTCAAGCATGAAAAAAAATAAACACTTGCACACTTGCACCTCTAGGGTTAACTCCACTTGTTGCCTTATGAAAAATGGTCATAATATGCATGTGAGACATCTTAGCAAAAACAATAAAAAAATACAAGATCATAGTCCCTCGATGATGCTACGAATGTTGCCTTGCAAATGATCTTAGTACCTCAAGATAAATGCCAAGATATCTCACAACATTTCTATTCATGACTATACGATGACCCACGCCCGTCCCTTTACATCTAAAGATAAGGCTTCTCACCAATCAATGTTAAGATAGCAATATCAAAGGAAGGAAGAAACGAACAAAAGACTTTCGAGTAGGTAGAACGTTCTTAGCTGCTTGTTCACTGTTGTACCCCAAAATTTTCCCTCTCATTTATCAAGAATTTTCTCACAAGATCTTCCATGACTCAAGTTTGCAACATTGATACATCAATTTAGGTTTGGAATTGGCACAAGGGCAAAATGGTCAAAATGCACACTAAAAAGTGAAACTTTGACTTTTTGATCAAAATCAAGTTTCAAGAGTCACATTTCATCAAGACATGGTAGAATATGGTTGGTTCATCAAGAAAATAAAAAGACAAATTACTTTGGAAAAGTCAAAGTTCTAAACACTTAGAAATTTTTCTAAGTGTTAAGAAAATATGATAAGTTCAGAACTTTTGGCCAGATTTTCATCATGATGCAAGATGATTCAGAAAGAACTTCTTACACAGAAGTTGTAGATCTCAATGAGATCTAAAAAATTTTAGAATAGAACTCCTCCTAGAAATGCTGGAATTTCAAGTTATAAATCCTTGAAGACACGTCCATGAAACTAAAACGCTTAGAAAATTCTAAGCATTTCCAAATCAGAATTTGATTAGAACTTCTGGGCCACTTTTCACGTAGGTACAATAAGAGTTTGCAAAAATGATTGAAAGAGGGGTTAAAAAGCATGTTACAAGATTTTTGAAAAGTCTGAGAACTCCCTCAGATTATACTGGAGTAAAGAGATTCAAAGATCAGAAGTTGGACATTTATTCTTAAATTTAAGTTACGTTTATGCTGCATAATCTCATGTTGCAGGCCTTCTTCCTTGTTAAATATCATCATGATTTATCACTTTCATATAAATGCTAGAAATTAGGTTTTGTATGGAAAGATAAAATCAATACTTAGAAAACACTAATCCAAGATAAACCAAGCATGAAATACAAACACTTGCACACTTGCATCTCTAGGGTTAACTCCATTTGTTGCCTTATGAAAAATGGTCATGATATGCATGTGAAACGTCTTAGAAAAAACAATACAAGATCATAGTCCCACAATGACGCTTCGAATGTTGCCTTACAAATGATCTTAGTCCCTCAAGAGAAATGCTAAGATATCTTACAACATTGCTATCATGACTATACGATGACCCACGCCCGTCCCTTTACATCCAAAGATAAGGATTCTTACCAATCAATGGTAAGATAACAATATCTAAAGGAGGAGGAAAAGAACAAAGACTTTTGAGTAGGTAGAAACATTCTTAGTTGCTTGTTCATCTTCAAACACAAACAACTTTTTTAATGCACCAACACTTTCCATGAAATATTTTCAAAAGTCCAACACTTTGTATACATTCTTATAGGGACGAGAATCATTACAAAGTTAGCCTAAAACAAAGGCACTTTTTCAAAATACTTTCTAAACCCACCCCAAAGTACACTTTCAAACAAAAGCAATAATCTAACAAGCAACTAAGAGCCCATAGATAACTATGGATGAAAAGGGTGATAATACCTTCCCTTTTCATAATCTACCCCCCGAACTCAAGAAAATAATCTCAAAGGTCTTTCCTGTTCTTTTCACCCTTTCTTTTATTGGATAATAGAAAAGTCGGTGGCGACTCTTGCTATCTGCAACAATTGCGATAAAACGCAAAACCACCAAGTCATTTCTCCCCCCGTATTACAGAACTGGCGAATCTACTAGGGATAACTTAAAAGTGGGGTTACCTTAGGGCTAGATCACCTTTAATTTCTTTTCTTTATTTGACTTGTTTGCTTTACATTTTGGTTCTTGTTTGGGTTTGTTTTGATCCTCTACCCGGATTTGGGGTACCTATTAGGTAAGTAGCAATAAGTTATGGAAATTGTGTGGGGTATAACGACATGGTCTAAGCAACAACTATGTTAGTGTGACACATTTGTTGGTACCGGTAGCCCTTGAGTAGTCAAGGAGAATACGGGGACGCTGTGTGGTGTCATAAAGCATTAACTGACTTTAGAATCTTTACTTGAACAACTTGGCCTTTAGGAAGTATTGAGGTAGCCGGCTTTGGTGCCGTCCAAAGTTGGTTGATACTCAATACTACGCTCATTGAGATTGGACTTTCGGGATGTTTTGATCTCCAATAAAGAGGCTTGCATTGAAACAATGCCCGATGAAGAAAGATCAGTGATATTGAGATCCCCTAGAACCCGATTACTTTCTAGGACAGGTTGAACCAACTAAACTTCAAGAGGGTACTTACCTATGAACCTCATACAAGCCTAAACCTGAGGAATTATTTGCTTTGTGTGTATATGCTTACTTGTACATAACATCATAACATCATACCATTGTGTGATACGGTGGGAGAACTTACTTGGGTGTTTTGCATTTGATCACAAATGTTGTGTTTTAGCAAGAGGCGCCACCGACTTTTCTTTTATCCAAAAGGAAAGGTGAAAAAGCACAGGAAAGGCCTTTGAGATTATTTCTTAAGTTCGGGGGGTAGATTATGAAAAGGGAAGGTATTAGCACCCTTTTCATCTATGGTTTTCCATGGGCTCTTAGTTACTTGCTAGATCACTTGCTTTTTGTTTGAAAATTGTGCTTGGTGTGATTTTTGAAAGTATTTTGTAAAGATCCCATTGTTTAGGCAATCTTTGTAATGATTCTCGTTCGTAAGAATGTATACAAAGATGTTGATCTTTTGAAAATGTTTTCAAGTTTTGTAAGATGTTTTGAAAGTGTAAGTGTTTGTTTTTGAAAATAGCAAGGATTTTTATTTTGAAATGGAGCAAGTAATTAGGAGCAATCTACCTACTCAAATGTTTTTCTTGTTCATTTTCTTTTCCTTTGACATTGTTGTCTTACCATTGATTTGGTAAGAAACCCTGTCTTTGGATGTAAACAGGACAAGCATGGGTCATCGTATAACCATGATTAGAAATGTTGCAAGGTATGTAAGCATTCTTTTGGAGGGACTAAGATCATTTGTAAGGCAACTTAGATAGCATCATCGAGGGACTATGATCTTGTATTTGCTTGTTTTTGCTAAGACGTCTCACATGCATAACATAACCATTTTTAGGCAACAAGTGGGGTTAGCCCTAGGGGTGCATGTGTGAATAGTGTATTTGATTTGCATACATTTAGTATTTAATTAGGATTTGTCTACTTGTTGTTTTTATCTTCCCATACAAATCCTATTTTACTAGCATTTATATGAAAGCAATAAATTGCGGAAGGTAAATATTCTACGCTATTACAATCAATTGGGGATGGGGTGTACAAATTTACAAATTGGGTTTGTTGTACCCCAAAATTTTACCTCCCATATTTCTTAATACATTTCAAGTAAGGTCCTCAAATTGCTCAAGGAAGTCCAAGGGTTGACCAGACAAACTCTCTCCTAAGGCAGTCTACCTCAAATTAGGGTTTCAGTTTGCATCAAGATGTTTGAGTCCAAAGGATCCCAAATGATCACTATCATCCTAATATGTTCTCAATATCATTTATGTCAAGTTTCAAGCCTTGCGGATGAAGTTTGCTCAGTCAATTGCTCAAAGGCCTGAAAATCGACTGTGCTAGGGCAAAAGTCAACTGTGGCCCACATACAGTCAAACTTCAAGATTTTTTGTCAACATTCTCATTTTGAAGTATTATTCATCATTTGATCAAGGTTTGATTAAGATTTCTCAAGGATTGCTCACAATTCATCAAAACCCAAAGGTTGCTAAATTAGGGTTTTGCAGGAAAAGTCAACTCAACTTTGACCAAGCATAACTTTCTCATACTTTATAAAAAATGACCCATAAAAAGCTCATTTTGAAGAGGATGAAATTCCCTACAATTAATATTGAGCTCCAAAGTTCAATATATGCACTCACAAGAAAATATGAATTTGGACATTATAGGTCATTTTGAAAAGTAAACAAAAACACCTTTTGGGTCAAAGATTCATACATGAACATGGAAGACTCAATTGAGATGATACCAAAAGGGTTGCTTAGAGTACATCTTAAGCTTTCAAAAAAGTCCAAGAACACCTCTCTATGGTCAAAATTGAGGGAGTTATGCATTGGCCAAGTTGACCCTTTTTGCAAAATTGCCAAAAGTCAAAAGTGTCCAAAATTGCATTTTTTTGCTAAATGGGCCCAACTTTTTATGCTTGCACTGAGTTTGTAATGTGATCCACGACCAATGATCCCTTCCATTTGTCATTCTTTTACTATTGTCATTTATTTTGATTTAATTTCATTTAAATCAAATAAAATCAAAATAAAATAATGAAAATATCAAAAGCTAATTAAATCTTGAGATTTTATGCATGTTTAGGTTCACTATACAGCTGGAAGTGAGATCAAATCATGCAAGACTAATATGGACACAAAGATTGGATTTGCTTAATTTGGAAAGATTTTGTACAAAGATCAAATCATGAATCAATATTCATAATTGTAGAAGATTTGAAACCAATTGTAAACCTAATTCATTCTTGGATACATAAGGGACAAATGTAGATAAAAAACAAAGAGGTTGGAGGCGTGCAAAGAAAAAGAACCAGTTTCAAAAAATTCAAGAAAAGTTGTAAACTGATTTCCAGGTTTCAGGCCACCTCAAGGCATTCTAGTCACACCAATCAATTGCTGGACTCCCCAGGATCAAGATTCAATCGCTAGCAAGCTTCCCCATGCTCAGAATCACCCTGTAAGGTTCACACAGTTTTCCTCTTTTCTTGAATTCAAATATATTGATTCTGGCATATTTAGCATGATTGATTGGTATATTTATAATCCTTGAGATGTTTGCAAACTAATGGCTATATTCAATTGCATTTTTATGGACTGAACCTGAAACTGCCATTGTTAGGGTTTGAGATTGTGTTTTAGGGTTTCTTGATACAGGCAAAATCAGGCCAAGAATTGGATACTGGAACGATCGTGGCATCCAGACCAATTGATCCCTGGTCTTTAAATCTGTTTATCATGCGTATTTTTGATGTTTGAGGCACACAGGTTTTAGAAATAACGCCATGTCTGTAGGTAAAGGTTTAGAGTTTTAAACTATGGTTCCAGGGAAGAAGACGATAGCGCGTCACAACCTGACTGGCTGATTCAAACTCTGGCGCATTATTATGGCCAGAAGCCTGTAGTTCTGATCTATTTGTTTGTTTCTATTGTATTGATAAACTAACATCCAACGCATTTGGTCAGAAGAAGGAAGTCAGAAGCTCATGATTCTGGATTCGATCCCAAACGTGAGCTTTTGGCATTTTTCCCCTTTGTGTTCACCAGATCTAGTGCCTGCACTTTCTGAGGGTCATTTTCTGGTTCCATCAACCAGAACCAGATCAGGCGTTCTCTGGTCATCTTCTGGACCCATCAACCAGGACCAGGTCAAGCATCCTCTGGTCATCATCTTTTGGAACCATCAACCAGGACCAGATCAAGCATCCTCTGGTGATGATCTGCTGGACCCACCAGCCAGGAGTAGGCCCAGTATCACCATCCTCTAGACCACCATCCTCTGGACCATCATCCTCTGATCAGAGCTGCTGACACCAGGCCCGTTCTTTCTTTTCTTTAATATTCTTTTATTTAAATTAATTTATTTAATTATTTTCTAACAAAATCAATTTCTTTTTTCACAAAAAATCATAAATCAAGTTTCACAAATTTAGAATTAGGTTTTTTTATTTTATCAAATTTAATTTAATTTAATCTCATTTAACTTAGGTTAATTCTAACTTTTTATATATTTAAAATCAATTAGAAAAAAATTAGGGTTAGCTTGTGATTTAATTTTTATTTCTTTCTCAAATAAAATAAAAATACAAAAATATGTTAACTTAATTATTTTTCTTAACTTCAATTAATTAGTAATTAGGGTTTTATTTATTCAATTAAACTCTATTTTTCTCAAATAATACCAAAACCACAAAAAAATGATTTTTTTTCTTTCAATTAGGTTTAGATGGGGTCAAAACCCTAATTCCTTTTCATTCAATTCATCACGCGCATTTATTATTTTTGCAATATTAATGTAACTGCTCACGGTATGTAATAGCTTAATTAGGATTTTCTTTATTCATCGTTTTTGCGGGTTTTTTTTGGCTATGTAATTAATCCCTACCCCGAAGCCTTGTAATAGCGTAGGTTTTATTTCTCGCATTTTAATTCTCGCAAATATTAACTGTTTAGATGGATGTTAATAGGATTGTATGACAAGATTGCATGATAATTTTCAAATGGCTAGAAAACCCTAATGTGCAAAGATAATAACTGAAATCAAATCACTCACACATGCGCACTCTTAGGGTATACTCTCACTTCGGTTGCCTTCGTTAAAGGTTCATTAAGTATAGGGTGTCTTAGTGGTTGCCCTCCTGTCTAAACAAAGATCAAATGTCCCGTTTGGAAATTTTGCCTCGGAAAGGTTGCCTCAGAAACGTCGCCTCAGAAATGTTGCCTCGAATGTGATCTTAAGACTTTAGGGTTATTACTAAGACGTCCTAACATTGCTTTGGTGATCGTACGTCCCTTTCGAATTGACCCTTGTAACTCCAACGACGGTGCTTCCTATTTCTCAATAGTAGGATAGAACTGTCTAAAGGAAACGGGAACAGAAACGATCTTTTTTCGAGTAGGTAGATGCTAGTAGGTACTTACTCAAATCAAACAAACTTTTTTCACACCAAACACTTTTTTCAAACAAAGTTTTCAAAACAACTTCGTAACACTCTTGAGGACAGAAACAAGGGTTAAAACGAAGTAAAACAAAACTTTTCAAAACAAACACACACAAGCAATTTTAAAAGATGAGCAAGTACCTAAGAGCCCGTGGAAAACCACAGATAGAAAGGGTGATAACACCTTCCCTTTCTATAATCTACCCCCCGTACTCAAAATCTCGAAAAAGGAATTTTTCTGTGCTTTTTTTCTTTCCGGTTGGATAAAATAAAAGTCGGTGGCGACTCTTTCTTACCGCGACATTTTGCGAATAAAAAACGCAAAAACACAAACCAACATTTTTCAAAACAGTCGGTTCCGCCACCGTATCACAGAACTGGCGACTCTGTTGGGGAAGAATAAGTGGGGTATACCTTAGGATCTAGTTTATCATAATTGCTTCTCTTGTTTGTTTTGGTTGCTTTACTTTTAAGGGTTGTTTGGGAGTTACTATAGATCCTAACCCGGATCTGGGGACACCTTTTAAGTAAGTAGCAATAAACTGTGAGGGAACTGTACAGCATAGACCGATACGGTTGAAACAGTAGCTATGTTGATGTGGCATATTGGTTGGTACCGGTATCCCTTGTGGAGAAACGAGGAGAATATGGGGCCGCTACGTGTGTCGTTAAGCATCAACTGGCCTTAGAACCTTTAATCGACCAACTTGTCCATTAGAAAGTAGTGAGATAGTCGGCCTCGGTGTAAAGCTGAGAACTGGTTAATACTCGATGCTACACTCATTGAGACCATACTCTCAAGATAGTTCCGGCCGCAAGAAAATATTGCGTGAGCTGAAACCATGACCGATGGAGGATGGTCAGTCATATTGAGAACCTCTAGAACCCGGTTACTTTTGCTAAGACAGGTTGAAATCAACTGAACTTCAAAAGGGTAATACCTTAGACCCCATGCAAGCCTTAAACTTAAGGGCTATGGTGTGACTTGTTTGCCTTTTCCATGCCTGTTATCTGCTATACCTGTGTTGTTTTTATCATGACATCATGCATCATAACATGGCATTCATACTTCATTATACTAACCATTTCAAAGACCAAGGGAATTTATCTTTGTTCTATTTTGCAGATTATGGCTTCCGTATGCAGAAATACCAT
This sequence comes from Vicia faba, assembly GCA_948472305.1. Taxonomy (NCBI): domain Eukaryota; kingdom Viridiplantae; phylum Streptophyta; class Magnoliopsida; order Fabales; family Fabaceae; genus Vicia; species Vicia faba. The sequence goes on along the minus strand of OX451740.1, from coordinate 752,990,515 downwards.
CCTAGTTAACTTTGTGCAAATACCTGCTCAACTTAAAGAGTTAGCCTCAAGAGTTTCCGAGACCTCTATGTTCATTAAAAGACATGGTCAGCTTCTTAGCCTAGTCACCTCAAAGCTTGATGAGCAGATGATGAGTGTACTTTTCCAGTTCTTCGATCCTGTGCATCATTGCTTCACCTTTCCAGATTACCAGTTGCTTCCTACTTTGGAAGAGTTCTCTCACTTATTGGGTATATCCATCCTAGAGCATGTGCCTTTCACAGGTATGGAAGAGACTCCTAGACCAGAAGACATTGCTTCAGCTCTACATCTGAAACGAGCTGATGTAGTATCCAATTGAGAAACACGAAGCGGGTTCGAAGGTTTCTTAGCCAAATTTCTGATCGATCAGGCTCAGCTATTCTGGGATAATTTGGATTTTCAAGCTTTCGAAGATATCTTGGCTCTCCTTATCTACGGTTTGGTTCTCTTCCCGAATCCGGATTCCTTTGTGGATGTGAATGCGGTTAAGATTTTCCCTTATTGCAATCTTGTGCCTACTTTATTGGGTGATATCTTGCATGCTCTCTACACTTGTACTGTGCGAAGAAGAGGGACTCTCATGTGTTGCATGTCGTTTCTGGAGAGGTGGTTTATTTCGCACCTCCCCAAGTCTGTGTTGAAGAATGAAGAAGTTTTGGGATGGTCCTACAGGATAATTTCTCTTGCCCATACAGACGTTCTTTGGAGCTCTCGGGCTATGGAAGACACTGCAGTCATCGATCGTTGTGGGGGATACCCTAATATCCCGTTGCTTGGAATCAGAGGGGGTATAACATACAATCCTTGTCTAGCTCTACGACAATTTGGTCGTGCTCGGAGAGATGGTCCTCATGAGCTACTTCTTGAGGATATTGCATTTAACTACAAGGAAGATGTTGACGAGCACCGCCGGAGGTTTATACGAGCTTGGGGCATGGTGAACAGATCTGACCCCCAAGAGTTGGGACCAAAGACTTCTCTCCCTATGCAGCCTTATCTCTAGTGGGTCTGAGCTTGTGCCCAGAAGCTTGGGATGCCTTATGAAGCTGTGTTGCTAGTGATTGTGGAGCCCACCAATGAAGAGGGCATTCCTTACACAATCCTTTATCCTTACATGCCCATTGATCCTGGGGCATTGCAGAGATCCTGGATTCAGTTGAAAGAGGAGAGGGATACTTACCGGGAAAAGTACCATGAGTAAGAAAGGAATATCTTGAAGCTCACCAGGAAGCTCGAGGAAGAATAAGTGATCAATGACTACGTCAGCACGAAGAGGAAGCTTCCATGGGATTTCTGATTTTTCTTTTTCTAGTTTAGATTTTTTTTCCATTTATTTCTTTGTAATGCCTTAAAGGCATTGTTGAACCTTTTACAAGTTAATCTAATAAAATTTGTTTTATTTTTGGTTTACAAATTTAAATCTCCCAAAGTCTTTGAAATCATTACATACGCATCCCATTATCATGCACACCATTACAGGTACCATTACAGGTTTCTCATCTTCTTTGCTGTTTATTTCAGCAGAAATGTCTTCCGATCAAGCCATCAAAGATCTTCAGGCACAAAATGCCCAATTCCAACAGATGTTCTTAAGCTTGGCCAAAGGGAAAGAAGATTTGAAGACTCTGATTCTGAAAGAGAAGAAGAAGAAGAAGAAGGTTGGTATTCTGAACATGGGTAGAAGATTCGGAGAAAGGATAAGACAATCAGCTGATCTGACCTCCTCATCCAAAGACGGGGAGAACTAAGAAAGGACAAAAAACCCTAGTCCGGCAGTTTCTGATAACGATACAGATTACGATGAAGAGAAATATCCTCCTGCTGAGGATAGGTACAAGCAACTAGAAGACTGTCTGAGTGCTATGGAGATTCAAAAGATCCCTAGTTTGGATTTTGGAGAACTGGGACTAGTTTCGGGAGTGGTGATCCCTCATGAGTTCAAAGCTCCGATTTTTGCCAAGTACGACGAAGTATCTTGTCCAAAACTCCATCTCCGCTCGTACGTCAGAAAAATCCAACCCCACACTACTGATAAAAATTTGTGGGTACACTTCTTTCAAGATAGTCTGTCAGGGACTCAACTTGAATGGTTTTATCAGTTGGAAGGAGCCAATGTCCGAAACTGGGAAGATCTTGCTGCTGCTTTTTACAGGCAGTATCAGTATAATGCCGACCTTTCTCCCACTCGTACTCAGCTTCAAGGTATGTCTATGGGTGCAAGTGAAGGTTTTAAGGACTATGCTCAAAAGTGGAGAGACCTGGCTGGAAGAGTCCAACCCCCTTTGTCTGACAGGAAGTTGGTTGACATGTTTCTAGGGACGCTATCTGGTCCATTTTTCAATCATCTGATCAGAAGTTCATCGTCTGGGTTTATTGAGTTGATCTTGACTGGAGAGAGATTAGAAGATGGTATCCAAAGTGGTAAAATACAGAAGGATACTTCATCAAGTGCAGTAAAGAAGCCTTTCACCGGTAAGAAAGAAGCTAGTGCAGTCTATGGCTCGAGGAGCCAAAGCAGACCTGAACACCGCCAAACAGTAAACGCGGTAGTGATATCAAGACCCACAGTTGCTCCACAATGCAACAATCAACAAAGGATGGAAAGACCACAGAGGCAGTACACTCGGCTCAATATGACCTTGTCTCAAATTCTACCACAATTATTGAAGACCAATCTGGTAACTCTGAGGGAAGCCCCAAAGAACCCCAACATCACTTCTCCTCATTATAACTCGAATGCCCGCTGCGCCTATCACTCTAAAAGTCCAGGTCATGATACAAACAACTGTTGGGCCTTGAAAAACAAAGTGCAAGACTTGATCGAAGCCAAAGAGATTGAGTTTGACGTTCCGGAGAAGCCCAACGTCATAACTGCTCCCATGCCCAAACATGGTCATGGAGTAAATGTTGTGGACGATGATTTATTTGTGACCTATGTGGAAGAAATTTATACTCCTTTGATGACGGTTAAGAAGAATTTATTGTTGGCCAGTTTATTTCCGGGTTGTGGTGAAAGTTGCCACGTGTGTTCAATTCTGCCTGCTGGTTGCCACTTATTGAAATCAGGTGTTCAGCGCCTGATGGATAATAGAGAGATCATGTTCGAAAAGACTATAATTCCGTTGGTTCCAATTGAAGATGTTTCCATCATAACCATTTCTGCCAATCCTTCCAAGGTTTCCTCGAGAAAACCTGTTAGGATTACACCTGTCCCAAGAATTGCTCCATTAATAATTATTGTCCCTGGTCCTATTCCATACACTTCGGATAAGGCTGTCTTGGCACTATGGTGCTGATGTGTATTACCATGGAGTTAAAAAAGATTTAGAGAATGAGGGAGCTGATGTTGATGTCAGCAATATTGTCGGGACTAGCAAGGTCACTAGAGCGGAAGACTCTTTTCTCCCGAGATTTCCCCTCCGACTGTCCATAAACCTGTTGTCATTCCATCTGCTGGTACATCAGCTACCATCCCGGTTCCTATTTCAACTATCACCCCTGTCGCCGAGCCATCTGGGACTCGGGGCAAAGAAATCATAGGTGAGCCTGCCAGGGCGGAGGCACCTAAGAAGATCATTGTAGAAACCTCGAAGCAAGAGATATAAGAAATTTTGAAGATTATCAAGAAGAGCGATTACAACATAGTCGAGCAGCTGGGGCAGACCCCGTCGAAAATCTCCATGTTGTCCTTGTTATTATGTTCTGAAGCCCATGAAAAGGATTTAATTGCATTCTTCAAGACTGCGCATGTGCCGCAGGAAACTTCAGCCGATCAATTCAAAGATTGCATAGCTAGCTTGACTGTCGACAATGGGCTGGGTTTCTCAGATGTAGATTTGACTGCTAAAGGAAGAAATCATAATATTGCTATGCACGTCTCGATCGAGTGCAGGGGAACTACTATGGCCCATGTACTGGTGGATATCGGGTCTTCATTGAATGTTCTTCCAAAGAAAGCATTAGACCGTCTGGACTGTGAAGGTTTGATTCTAAAGCCGAGCAATATTGTGGTCAGGGCTTTCGACGGGTTAAAAAGGATGGTGCACGGGGAGGTGGACATCCCTGTTAAAGTTGGCTCTCATACTTTTACATCTACCTTTTATGTGATGGATATCAGACCATCATATTCTTGCTTGTTGGGTCGCCCTTGGATTCATAAGGCTGGGGTAGTGACTTCCACGCTCCATCAAATGTTGAAATATCGGGTAAAGGGGAAGATTGTCACGGTACGAGGTGAAGAGGAGTATATGGTGAGTCATCTCAACTCCTTCCGCTACGTGGAGATGGATGGGGAATTCATCGAAACCCTTTGTCAGAACTTAGAAGAGGTCCCCCAGACTTTGGCGTCAACTGAAGTTGCTACCGACAGACCTCCGATGAAGATGGCTTCTCTCAAGGATGCCAGGGCTGTAATTGAAGAAGGTGGGTGTGCAAACTGGGGCCAGCTCCCTGATTTTACGCACAAAATTGACAAATTTGGTTTGGGCTTTACTACAGGGGCTCAAAGGGTTGTTAGGCATGCATGGATTGGAAGACCTCCTCTGCATATCAGTAATCAAGGAGTTAATGCAATTGAAAATGATGAAGAAGATTCAAATATCGACAGCTGGATCTATCCCACGACCAATGGTGGATTGAACAACTGGACAGCGAAGGACTTAATACCTCTTTCTTTTATTCCATAGTAATTGACTTTTGTTTTGAAATTTGTAATAAACAGTTCAAAACTTTACGGCCCGATGCCTTTCCCGAGGCATCTTGGCTTTGCTTGTGAAGGCTTATTATTTGTCATTTCATATATCATTAATAAAAACATTAGACGTTTCTTGCATTACAAATTTTGCGCTCCTTGTTTTTCTTTTTCTGTCTCTCGCTTTATCAAAGCAACTATTCTCTTACACACACTCACGTATCATAATGCATATCCATATCCACTCTGGATCCCATTGATAACAACTCTACTACTGCCAGTTATAACTTTTGAAAATCCGATGAACCAAGCCGAGGACGAAGGTGAGGATGATTGTGAGGTGCCTGGAGAACTTGCTAGACTGTTACTTCAGGAAGAAAGGGTCATACAGCCTCATGAAGAGTCAGTTGAATCAGTGAATTTGGGTACAGAGGAAGACAGGAAAGAGGTCAAGATAGGTGCAAAGCTGGAGCCTAATGTCAAGCAACAGTTGATACAAATGTTATGCGAATATATTGAGATATTCGCTTGGTCTTATGAAGATATGCCTGGTTTAGACACCGATATTGTGGTTCATTGCTTGCCAACTAAAGAAGACTGCCCTCCTGTAAAACAGAAGGTCCGCCGTATGCGCCCTGAGATGTCTGAGAAAATCAAAGATGAGGTCATGAAACAATTCGATGCAGGATTTTTAGCTATCACTTCTTATCCGCAGTGGGTTGCCAATGTTGTTCTGGTACCTAAGAAGGATGGTAAGGTACGAATGTGTGTGGACTATAGAGATCTGAACAGGGCAAGCCCCAAGGACTATTTCCCACTTCCTCACATTGATGTTCTGGTCGACAACACCGCGCAGCATAAGATCTTCTCCTTCATGGATGGTTTTTCTAGTTACAATCAGATCAAGATGGCTCCCGGAGACATGGAGAAGACGACCTTCATTACATAGTGGGGCACCTTTTGCTATAAGGTCATGTCGTTCGGATTAAAGAATGATGGGGCCACTTATCAGCGTGCCATGGTCACTTTGTTCCACGACATGATTCATCATGATATTGAGGTTTATGTTGATGACATGATAGCAAGGTCCCATACTGAGGAAGAACACCTTGACCATCTCCATAAACTGTTCGACAGGTTGAAGACATACAAGTTAAGGTTGAACCCAAACAAGTGCACCTTCGGGGTAAGGTCTGGTAAGCTGCTGGGTTTCTTCGTCAGTGATAAAGGTATTCAGGTAGATCCTGCAAAGGTGAAGGCCATACAGGAGATGCCAGCTCGCCCGATTCATTTCACATCTGACTGCTACTTGTGAGCCAATCTTCAAGCTGTTGAAGAAAGATCAAGTGGTAAAATGGAATGACGAATGCCAGACCGCTTTCGAAAGAATCAAGGAATATCTTCAAGAACCACCAATTTTGATGCCTCCAGTTGAAGGAAGACCTTTGATCTTATACTTGACAGTACTGAATAGTTTAATGGGGTGTGTGCTGGGGCAGCATGACGAGTCTGGTCGAAAAGAGCACACTATTTACTACCTTAGCAAAAATTTTACCGACTGTGAGACTCGATACTCACTGCTCGAGAAAACTTGCTGCGCTTTGGCATGGGCTACTCGCCGGCTGAGATAGTATATGCTGACTCACACCACCTTATTGATCTCAAAGATGGATCCAATCAAGTATATCTTCGAAAAGCCTGCCTTGTCCGGAAGAATAGCAAGATGGAAGATGATCTTAACTGAGTATGACATCCAATACACAACCCAAAAAGCAATCAAGGGGAGTGTATTGGCGGATCATTTGGCGCATCAGGCCGTTGATGACTACCAATCCATGAATTTCGAGTTCCCGGATGAGAACATCATGTTGGTGACCGACTGTGAAGAACCTGGACCGGATGAAGGACCTGAGGAAAGATCTCAATGGCCTATGTATTTTGACAGAGCCTCAAACGCGTTAGGTAATGGGATTGGCGCTGTAATTATATCTCCTGAGGGCTGTCATACTCCGTTCACCGCCCGTTTATATTTTAACTGCACCAACAATATGGCGGAGTATGAAGCATGTATCATGGGTCTTCGAGCTGCTATTGACCTGATGTTATACCCCAAAATTTTCCCTCTCATTTTATCAACATTTCTCATCACAAGGTTCTTGGAACCCAAGACCAAGCTAGGGTTTGCTCTTCTCAAGACACCTCCTTGCACTATTGACCTAAATTAGGGTTTGAGTTTGCACAGGGGTATTTTGACTTACAATACCCAAATTGACTTTCATACTTCATGTTGGACTCATAAGTTTGCGCATACCAAGTTTCAAGCCTTGAATCAAATTTTTGCCCAGTCAATTGGATAGTTGACCTAGAAAATCGAATTTTTTTTATTAATAACCAAGTATTAAAAAAATATTTCGCGAATAACCGGGTTTCGGAAAAAATTACGCAAATAACCATGTTTGAGATGGCTCCATAAAGGAGGAGCCATCTCATTTGGCGCATCCTCCTCTTTTTATAAGGGAGGCGCCATCTCATTTGGCGCCTAAGGGCAAATGGCAAGCCCTAAGCCAAGTGAGATGGCGCCTATGTACAAAGTTAGGTCAAAAAAAATTTTTTTTTTTCTTTCCTGCGCGTTGCGTATTAGACAGAGATAAACAAAATTGATTTTTTATTTGATAAAAAATAATTACATTGAACTGTTTTACATTTATATAACAGTAAAAAAATAGATACAAAAAATACTGGAAAAAAAAAAAGATACATCAATGATCCCCAGGAACCCGGTAATGACCCCCAGTTCCGCATCCCCGTCCTCGCCTTTCTCTTGCTGGGTGCCGTCTCGTTTCCTGTTGCGGCAAGGTCGATGGCCCAGCGAAGTCAATGCGATCCGAATCCATAAAATCAGTAAGATCTCCATATCTCGAAGATCCGCTCTGGTACAGTCGGTTACCCATACCCTCGAAGTTTGGTCGTGTTGGCGGTGGGTGGGGTTCCATGGTTGGTCGGTAGCATTGGTCGTCTGAGTATGGGGGGTAGAAAGGAAATGGATCTTGGGGTGTTTGGTATTGTGGATGTTGGGTTGTTTGGTGATATGGTGGTTGATGGTAGGTTTGGTCGGGTTGGTCATAATCTTCTGACATTCCCATATCAGGGCTAAGGCTGGATGTTGAGGGCCCCATATTGGGATATGTGGAAGACTGAAATTGTGTATGGGGTATGTGGGTTTGCTGGTATTGGGGTTGGTATTGTGGTTGGGTTTGAGGCATATCTGGGTATTGGTAGTTTGGCGGTGATTGTGGTTGGTAGTACGGCATTTGGTTGTAGTTGTGTTGTGGTGGGGAATGTGGTTGTGTGTTTGTTGGTCTGTTTCTTCTAGGGGGTTGGTTTGAGGTTGATGGATTTTGGGTTTGTTGGTGGGGAATCGAGGGTTGTGCCCATTGTGTGCGTGGGTCAACCAAGTACCTCGGATGAGACACGTGCATATCTGGGTTACTAACCGACCTGTACCACGACATATATTGATCGGTGTGTCGCATGTTACCTTGAGTAAGGAAAATAGGGGATTTCAAGATGTAGCGGTGACGCCTTTGCCACATTTTACACCATTCTGGAGCAAAGTCTTTCCAGTTGGTTAGATTCCACTGGGCGTCGACCCTTTTTAGATGCCAGGGGGACAAATCTGTTGGATCACTTGGTATCTCTTGGATCATTCCGAACTGCATCTTCACACGGTCGCTGTGGTGCATCTCCATAATGTTGAACCGAATGAGTGCAGTCTTTGCAGTCCAAGTTGCTGTATCCTCTGGATTTGGAGAATGGTCCAAACCCAAATATGGTCTCCAGACGAACTGCGATAAAATTTAAATCAGGTAAGCGCAAAAGTAATGTATAAATAATTAAAATGAACAAAAGTTAAAAGCTACGACTTACGTCATCTGGGCCTAAGTGATCCAACAGATTCCGGTAGAGTGCGACATTGAATCTGGGATTCTTGCCGTAATCCATACCCCTCACGCAGTACCTATAGGAAATGAGAAACATGTTATTTTTAGCATATATTTTGGAAAGAGAAGAATAGTTATAAATGCTATAACTTAATGACTTACTTTGTTGCGTAAGGGAAACCAAAAGTGTTGTTGTTGATGGGGTTTAAGGACTCCATCCTCCACCAACCCCAGGCTTGTAGTAAAAATGCGCACCCATAAAATGTACATTTTTCCTTGACTGCGTTTTTGCACAAGGAACTGTACAGGTGGGCTAATACTGCAGAACCCCAACTAAATTTTCTAGTTTTATCAAAATTTGTTAGTAAATGTAAGTACATGAAATTTACACTATTTCCCGTACTTTCGGGAAATAAAAAAGTACCAAAAAGTATCATAATATAAGTTCGGGATTTTACTACTCGGTCATTCTCTGAGGAATTTTCATTTAATTCCATACTTGCATAATGCCGTTTCAGGTCAGTGAGTAGTATTCCCTGCCCTCTTGCTCCACCACCTTCTACCATGTCCCTACCTAACAGTTCTTCACACTGTGAGTTGGGTTGTTGAACCGACCCGTTCACCGCTTTACCGTCAATAGGGAGGCCCAGTAGCATGTACACATCTTCGAGAGTGATGGTACATTCACCTATTGGTAGGTGAAATGTATGGGTCTCCGGTCTCCACCTCTCCAACATTGCAAGGATGAATTTGGAGTCAATGGTGCAGTTGGAGATCTTTATCACGTGTCCAAAACCTGCATATTCCAGATAAGGGACGATGAAAGGGTCGGGAGCCAGGTATTTGTGCGAACGGATTCTGAATCTTTGTGTATCCTGAGATCATAATTAAACAAGAGTAAGATTAATTAAGATGAACAACACGTTTTTTAAAGTATGAAAATGTATAACCAAAGAAGAGACTTACAAATGCAGCAATGTTTTCCCTTGTGCCTCTGTGAGTTTCTCCCATTGTTAGAAGGGTCATTCTTCAGAACGCTTGAGAGAATGAAAGACTTAGGAAGAAATAGAGAGTATGATAGACTTAAGAAATATTTCGTAGCAGAGAGTGAGAGTTGTGTGGGTGTGAGAGATGTTTCATAAGGTATGTATTTATAGGCAAATAATTTTGATGTAGTGGTTGCATGCCTGCGAGGTGTCACATTTGCATGCTTAGGGAGTTACACATATGCATGCATGCATTTACAAATAATGTAAGGTGTCACTCTTGCAGGCTAGGTGGCAGCCCATGCATGTATCACGATTGGACAGTAAGGGAGGCGCCATCTCACTTGGCGAAATAGTACAAAAATGAATGGTGTCGCCACCCCATTTGGCGAATAAGAGGTGTCACGTTTTACAGCATTGGCTCAGGCTACGTGACAGCCTTTGGGATTCCTTTCTCTGTTGCATGCAAGGCCATTGGAGTTGATGGGTGGCAGGCTTACACAAAACATTTATGTGTGTAGAATAGGGCCAGGCTAGGTGGCAGCATAAGCCCATGCATGTATCACGATTGGACAGTAAGGGAGGCGCCATCTCACTTGGAGAAATAGTACAAAAATGAATGGTGTCGCCACCCCATTTGGCGAATAAGAGGTGTCACGTTTTACAGCATTGGCTCAGGCTACGTGACAGCCTTTGGGATTCCTTTCTCTGTTGCATGCAAGGCCATTGGAGTTGATGGGTGGCAGGCTTACACAAAACATTTATGTGTGTAGAATAGGGCCAGGCTAGGTGGCAGCATAAGCCCATGCATGTATCACGATTGGACAGTAAGGGAGGCGCCATCTCACTTGGCGAAATAGTACAAAAATGAATGGTGTCGCCACCCCATTTGGCGAATAAGAGGTGTCACGTTTTACAGCATTGGCTCAGGCTACGTGACAGCCTTTGGGATTCCTTTCTCTGTTGCATGCAAGGCCATTGGAGTTGATGGGTGGCAGGCTTACACAAAACATTTATGTGTGTAGAATAGGGCCAGGCTAGGTGGCAGCATAAGCCCATGCATGTATCACGATTGGACAGTAAGGGAGGCGCCATCTCACTTGGCGAAATAGTACAAAAATGAATGGTGTCGCCACCCCATTTGGCGAATAAGAGGTGTCACGTTTTACAGCATTGGCTCAGGCTACGTGACAGCCTTTGGGATTCCTTTCTCTGTTGCATGCAAGGCCATTGGAGTTGATGGGTGGCAGGCTTACACAAAACATTTATGTGTGTAGAATAGGGCCAAGCTAGGTGGCAGCATAAGCCCATGCATGTATCACGATTGGACAGTAAGGGAGGCGCCATCTCACTTGGCGAAATAGTACAAAAATGAATGGTGTCGCCACCCCATTTGGCGAATAAGAGGTGTCACGTTTTACAGCATTGGCTCAGGCTACGTGACAGCCTTTGGGATTCCTTTCTCTGTTGCATGCAAGGCCATTGGAGTTGATGGGTGGCAGGCTTACACAAAACATTTATGTGTGTAGAATAGGGCCAGGCTAGGTGGCAGCATAAGCCCATGCATGTATCACGATTGGACAGTAAGGGAGGCGCCATCTCACTTGGCGAAATAGTACAAAAATGAATGGTGTCGCCACCCCATTTGGCGAATAAGAGGTGTCACGTTTTACAGCATTGGCTCAGGCTACGTGACAGCCTTTGGGATTCCTTTCTCTGTTGCATGCAAGGCCATTGGAGTTGATGGGTGGCAGGCTTACACAAAACATTTATGTGTGTAGAATAGGGCCAGGCTAGGTGGCAGCCTAAGCCCATGCATGTAATATTATTGGCAGCCTTGGGAGGTTGCATCACTTACTTAATTGAAATATTTTGCCTTAGGTTGAACATAACATTCATTCACATAAACTGTAAAATTTTCCAACCTTCGAATCAGTCATCTAACCTTCAAACATTCCAACATTCATACCTTCATATAATCAATAAACCCAAAACATTCCCACCTTCATACCTAAAACAATTCTACACAATGGCCTCTTCACCACAATTTGTTGTCAAAGCACATTTCAACGGTGAGACATACATGTGTCCCACAGTTGGGTTTTTGTTTAGAAACACCGACAATGTCCGATTTCTCTTAAACGGGAAAGCAAATTTCTCCTACTTTAAGAAAAGATTGGAGGCCAAACTTGAACGAGGCCCGGTATCCCAAATATTTTATCAGAGTCCAGTCTTTTTTGGAAACAACCAAGTCATATTTTATAAGGTTGCAATTGAAGATGACGAGGATTTCCAGAACATGATTTCCAGCCATGTCTATTCTGGAAACGACTCTATTGAGTTGTACGTTCTGTTTCAAGAGCCTCCGGTGACACAGGAGGTAGAGCCTCCGGTGACACAGGAGGTTGATCCTTTGGAGAATGAGCAAGATGAGGTGGATGCCATTGATGATGAAGAAGATAACGAGTTAGAGTTTGATGAAATGGTGAACGACGATTCTGACGATGATGGCATCCCAAGTATTCCTACCGACAAAATCTACACACCACCTACGCACATGACAAACTTCAACATGGGCGGAGATGAACCTTCTACGGACTTGTTTTTCCAACCGTATATGCAATCAGATGAAAATTTAAAAGAGAAGGACAAATTTGGTAATAGAGAGGAATGCATAAGGGCCATCAAAAAATTTCACATGCTCAACTCGGTTCATTATAAGGTGGATCGTGTAAACCCGGAAAGGTACAAGATCAAGTGTTTCCACCCTGACTGCATGTTCAAGCTGACCGCTTCATACAGACTAAGGGGTGACTGCTGGGTCATAGGTTCCATGACTACCCATACTTGTGTAAGTTCCACTCAATCACAAGACCACCGAAAACTCAACCATGATCTAATCTGTCAAGAAATCCTACCCCTGGTCAGCAACGACCCTTCTTTGAAGGTGAAAACAATCATCTCCCACATCACCACGGTTTTTAACTACACTCTGTCTTACCGTAAGGCGTGGTTAGCAAAGACTAAGGCGATTGAAAGGGTGTACGGAAACTGGGAGGAGTCATACCGAGAACTTCCCCGCTACCTAAATGCACTCAAGACATATTCTCCAGGTAGTGTTTATGTTCTGGAAACATTGCCAGCGTACGCTCAAGATGGTAGTCTACTACATGGCAACGGAATATTCAGTCGCGTCTTTTGGGCATTTCAACCATGCATCTCAGGGTTTGCATCATGCAAACCAATTCTACAAATAGACGGGACTTGGTTGTATGGGAAGTACAAAGGCACGCTTTTGATGGCAGTTGCACAAGATGGCAACAATAACATTTTCCCCGTTGCGTTTGCCCTTGTCGAGAGGGAGACCGGTGGTGCTTGGAGCTTTTTCCTGAAAAATCTTCGTACACACGTGGCTCCTCAACCAGATCTCTGTTTGATCTCGGACATACATGCCTCCATTGAAAGTGCCTATAATAATCCGGCAAATGGTTGGCATGACCCTCCTTCTACGCATGTCTATTGCGTCAGGCATATCGTCCAGAATTTCTCGAGGGAGGTTAAGGACAAAACATTGAGGAAAGCGGTGATGAATGCGGGATACGCACTGACACAACCCACATTCAAATATTACCGCAACGAGATCCATTTGTCTAACCCAGAAGCCGGTACATGGATCGACAATATACCGGTCGAAAAATGGACTAGGTCATACGACAATGGCCAAAGATGGGGGCATATGACTACAAATCTTATTGAATCAATGAATGGGGTATTCAAGGGCATACGAAACCTCCCCATCACTGCCTTGGTGAAATCCACGTATTTTAGGATGGCTGCGTTATTTGCCAAAAGAGGTGAAATGTGGTATGCGGTCTTGCAATCAGGACAACTATGGAGTGAAAGCTGTATGAAATACATTAAGGCTGAAAGTGCTAAAGCCAACACTCACATGGTTACACGGTTTGACCGCCATAGCCACAACTTCATTGTGAAAGAGACAATTGACCACAATGAAGGCCTGGCAAGACAAGAATACAGGGTCATTTTACCTTCTCAATGGTGCGATTGTGGCAGGTTTCAAGCTTTTCGTATGCCTTGCTCTCATGTCATTGCCGCTTGTGCGCATACCCATCAAGACGCGCTTCAACTGCTCTCAAACGTTTATAAATCTGAAACGTTGTTCACTGTTTACAACAACAACTTTCCTTTGGTGGCAAAACCGGACTATTGGCCTGAATACAACGGTGATATAGTTTGGCACAATGACCAAATGCGAAGGAACAAGAAGGGTCGTCCAAAAAGCAGGCGCATAACAACAGAAATGGACGATCTTGACAGGTTGGAAAGAAAGTGTGGTTTATGCCGTCAGGTCGGACACAATCGCAAAAACTGTCCGAATCGGGCGTCTGGCTCGACCACATAAATTTTGTAATACAATAAATCTTTTCAATATTTGTGTTGTAAACATTATGGGTTTTCCGTTAATAAAACTGTTCACACAATTTAGGAAATTCAATATAGGAAATTACATTAGGGTTTTCGCGTACAACAATGATTAACGATAATCAATCTAGGAAATTACAACTGTTAACACAATTTCATCTGACCCATGCATCATCAGCATTACATCACTGTCTGTTATGACTTCCTCCAACCACACATTAGGTCTTCCTGTCGCATGCGAGGTTGTTGTTCGTTTTCGCTGGATCCTTCAAATTTTTTCCCCCTCGGCGATGTCTCCATCTAGCCACCGCATCAACTCCCGCTTCAGACGCTCCATGGAGTGAATGTGCCAGAATTTCATTTTCATCGCAGGTTTCGTGGCGGAGAATATAACGTAACCATCTCTGCTAAAAATCATAGGCGACGTCATTACGTAAATAAGGGAGTACAAAATAAAAATACAGTGCGAGAAAGTGTGAGAAATTTCAAAGAAACGGACGAATTATTTATAAAACAGCAAAAAACCCTAGTTTTGCCCTAGGCGCCAAGTGAGATGGCGCCTCCTTTCCTTTTTAAGGAGCATGCGCCATCTCACTTGGCTAAAAGCCAATGGAGGCGCCAAGTGAGATGGCGCCTAGGGCAAAACCCTAGGTGCATGCGCCAAATGAGATGGCTCCTCCTTTATGGAGCCATCTCAAACATGGTTATTTGCGTAATTTTTTCCGAAACCCGGTTATTTGCGAAATATATTTTTAATACATGGTTATTAATAAAAAAAATTCTAGAAAATCAGTTGTATTGGGGAAAAAGTCAATTGTGGCCAATTTATAGTCAAACCTCATGAATTTTGACCCACATCAACATTATGAACTCATATGAACCATTTGATCAAGTTTGGACCACAACTCCACAAGAAATTTGATCAGATCACCAAAAGGGCAAAATGGTCATTTTTAGGGTTTTGACTGTACAAAGGCAATTTTTGTCTGTTTGACCTAGCCAATGGCAAATCAAGCTCAACCATAGACTCAAGGACTCAATGACATTATCTTGGCCTATTCAACAAGTTCAAAAGATCTCAAATGCATAGGATTGACAGATGAATTTTTCAGTCAACTGATCAATATTTGACTGTATATTGAAAAGTCAAACTTTGACTTTTTGGTCAAAATCAAGTGCCAAAGGTCATTTTTCAACAAGATGTGTCAAATTATGAAACTTGTTCATCAAGAAACCCAAAATTGCAAATTAGGGTTTGAAATTGAAAATTTTCATAACTTAGAATTTTTCTAAGTTATGAAATTTTCTTAATTTTTCCTAACTTTGTCCCACATTTTCACCAAGATGCAAATGGATTAAAACAAAAATTACAACATGAGAGTTTTAGTCCATCACAAAGTCTACAACTTTGATTCACAAAGTTTTCTCAAAAGAAGCTTGGATCTCAAGTTATGATTTTTGGAACAAGGGTCCCTAAAACTTTTAACTTAGAGAAATTTTGCCCTAGTTTAGGCAGGATTTTGACCCATCTTCTTGGCCATTTTTCACATAGTTCCACTTGGAGTCTCAAGTTTCATTTCAAATATGGATTATATTACATGTTTCAAGATTTCCAAACTGTCCAAGAACTCCTCAAACACATTTGTGGTTAGGGAGAATCGAATGCTTGAAGTTGGCAAAAACTCACTTTGTAACCATGGCCAATACATGTTCATACCACTTGCAAAATCTGACCAAACTAGCTTAGTACATAATTACAGACCTCTAAACCAATTTACACTCAAAAATTGAATGCAAATACATTGGTTAGAGGCAATGTTCTGATCAAGGGAGCATTATACAATGAACATTTCCATTTTGGGCATAAAGATAACACTTCCATTTACATAAAGCATGCTTTATGTCAAGTTTCATTTCTTGAGCCATACACCAAGCCTTTTGCTGCAAACAAGGATCCCTAATGTCAGGCAAAGCTCAACCACTTTGTGCAGCTAGGTTACAAGCCAGTACAACCTTGCATTGTCAATTCTCACATTTTGCTTCAAAACCAAGTCATTATGCAAAAAGTCAAGAACACACACATCTGATAAAATCAACTTAAGCCAACATTTGAAACAATTTTTACACATCCTTGTAAGCCAGAAACACGAGCCTTTCACCCCTAAAACACCCTCATACTCAAAAACCATATTTTCTTGCAAAACAGGGCAGGACCTGCAAATCACAAGCCAAATCACATTCCACTCGTGCGTTTTGCTTGCAATCAGTTCCAATACCTTCCACTCAACTCACTCAAGCTATCCCAATCCTCCATTGCCAACTGTAACTCCATTTACAATGTTCACCATTTTTGTTTGGAAGCTTTGCAGGTTGAGTTCTGTAGAACGATTCAGGCTATTTCAAAACAAACTAAGCATTGGGAAAGGTTCAGGGAACATCAAGCAAGCTCAAAAGAACCTCAGGCCTCACTGAAAGTTGTTGCGTTGTCCAACTCGTGTCCAACTGAAACAAGTTTTTCATGAACTTCTATCTCTCTATTTAGGAACATTTAGCCTTAGGTTTGTGAATAAAATATGTTGTACTCATTGCCCTGAAACCATACATATGCTCAGTTTTCATTTATATTAAACGTGTTAAGAGAATTTCATCCATGAACTTTCTGAAAAAACTAGGTTAGAAATTAGGGCCAGAGAAATTCTCTCTGGTCTTTGAGAGTTAGATTAAGTTTTTTATATGGTTAGAATCGTGGTTTGATGCTCTACAAGTTTCATGTTTTGAGTTTTATCAAAAGATCACAAATACAGGAGATACAAGTTTGTACAGGCACGCGCGTGTTTTCAAATTTCTGGAGGTTGAAGATGAAGCTGATGGACTGGGCTTGGCTTCTTGCTTCTAACACCCTCCTTTTGCTAAATGCACCCCCTGGCCCATTTCCTTTATATTTTATCATTTTTATATTTTAATTTCATTTTTGACTTTGATTATTTATTTCCAACTATAAAAAATGCTTAAAAATATTTTTCATAATTTTAACATTTATTTTGATATTTATTTTAATTATTACTAGTATTAAAACATTTTCTATACTTGTATATTATTTTGTTTAAACTTGAAAATAATGCAAATAATACTCTTATTTTCATTTCTATATTTTTTATTATTCACACCAAAAATATTTTCTTAAATATATTGTATTTTTGTAAATATTTTATTTTATTTTTATGTATTTAACATATTTAATATATACATATATACATATATACTTTATTTTATAATAAAATATGGAATAAAAATACAAAAAAAATAGTACATTTTCTTTTTTATACTAAAAAACACCTTTTTTAATATATTTTTATTTTTGTACATATTAATACATTTTTGTATATAAATAATGTAATATTATTGTCTTTAAAGAATTAGGGTTTACCCCTTTAATAAAATTAATCATTTTTATTTATTTATTCCTTTATATTTCTTTACATTTAAAAATATTTTTGCATACATAAAACCTTTTTTGCATAATACATTTTTTATTTAATATTTTTTTATTTTTGTTTATTTAAATATTGCATATTTAAATATTATGCATTGTAAATTCAATTGGGTTGTAATAATTTAGGATATTAATTTCTTGCAAAATAATCCCCTATTCGAAATTGTACCCCCTTCCCTATATCAAAGTTGTAATAGCTTAGATTTATTTTCACGCACTTAAATGCTTTCAATTATGCCATGCTTAGATAATTAGGGTTTGTATGCCAAATCAAAACCAACAATTAGTTTGACCTAATCAGAGACAAAAATGCATGAAAAAACAAACACAATGCACACTTACACCCCTAGGGTTACAATCCACTTGTTGCCTTCAAAAATGGGTCATGGTATGCATGTTAAGTACTTTGGAAAAACAAAAACAAAACAAAAGATCATAGTCCCCCGATGACGCTATCTGAGTTGCCTAAACAAAATGATCAAGTCCCTCAAGAGAATTTGCCAAAAATACTTGACACCATTGCTATCATGGTCTATACGATGACCCGCGCCTGTCCCATTTAACATCCTAACACAAGGTTGTTCACCAAATACAATGGTGAAACAACACTGTTAAAAGGGTTAAAAACATAAGAAAGATCTTTGAGTAAAATAGGGTAGATAGCTCTTAGTTACTTGATCAAAAGCTTGCAAAAATATCCTTGCTATTTTCAAAACACACTTCAGAACACAATTTCAAAACCCTATTTTCAAACATTGAAAACTTTTCAAAAGACAAAATCACCTTTGTATACATTCAAACAAGAATCATTACAAAGGTTACCACAACGATGGTCTCTTTTCAAAACCTCTTTCAAAACCACACACAAAGCACCATTTCAAACAATTGAAGAGCACCATTTCAAACAATTGAAAAGCAAAGCAAGTGATCTAAACAAGTAACTAAGAGCCCATGGATAACCATGGATAGAAAGGGTGCTAATACCTTCCCTTTCTATAATCTACTCCCCGAACCCAAGAAAACATCTCAAAGGTCTTTCCTGTGCTTTTTGACCTTTTCTTAGGATAAAATAAAAAAGTCGGTGGCGACTCTTGCTAAACCGAAACATTTGCGAACACAAAACGCAAAACCTCAAGTCAGTTCTCCCACCGCATCACAGAACTGGCGACTCTGCTGGGGAAATAATCTAAAAGTGGAGTAACCTTAGGGCTTAGATCACCTTTGCATGCTTGTCTTGATTTCTTTGATTACTTTACATTTGGTTCTCTTGTTTGGGCTTGAAATCCTCTACCCGGATTTGGGAAACATTCATAGGTAAATAGCAATACATTGTGGAAACTGTGCGGGGTATACTGACATGGTTGAAGCAATAGCTATATTAGTGTGACATATTTGTGAGTACCGGAAGCCTTTGAGTCAATCAAAGAGAATACGGGGCCGCTGAGTGATGTCATGAAGCACTAATGAACTCTTAGAACCTTACTTGAACATCTTGGCCTTTTTAGGGGTAGTGAGATGACCGACTTTGGTGCAGTCCGAAGTTGGTAGATACTCGATAGTACACTCATTGAGGGTTATTTTCTTGGAATATTTTGGTCGCCAGTTAAGTGGCTAAACCAAAACAATGAACATAGAAAATAATCCCGTGATATTGAGCTCCTTAGAACCCGGTTATTATTTATAGGACAGGTTTGAGCCAACTAAACTCAAGAGGGTACTTACCTATGAAACCTCATGCAAGCCTGAAACTAGGATCTTGTGTGACTTTCTTGTATATATGTTTGTGCATACATCATGAACATCATAAAGCATCATATGCATCCACTAACCATTTCAAGGGTTCAGATCTTCATCTTTGTTCTTGTTTTGTAGGTCATGGAATCTCTTCGCAGGAAAACAATTCAAGTCAACCTTGTGAGAATCCCTCCTCAACTCAAGGAGCTTACTTCCAGGATTCCAGAGAATTCTCTCTTTAGTAAAAGATATGGTAGACTTCTCAACTTGGTCAACTCCAACATTGAAGAAGACATGGTGAAAGTTCTCTTCCAGTTCTTTGACCCCCTACACCACAGTTTCATCTTCCCTGATTACCAACTAGTACCTACTTTGGAGGAATTTTCTCAACTCCTGAGAATTCCTATTCTTCATCAACTACCCTACAACGGTACGGAAAAAGAACCAAAGCCCGAAGAGGTTGCTCAAGCATTACACTTGCAACCATTTGATATCAAGGGTCATTGGGAAACCAAAAGTGGTGTCAAGGGTTTCTTGGCAAAGTTTCTGTTTGAAAAGGCACAAGACTGCTGGAACTCTCTAGATCTACAAGCTTTTGAAGAGATTGTGGCACTCCTCATCTATGGGTTGGTCTTGTTCCCAAACCCTGATCAGCTCATAGATGTGAATGCTGTCAAGATTTTCATATCCCGGAATCCTATACCTACATTACTTGGGGACATCCTACACTCATTTTACACACGAACAATGAGGAAAAGACGTGTTCTCATGTGCTGTACTCCTCTCCTAGCAAGGTGGTTTATTTCTCACCTTCCATAATCAGTTTTGAAGAATGAGCAGGGTTTAAGGTGGTCACAACGGTTGATGACCCTAACACATTCTGATGTTCATTGGTGTTCTCGGTCCAGAGAAAATGTCATCATCATTGATCGTTGTGGGGAATTCCCTAATATTCCACTACTTGGCATTAGGGGAGGCATTACCTACAACCCCTGTTTAGCTCTAAGACAGTTTGGATATGCTAGAAGGGATGGCCCTCATGATATGCTGATTCCTGACCTAGTTTTTGACTTCGACAACGATGTGCAAGGACTTCGACAAAGGTTCATCAGAGCTTGGAGGATGCCTAACAAGGTGGACAGTAAGACACTGGGGCACAAGAATTCCATCCCCCTTGAGCCTTATCTCAAGTGGGTACGAACCCGTGCCCAGAATCTTATGATGCCATATCCTCACATTATCCCTGTGATCAAAGAGCCTGTTATGGAAGGAGAGGTTCCATACACCCTCCTACATCCTGACATGCCAACATCATTGGAATAATTACAATAGAGTTGGATCCAACTCAAAGAAGAAAGGAATACTTTTGAAGCCAGCTTTTATGCTAGTGAGAAGAAGGTTTTGGAGCTTACCCATCGACTTCATGAGGAGGAAACTCTCAACACTTACATCGCGCCAAAGAGGATGCGCAATATCTTCTTTTTACATTAAGAATTTTGTAATATTTTTGCCCATGGGGCACTTGTGTACTAACAAATTTCTTCTTAATATGACGTGTGTTCTTTTTGTTTGCAACAAATTTGAATTTTTTGAATCCTTGAATGCATTACATGAATAACATATCATTCATCATATGCATAAACAGGTCTTCACACCAGGTTTCCTTATCTTTCCGCTGTTTATTTCAGCAAGATGGATTTGGAGCAGACGGTTAAGGATCTGCAAGCGCAGAATTCTCAATTCCAGCAACTCCTCATGACCTTAGCAAAGGGTCAAGAGGACCTCAAAGCACTGTTGGAGAAAGATAAAGAGAAAAAGAAGAAAAGGCCCGGTGTGGTCATTATGGGAAGAAGGTTTGAAAGCAATGCTAGAAAAGTTCTCGAGTTCCCCTCAACGTCTGATGAAGGGGCTGGTAAAGGAAAAGGAACAACGATGCCTTCTGAATCTGAAGTTGAAGGAGAAGAAGAGGAAGAGGAAGAAGACGAAGATTACTCTGAACAGCAATATCCCCTGGCGGATGTTAAATTTAAAAATCTTGAAGATAGATTGGCAGCCATGGAGTTGCAAAGGGTACCTGGTTTAGATTTCGAAGAACTAGGGTTGGTCGCTGGGATTGTTATTCCTCCCAAATTCAAAGTTCCCACATTTGCTAAGTATGATGGCATGTCGTGTCTAAAGATGCATCTAAGATCCTACGTCCGAAAGATCAAACCCCACTCATCTGATAAGGATCTTTGGGTTCATTTTCTCCAAGATAGTTTGTCAGGCACACAATTGGACTGGTTCTATCAACTCGAGAGATCATAGGTTCATAACTGGGAAGACTTAGCTGCTGCTTTCTACCGGCAATACCAATACAACGCTGATTTATCGCCTACTCGTACTCAACTACAGAGTATGGGTATGGCTTCCAATGAAGGATTTAAAGAGTATGCCCAGAAGTGGCATGATCTGGCTGGAAGGGTGCAGCCACCATTGTCGGATAGAGAGCTGGTGGACATGTTTTTAGGGACCCTGTCTGGCCCTTTCTTCAATCATTTAATCGGGAGTTCCTCCACAGGATTCACCGAACTAATTTTGACTGGCGAAAGGGTCGAGGCCGGCATTAAAAGTGGTAAGATTCAGAAAGATGCCTCTGCGTCCACCGCTATTAAGAAGACCTTCCCAGCTAAGAAGGAAGCTTCTGCTGTTTATTCTCAGAAAAGCCAAGGAGGAATGGGGCGCCGACCGACGGTAGGGGCTGTGATGATTTAAAACTCTTCAAATGATTAACCTCGCGGCAATCAGTCAAGACCTAATCAAAAACGGGTAGAAAGGCCACAACGGCAGTTCACCCGAATCAACATGACGCCGACTCAAGTACTCCCTCATTTGCTAAAGCTGAATCTTACCAATTTGAAGGAAGCACCAAAGAACCCTAATACCTCTTCTCCATATTACCACTCCAATGCAAAATGTGCTTACCACTCTGACAGTGTAGGGCATGATACCAACAACTGTTGGGCTCTTAAGAACAAAATCCAAAACCTGATCGACGCCAAGGAGGTAGAATTCTATGCGCCCGAAAAGCCGAATGTGATTTCTGCCCCGATGCCCAAGCACGGTCATAATGTTCATGCCGTTATGGAATACCTTCATGTTACCGATGTTGCTGACCTTTTGACTCCCTTATCAGTGATTAAAGTGAATTTGATGAGAGTCGGGATATTCCCAGGCTGTGGAAAAGACTGTTACTTTTGTTTAAACGTACGAGCTGACTGCCCAATGTTGAAATCAGGAATCCAATGCCTGATGGATACCCAAGAGATACTCTTCCAAAAGACTCCTGTTGATACCTTCACTCCTGTTACTCCTTCTACTTTTGCTACTTCAACCAATGACATTACAATAAAAACCATCTCCGACAATCTTCCCAAGGCTTGCAAAAGGCCTGTCAAGATTACGCCTGATCCTAAATTTGTACCATTGAAAATCACCATGCCGGGGCCTGTCCCGTATCAATCTAACAAGATGATACCATGGAACTACGGATGAGAAATATTCTATCATGGTATCAAACAAATTGAATCAGTCCAAGAGAATTCTGATGATGAAACCCCTGATATAGGGAACATTGCGGGAACAAGCAAGATAACTCGCAGCAGACGGATTTTCTCTCCGGAGATTGCTCCTCCTCGAGCAGTTTTCGGACCCTCGAAAGCTTCTGTGCCTGTTAAGCCATCTGTGCAAAGCCCGATAATTGAAGAATTGGATGCTCCTGAAATTAGACTCGCTGTTGATACTACCGATAAGGGTAAGGGGATACTAGAAGTGCCTGTCAGGACGAAGGCTCATACTGTGGTTATCCCCGAAACCACCCAGAAAGAAATGGAAGAAATCTTGAAGATAATCAAAAAGAGCGACTATGACGTCGTGGAACAACTAGGGCAGACCCCTTCCAAAATCTCCATGTTGTCTCTTCTACTCTGCTCTGAGGCTCATGCTAAGGCCTTAATCAAATTTTTAAAGACGGCACACGTGCCTCAAGAAACTTTGGCTGACCAGTTTCAAGAGTGCGTGGCCAGCCTAACTGCTGATAACGGTCTTGGTTTTTCCGATGCTGATTTGACCCCCAAGGGAAGGAAACATAACGACACGCTGCATGTCTCAGTAGAATGCAGAGGAACCACCCTTTCCCATGTCCTAGTTGATACCGGTTCATCCTTGAATGTGCTGCCGAAGAAAGCGTTAGACCGTTTGGATTGTAAAGGGTTAGTGCTGAAGCCAAGTAATATCGTGGTTAGGGCCTTTGATGGGTCCAAAAGAATGGTTCACAGAGAGGTTGACATTCCTATCAAAGTGGGTACAGAAGTTTTCAACTCCACCTTTTATGTGATGGACATCCGTCCTTCATATTCGTGTTTGTTAGGAAGGTCGTGGATCCACTATGCTGGGGCAGTTACCTCCTCTTTACACCAAATGCTAAAGTATCTTGTTCAGGGTAAGATTATAACGGTGCACGGCGAGGAAGAGTACATGATAAGTCACCTTAATTCCTTTCGCTATGTGGAGTTGGATGGCGAGTTCATAGAAACGCCTTTTCAACATTTTGAGGAAGTTTCTCCTGAAGTCTGCGAAGACAATGGTTGATATGCCTATCATTCCCAAGCATGTATCTAGGATGGCATCTCTCAAGGACGCAGAGGCTGTAATCAAAGAAGGGAAGAGTACAGTGTGGGGGCAACTGCCTGATTTTCCCCATAAGATGGACAAGTTTGGACTAGGTTTTACTACTGCTGGCCAGAAAGCTATGCGTCGCTCCAAGGCTGGAGGACCACCCGTAAAGATCACTCACCATGGAATTAATGCCTTAGAAGATGTTGATGAAGAGGACAACTTTGAAGATTGGATCTTTCCAACCGTCGAAGGAGGATTAAGCAATTGGGAAGCAAAGGACTTTATTCCCATCACTTTCATCAACCAGTAATTTATCTTTGATCAATTTCCTATTTTTGGTCTGTAATAACTAAACAATTCGTACACTATTTTCACCTTATGCCTTTCCCGGGGCATATAGGTCCATTTGTAAGGGCTTGATTTTCTTCATTATCATATGCCATGTTTTAATGAATCATTGGATGTTTTCATTTATAAACTGTTGTGTTCATTTTCTTTCCTTTTGCATCTTGTTTTGTTTAAGGATGGCTATCCCTTACACACACCCACACTCACAAAATGCAGGTACCCATCCACTCCAGATTCCATGGGTGACTATTCTGCTTTAGCCTTCAGTGACTCTGAAGATTTGGTCAATCATGCTGAGGACGAAGTTGACGAAGACTGTGAAATACCGGGAGAGTTAGCCATACTTTTGCAACAAGAAGAGAGGGAAATTCTGCCTCATGAAGAGTTGTTAGAAACCATCAACTTGGGAACAGAGGAAGACAAGAAAGAGGTTAAGGTGGGTGCCAACCTGGAACCAGATGTCAAAGAGCGCTTAGTGCAGTTGTTGAACGAATATGTTGAGATCTTTGCCTGGTCCTATGAAGACATGCCGGGATTAGACACAGATATCGTGGTTCACCGTCTCCCTACAAGAGAAGATTGTCCACCGATCAAGCAAAAAGTCCGCTGAATGAGGCCCGACATGTCTGAGAAGATCAAAGCTGAGGTAATGAAGCAATTCAACGCTGGCTTTCTGGATGTTACTTCATATCCACAGTGGGTTGCTAACATTGTGCCCATACCTAAGAAGGACGGCAAAGTCAGAATGTGTGTGGACTATAGGGATTTAAACAGGGTTATCCCTAAAGATGATTTTACACTGCCACACATTGACATCTTGGTCGATAACACAGCTCAACACAAGGTATTTTCCTTCATGGATGGATTCTCGGGATACAACCAGATCAAAATGGCCCCCGAAGACATGGAGAAAACTAGTTTTGTCACGCAATGGGGTACCTTCTGCTACAAAGTGATGCCATTCGAACTGAAGAATACCGGGGCAACCTATCAACGCGCCATGGTAGCTTTGTTTCATGATATGATACATCATGAGATTGAAGTTTACGTAGACGACATGATAGCTCGATCACAGAAAGAAGAAGAACACCTTGATCATCTGCAAAAGTTGTTTGTCAGGTTGAAGGAGTTTAAGCTCAGACTGAACCCAAGCAAGTGCACTTTTGGAGTCAGGTCGGGTAAACTTTTAGGATTTATCGTCAGCAACAAAGGCATTGAGGTTGATCCAGCTAAGGTAAAATCTATACAAGAAATGCCTGCCCCCCGCACTGAAAAGGAGGTTAGAGGATTCATGGGACACTTAAACTATATCGCGAGGTTCATCTCTCACCTGACGTCTACCTGTGAGCCAATCTTCAAGTTGTTGAAGAAAGATCAGGTAGTTGAATAGAACGATGATTGTCAAGTTGCTTTTGATAAGATCAAGGAGTATTTACTGGAACCTCCTATCTTGATGCCACCCGTCAAAGGAAGGCCGTTAATCATGTATCTAACTGTTTTGGATAACTCAATGGGGTGCGTATTGGGCCAACATGACGAGTCTGGCCGAAAAGAGCATGCAATTTATTACCTTAGCAAAAAGTTTACCGACTTTGAGACTCTCTACTCACTGCTCGAGAAAACTTGTTACGCTTTGGTATGGGCTGCTCTCCGGTTAAGGCAGTATATGTTGACTCATACCACTTTGCTGATTTCCAAGATGGATCCGATCAAGTATATCTTCGAGAAGCCTGCTTTATCTGGAAGAATCGCTAGATGGCAAATGATCCTGACTGAGTATGATATCCAGTATACTACCCAAAAAGCTATAAAGGGGAGTGTACTAGCTGACCATCTAGCTCATCAAGCCGTCGAAGATTACCAATCTATGAGATTTGACTTCCCTGACGAGGACATCATGACATTGGACAACATTAAAGGTAACAGACCATATGACGGACCTGAACAAGGATCCTGATGGACCTTGTACTTTGATGGTGCTTCAAACGCACTTGGCAACGGTATCGGTGTGGTACTCATTTCTCTGGAAGGTTGCCATACACCCTTCACTTCCCGACTTTGCTTCAGCTGTACCAACAACATGGATGAATATGAAGCTTGCATCTTTGGTCTCAAGGCTGCTATAGACTTGGGAATCAAATCTTTGGTCGTATTTGGGGACTCGGCTTTGGTTATCAGTCAAGTCAAAGGAGAGTGGGACACTAAACATCCCAATCTTATCCCATACAAAGAACATGTCTTGACATTGTTGCCTCATTTCGAGCAGATTACTTTCGAGCACTTCCCGCGAGAAGAAAATCAGCTAGCATATGCTCTGGCTACAATGTCTTCCATGTTTAAACTCAACTGGGATAAAGAGGCTCCCCAAATCACCATCGAGCGAATGGACGAACTTGCGCCCTGTCATGAGATTAATACCGAAGAAGTAGTGGAACAACCCTGGTTTCATGAAATCAAAAGGTATCTCCAGACTCGAGAATACCCTGAAGGAGCTTCAGTCAATGACAAAAAGTTCTTAAGGAGATTTGCTGCCAAGTTCTTCCTAAGCAATGGCATCCTTTATAAGCGCAGCCATGATTGTGTTCTGCTTCGTTGTGTGGACAAGGTTGAAGCTGAGTTGATCATGACCGAGATACATAGTGGCACATTTGGCACCCACTTAAGCGGACATATGATGGCTAAGAAGATTCTAAGGGCAGGCTACTACTGGTCTACCATGGAAGCTGATTGTCATCAATATTCCCGTACTTGCCACAAATGTCAAGTCTACGCCAACAAGGTACATATTCCTCCTGTTCGTCTCAACATTCTGACAGCTCCTTGGCCATTCTCAATGTGGGGCATTGACATGATCAGAGAGATCAAGCCCACGGCATCCAATGGACATTGCTTCATCCTGGTGGCTATTGATTACTTCCCCAAATGGGTCGAAGCAGCTTCCTACGCTTCAGTTACAAAGAATGTGGTTGCCCGCTTCATCAAGCAGAACCTCATATGCCGGTATGGTATCCCCGAAAGAATCATTACGGACAATGGTACAAATTTGAACAACACTATGATCACCACTCTGTGCGAGTAGTTCAAGATTTATCATCACAATTCATCTCCCTATCGGCCGAAGATGAACGGTGTTGTTGAAGCCGCGAACAAAAATATCAAGAATATTATTCAAAAGATGACAGTCACCTACAAAGACTGGCATGAGATGTTACCGTTTGCTCTGCACGGATATCGTACCACGGAACGTACTTCAACAGGGGCAACCCCCTTCTCTTTGGTATATGGCATGGAAGTTGTTTTCCCTATGGAGGTTCAGATTCCTTCCTTGAGGATTATGAAGGATGCCGATTTGAGTGAAGATGATTGGATTTAGACCCGGCTTGATCAACTTAACTTGATCGACGAGAAGCGACTTACTGCTGTTTGTCATGGTCAGACGTATCAAAAACGGATGATCAAGGCTTTCAACAAGAAAGTCAGGCGTCAAGTATATTGAGTCGGAGATCTTGTAATCAAGCGGATCATCTTTCCGCAAAGTTATCCCAGGGGCAAGTGGACTCCTACTTACGAAGGACCATTCGTAATTAAGAGGATATTTTCTGGCGGTGCAATGATTCTGACCACCATGGACGGCGACGACTTACCGCACCCTGCAAATGCAGACATAGTCAAAAGATACTACGCATAAATGACCCAACAAGTTGAAAACCCGAAAGGGCGACTTGGGCAAAAATGGGCATCCCGGTGAATCGAAAACACAAAAGGGCGGTTCAGGCAAAAATTAGGGATAAATAAAAATCTATACACCCGGCAAGTTGAAAACCCGAAAGGGAAACTTGGGAAAAAAAGGGTTTTCCCGGTGGATCGAAAACCCTAAAGGGAGGTCCAGGCAAAAGTTAGGGAATTAAAGCGTATGACTATGTCTCGTCGGATCACTTTAAGAATTATCTCTTCACCAACAAGCTCCGAGCTTCTAATCAATCCAATCATCGGCGAACGAAGCAGCGAATGGACAAGATACTCAGAGTTGTGAAGGCTATAGCAGAATGGGAACCCCATGGAATTGTTACACATAGCCATCTTTCTTTTGTATAAATTTTTCTCAATTTTTATGACAACATTCTCTTACTCGGATGTCTGTTTCCTTTGTACAAAGATACTTACGAAAGTTAATACACAAATACTTCAAAGTGCAGAAATTTGCTTGCCTTTCCTTTTCTTTTTACACTTGTGTTTTATTTGAAAACGTCCAAAGTTTTGTTAAATAGGCATATGCATTTGAATATAATCACTGCTTACAAATAAAATGAAATTGAGAAAGGATAATTACTGACAGGTTAAAGATGTAGGAAGATATCCTTGTGCTATTCCAGAAGAAATCCCCTACCATACATCATTCAGATCCTCAACAAAGCTGAAACCTTGAAGTATACATCCAAAGTGGAGTTAAATTTCAAGATCCCCAGTGGAGCCTGAAAACCCTGAAATACATTTCCCTAGCGGAGCCAGAATATTCTAAAACCTTATTCCCCAGTGAAGTCAAATTTCCGACTATTAATCCCCAGTGAGAACCATTCAGTGTTCCCCAACTTCCACAGTAGATTGGCGTACAACCCAAGCTCCTGATTTCACCGGCCGAGTAAACATTCTCCCACAGAATTATTTCACAGTAGATCGAAGATTCTTGGTCTCATTTCTCCAGCGGAAGCCTTCTAGGATTTAACTCCCCGGTAGAGATTTTCAGAATTTTCCTTATTTCCCAGGAAAGTCATGAAGGATTCTCATTCCCCACAAAAGTTTGTCAAAGCTCTTGTTAATCCCCAAGTAGTCAGCAAGGATTTCTTATCTTCAACAATCAAAGATTTTTGAATTCTCAGCATCGGTCAGGAATTTATTTTTCCCCGGCAGCAGTCTAAGATTTCTTTTCCTCAACAAGACAGCTACTCATCTTACATACACATCCATTACATTCATATATCAGAAACATTGATGAAACACCATTCATTGCATCATACATATCATGCAACATGACTTTGTGTTTTAGCTAACATTTTACCCTTTTCAGGATAAGATTAAAAGGCTATCGTTAACCACTATTCAGATACAGTATGGATACACCCCAGACACGGAGGTCATTCTACTACTCATTCAGACTTCAGCAATCTGATACAGACTAGATACGCTCCAGGCACGACGGCTATTCTATCTCTCATTCAGATTCAACTATCCACTTCAAGATTCAGATACGCTCCAGACACGGATGCCATTCTGGCCCTTACACCAGAAGTTTGATTCTCCCCAGTGCAGTCGCCACGGAAGTCATTCTGTCACTTATTCAGATCTCAGTTACAGTCTCAGATACACTCCAGACACGGAAGTCATTCTGCTACTCATACAGATCTCAACTTCAGATACAATACAGATATACTCCAGACATGGCAGTCATTCTGATATTCATTCAAAGTTCAAATACAATTACAGCTCAGATACGCTCCAGACACGGACGCCATTCCTTTTCTCATACGGACTCAGTCTCTAGATACAGTTCAAATGCATTCCAGACACGGATACCATTTTGATGCTCATTCTTCCGACCTATAACATTGCAGCTCAACAAACACTCTTGGATGGCATCTTTAAACCCATCTCCAGCAAGATTCTACCATCTCCAAATGGCATCTTTAAGCCCATTCCCTCAACAATATTTTGACGAGTGCAAATTTACGGGCACTCTAGTGTCCAATCCTCTTTTACCTTCGAGCTGCGAAAGGCAAAACTTGCCAATCTAACTCTTCAGGTTCAAGAAGATTGAACAGGGGCAACTGTTGTACCCCAAAATTTTCCCTCTCATTTTATCAACATTTCTCATCACAAGGTTCTTGGAACCCAAGACCAAGCTAGGGTTTGCTCTGCTCAAGACACCTCCTTGCACTGTTGACCTAAATTAGGGTTTGAGTTTGCACAGGGGTATTTTGACTTACAATACCCAAATTGACTTTCATACTTCATGTTGGACTCATAAGTTTTCCCATACCAAGTTTCAAACCTTGAATCAAATTTTTGCCCAGTCAATTGGACAGTTGACCTAGAAAATCAGCTGTATTGGGGAAAAAGTCAACTGTGGCCAATTTACAGTCAAACCTCATGAATTTTGACCCACATCAACATTATGAACTCATATGAACCATTTGATCAAGTTTGGACCACAACTCCACAAGAAATTTGATCAGATCACCAAAAAGGCAAAATGGTCAGTTTTAGGGTTTTGAATGTACAAAGGCAATTTTTGACTGTTTGACCTAGCCAATGGCAAATCAAGCTCAACCATAGACTCAAGGACTCAATGACATTATCTTGACTTATTCAACAAGTTTAAAAGATCTCAAATGCATAGGATTGACAGATGAATTTTTCAGTCAACTGATCAAAATTTGACTGTATACTGAAAAGTCAAACTTTGACTTTTTGGTCAAAATCAAGTGCCAAAGGTCATTATTCATCAAGATGTGTCAAGTTATGAAACTTGTTCATCAAGAAACCCAAAATTGCAAATTAGGGTTTGAAATTGAAAATTTTCATAACTTAGAATTTTTCTAAGTTATGAAATTTTCTTAATTTTTCCTAACTTTGTCCCACATTTTCACCAAGATGCAAATGGATTCAAATAAAACTTACAACATGAAAGTTTTATTCCATCACAAAGTCTAAAAATTTGATTCACAAAGTTTTCTCAAAAGAATCTTGGATCTCAAGTTATGATTTTTGGAACAAGGGTCCCTAAAACTTTTAACATAGAGAAATATTGCCCTAGTTTAGGCAGGATTTTGACCCATCTTCTTGGCCATTTTTCACATAGTTCCACTTGGAGTCTCAAGTTTAATTTCAAATATGGATTATAGTACATGTTGCAAGCTTTACAAATTGTCCAAGAACTCCTCAAACACATTTGTGGTTAGGGAGAATCGAATGCTTGAAGTTGGCAAAAACTCACTTTGTAACCATGGCCAATAATACATGTTCATACCACTTGCATAATCTGACCAAACTAGCTTAGTACATAATTACAGGCCTCTAAACCAATTTACACTCAAAAATTGAATGCAAATACATTGGTTAGAGGCATTATTCTGATCAAGGGAGCATTATACAATGAACATTTCCATTTTGGGCAGAAAGATAACACTTCCATTTACATAAAGCATGCTTTATGTCAAGTTTCATTTCTTGAGCCATACACCAAGCCTTTTGCTGCAAACAAGGCTCCCTAATGTCAGGCAAAGCTCAACCACTTTGTGCATCTAGGTTACAAGCCAGTACAACCTTAATTTGTCAATTCTCACATTTTGCTTCAAAACCAAGTCATTATGCAAAAAGTCAAGAACACACACATCTGATAAAATCAACTTAAGCCAACATTTGAAACAAGTTTTACACATCCTTGTAAGCCCGAAACATGAGCCTTTCACCCCTAAAACACCCTCATACTCAAAAACCACATTTTCTTGCAAAACAGGGCAAGACCTGCAAATCACAAGCCAAATCACATTCCACTCGTGCGTTTTCCTTGCAATCAGTTCCAATACCTTCCACTCAACTCACTCAAGCTATCTCAAACCTCCATTTCCAACTGTAACTCCATTTACAGTGTTCACCATTTTTATTTGGAAGCTTTGCAGGTTGAGTTCTGTAGAACGATTCAGGCTATTTCAAAACAAACTAAGCATTGGGAAAGGTTCAGGGAACATCAAGCAAGCTCAAAAGAACCTCAGGCCTCACTAAAAGTTGCTGCATTGTCAAACTTGTGTACAACTGAAACAGGTTTTTCATGAACTTCTATCTCTCTATTTAGGAACATTTAGCCTTAGGTTTGTGAATAAAAGATGTTGTACTCATTACCCTGAAACCATACATATGCTCAGTTTTCATTTATATTAAACGTGCTAAGAGAATTTCATCCATGAACTTTCTGAAAAAACTAGGTTAGAAATTAGGGCCAGAGAAATTCTCTCTGGTCTTTGAGAGTTAGATTAAGTTTTTTATATGGTTAGAATCGTGGTTTGATGCTCTACAAGTTTCATGTTTTGAGTTTTGTCAAAAGATCACAAATACAAGAGATACAAGTTTGTACAGGCACGCGCGTGTTTTCAAATTTCTGGAGGTTGAAGATGAAGCTGATGGGCTGGGCTTGGCTTCTTGCTTCTAACACCCTCCTTTTTCTAAATGCACCCCTTGTCCCATTTCTTTTATATTTTGTCATTTTTATATTTTAATTTCATTTCTGACTTTGATTATTTATTTCCTACCATAAAAAATGCTTAAAAATATTTTTCATAATTTTTACATTTATTTTGATATTTATTTTAATTATTACTAGTATTAAAACATTTTCTATACTTGTATATTATTTTGTTTAAACTTGAAAATAATGCAAATAATACTCTTAGTTTCATTTCTATATTTTTTATTATTCACACCAAAAATATTTTCTTAAATATATTGTATTTTTGTAAATATTTTATTTTATTTTTATGTATTTAACATATTTATTATATACATATATACATATATACATATATACTTTATTTTATAATAAAATATGGAATAAAAATACAAAAAAAATAGTACATTTTATTTTTTATACTAAAAAACACCTTTTTTAATATATTTTTATTTTTGTACATATTAATACATTTTTGTATATAAATAATGTAATATTATTTTCTTTAAAGAATTAGGGTTTACCCCTTTAATAAAATTAATCCTTTTTATTTTATTTATTCCTTTATATTTCTTTACATTTAAAAATATTTTTGCATACATAAAACCTTTTTTGCATAATACATTTTTTATTTAATATTTGTTTATTTTTGTTTATTTAAATATTGCATATTTAAATATTATGCATTGTAAATTCAATTGGGTTGTAATAATTTAGGATTTTAATTTCTTGCAAAATAATCCCCTATTCAAAATTGTACCCCCCTCCCTATATCAAAGTTGTAATAGCTTAGATTTATTTTCACGCACTTAAATGCTTTCAATTATGCCATGCTTAGAGAATTAGGGTTTGTATGCCAAATCAAAACCAACAATTAGTTTGACCTAATCAAAGACAAAAATGCATGAAAAAACAACCACAATGCACACTTGCACCCCTATGGTTACAATCCACTTGTTGCCTTCAAAAATAGGCCATGGTATGCATGTTAAGTACTTTGGAAAAACAAAAACAAAACAAAAGATCATAGTCCCTCGATGACGCTATCTGAGTTGCCTAAACAAAATGATCAAGTCCCTCAAGAGAATTTGCCAAAAATACTTGACACCATTGCTATCATGGTCTATACGATGACCCGCACCTGTCCCGTTTAACATCCTAACATAAGGTTGTTCACCAAATACAATGGTGAAACAACACTGTTAAAATGGTTAAAAACATAAGAAAGATCTTTGAGTAAAATAGGGTAGATAGCTCTTAGTTACTTGATCAAAAGCTTGCAAAAATATCCTTGCTATTTTCAAAACACACTTCAGAACACAATTTCAAAACCCTATTTTCAAACATTGAAAACTTTTCAAAAGACAAAATCACCTTTGTATACATTCAAACAAGAATCATTACAAAGGTTACCACAACGATGGTCTCTTTTCAAAACCTCTTTCAAAACCACACACAAAGCACCATTTCAAATAATTGAAGAGCACCATATCAAACAATAGAAAAGCAAAGCAAGTGATCTAAACAAGTAACTAAGAGCCCATGGATAACCATAGATAGAAAGGGTGCTAATACCTTCCCTTTCTATAATCTACTCCCCGAACCCAAGAAAACATCTCAAAGGTCTTTCCTGTGCTTTTTGACCTTTCCTTAGGATAAAATAAAAAAGTCGGTGGCGACTCTTGCTAAACTGAAACATTTGCGAACACAAAACGTAAAACCTCAAGTCAGTTCTCCCACCGTATCACACCTGAGGATTAAGTTCTTGAGTGTATTCAGAGATTCCGCTCTGGTGATCAGTCAGATCAAAGGCGAGTGGGATACGAAGCATCCAAATCTTATTCCTTACAAAAACTATGTACAGACATTGCTCCCACACTTTGAGGAGATAACCTTTGAACACTTCCCAAGAGAGGAGAATCAGTTAGCAGACGCGCTAGCTACTATGTCTTCTATGTTCAAAATCAGGTGGGACAATGAAGCTCCCCAAATTACCATCGAGAGGTTGGACGAACCCGCACATTGTTGTGACATTGAGACCGAAGAAGTGATAGATAAACCTTGGTTTCACGAAGTAAAGAGGTATCTTGAGGCTCAAGAGTACCCCGAGGGTGCATCTGTTAATGACAAGAAGTTCTTGAGAAGGTTCGTTGCGAAGTTCTTTATTAGCAATGGGATCTGTGATACGGTGGGAGAACTAACTTGAGGGTTTTGCATTTTATCGCAAATGTTGCGGTTAGCAAGAGTCGCCACCGACTTTTCTTTTATCCAAAAGGGAAAGGTAAAAAAGCACAGGAAAGACCTTTGAGATTGTTTCTTGAGTTCGAGGGGTAGATTATGAAAAGGGAAGGTATTAGCACCATTTTCATCCATGGTTTTCCATGGGCTCTTAGTTACTTGCTAGATCACTTACTTTTGTTGCTTGAAAATGTGTTTGGTGTGGTTTTGAAAGTATTTTGTAAAAGAGGCCATTCGTTTAGGCAATCTTTGTAATAATTCTCGTTCATAAGAATGTATACAAAGATGTTTGTCTTTTTGAAAATGTTTTCAATGTTTGTAAGTTTGTTTGGAAATGTGTGTGTGTTTGTTTTGAAAAAAATGGCAAGGATGTTTTCTTGAAAAATAGAGCAAGTAACTAGGAGTAATCTACCAACTCAAATGTCTTTCTTGTTAATTTTTTATTCCTTTGACATTGTTGTCTTACCATTGATTTGGTAAGCAAACCAATCTTTGGATGTTAACGGGACGGGCGTGGGTCATCGTATAACCATGATTAGCAATGTTTCAAAGTATCTTAGTATGTTCGAGGGACTAAGATCATTTTATAAGGCAACTTTGAATAGCGTCATCGAGGGACTATGATCTTTTGATTTGGTTTGTTTTACCAAGATACTTTGTATACGTAACATGGTTATTTTTTTATAAAGAAACCAAGTGGAGAAACCCTAAGGGTGTTTGTGTGCAAATGTGTTTGATTGCATACATGATTTTATCTTGAATTAGGATTTTCTTTTTCATTGATTTTATTTTGCCATACATATCCTAATCATTAACATTTACACTTGAAAGCGATAAAAATGCGGAAATGTAAAGTCCTACGCTATTACAATATTTAGGGGGTGGGGGTACAAATTTATGAATGGGGAGTACCAGCGAGAAAAATAAAGAAAATAACAAGGGGAAGAAAGAAAGAAAAAGGAAAAGAGTCAGCGTGCTGCTGAGAGGAAGTCAGAAGTTCTGACCCTGGCCTGCTGCTGAACAACAACCTGTTAGTGAAAATGTATAGGTCAGAAGTTCTGACCCTGGTACGCTGCAAAATAGAAACCTGTTAGTGAAAATGTATGGGGTCAGAAGTTCTGACCCTGCTGGGCACACAGTAATTTTTAGAAGTTCTGATATTACTGATGACAAAACAGGCCCCAGAAGTTCTGGCGTCAAAGTCAGAACTTGGTCTCCCTCCGTGCTAGTCAGAACATCTGCAATTTGGTTATTTTTCCATAAAACAGAAGGCGTGCCTAGGACAGTTTCAGCAGGTGTCATAGCGTTTCAGAAGTCAGAACCAAAAAATCAGAGGCAAGTTCTGAACCGATTTGTTCTCTACTTAAGTGTACAGATGCGTGAAAACCTCAGAACATGAATAACATCAGAAGCATGATATCTACATTGTGTTTTTGAGCATGCAATTCTGGTCATGTTTAAGCAATGTGGTGAGGGTCAGCAAGTGCTTACCTTGCAGCTAGAAAAAATCTATGGACTGGAGTTAGCCTTAACTCTGATGAGGTTCTGAACCGGTTCTTTGAATGGGTGGATGGAGGGTATATATATATGAGTTAGAAAACTGTGTGGGTGTTTCTTAGTCAAGAAATACTTTGAGAGCAAATGGAGTTAGAAAGCAAGAGATTCAAAGTTAATGGTTGGTATGTTGTGTTCACAGTTTTTGAAACTCTGGGAATTTTGGGCAGAGATTCAAGGTGTTTTCTTGCTAAAACTTTCTGCTTCTTTTCAGCAATTTTTCTAAACTTGGACCGCGCTTTTTCAATGGACAATGGCATTCTGTTTATAGGCAAAGCTTTGTGGTTTTTTAAAACGTTAAGTGGCGCCAATCTCATGCACTAGATGCTGACTTACTCTTGAAGAAAAGTTCATAAAAGTTGTGATGATTGACAGCTTTTAGCCTAGGCTGGGTTAGTAAGCGAAGATTAAGGAAAAGTGACACCCATGAGCGAAAAGTAGCGCATGAACCCATACCTAAATCTGCACAAGAGTGTTACTATGCTGCGCGTGGAGAGATCCTTTGGACAAATTCTCAAAAGTGGTTGTGAGCATTAATGAGCATTAAATGGTGATGAGATTGGTCAAGAATAAGAAATCTTGTAATATGAGATTTGCATCATTACTTAAATCTGAGCCAGCAGTTCCTACTTCAGCATAGTCCAGAACAACGCACCCAAGTTCTGATCTTGGTATCCTGCTGCCTCAGCAAATTCTGAGGGTTCTCCAGGCTTTTCAACATGTTTTATAATCTTCTGTTCTTACCTTGGCATATTCTGACTGAACTTGCGTAGCTGCTGAAGAGCTACATTCTGACTGAATGTCATATGCTGAGCTAAGTTTGCAACTTCTGACTGAGTTGGCGTAGCTACTGAAGAGCCACTTTCTGACTGAATTGGCATAGCTGCTGAAGAGTCACATTCTGACTGAATTGGCATAGCTGCTGAAGAGCCATATTCTGACTGAATGTTATGTGCTGAGCCAAGTTTGCAACTTCTGACTGCTCCTGCCTGGAGGTTGGTTCAGAAGTTCTAAAGTGTCATTTTTCTTAAATACTTTAGAAAAATTCTAAGTATTTAGAATTTAACTTTTTCAAGGTAAAATTTGACTTTTGAGCTTCTTGATGAAACAAACTTCATATTCCAACATGTCTTGATGAAATATGATTTTTGTGTTTTGATTTTGATCAAAAAACCAAAGTTTGACTTTTTTGCTTGTAAATGACCATTTTGCCCTTGTAAATGGCTTGCTTGGAAAGGAATGATAATTCAAGGCTTGGATTTGTATAAGAGAAAACTTTGAAAATCCAGGTTGATTTTTCCTAAGAAGAGAGGGTAAATTTTGGGGTACAACAACTTTCCCTGTTCAATCTTCTTTAACTTGAGGAGTTAGATTGGCGAGGTTTGCCATTCGCGACTCAAAGGTGGAAGATGATTGGACACTAGAGTGCCCAGAAATTTACGCTCGGTGACAATAGGAAGAGTGGGCTTAAAGATACCATTTGGAGAGGTAATAAGATCATGTTGGGGATGGGCTTGTGGATGCCATCCAAGAATGCTTGTTAAGATGTAGCTTGTATGTTTGAACATAAGAATGGCTTCCGTGTCTGGAGCGTATTTGAACTGTATCAGGAGTGTAGAAATCTGAATCTGAATGAGTACCAGAATGGCTTCCGTGTCTGGAGCGTATCTAAACTGTATCAGGGGTGTAGAAATCTGAATTTGAATGAGTACCAGAATGGCTTCCGTGTCTGGAGCATATCTGAACTGTATCGAGGGTGTAGAAATCTAAATCTGAATGAGTACCAGAATGGCTTCCGTGTCTGGAGTGTATCTGAACTGTATCAGGGGTGTTGGAATCTGAATCTGAATGAGTACCAGAATGTCTTCCGTGTCTGGAGCGTATCTGAACTGTATCAGGGGTGTTGGAATTTGAATCTGAATGAGTACCAGAATGGCTTCCGTGTCTGGAGCGTATCTGAATTGTATCAGGGGTGTTGGAATCTGAATCTGAATGAGTACCAGAATGGCTTCTGTGTCTGGAGCGTATCTGAACTGTATCAGGAGTTTGCATATTGTTAATGGTAGCTGTTAACCTTATCCTAAAAAGGATAAAATGTTAGCTGAAACACCAAGTTATGTTGCATGAAATATATGATGCAATGTATTGGCTTTATCAATGTTTATGATATATGGATGCAATGTATGTGTATGTGAGATGATTTGCTGTATTGTTATCTGCTCGGGGAAAATAAATTCCTGACTGTTGTGGAGAATATGTAAGTCTTCAGGTCTTGAAGTTGGAATGTTGATGAATTTCTGTTGAGAGGAATAAGCTCTTGTTGTAAGGGGAATGCCATGTATTGCTCGCAAGATCTGCTTTGGGCAACCTGAAAATCTTGACGACTTTCACTGGGGATTATCTATTGGGAGTGTTTATTCCACTGGGGAGAATTGAAAAGTTAGATGTTATCCAGTCGGATTCCAGCCTTTACAACAAATTGCTGAGGAATTTGGAGAAATTGGGCGATTTCTACCGGGATTCGATAAACCATAAGCTTCGCAGCTGGGAATTTTGTTCCGCTGGGGATGATGGAAAATTTCGTGGGGAGAAATGTGATTTTTGCTTGCAAAAGTTCAGGAGTCTCGGTTGTCTGCTGCTCTATTGGGGAGTTACCCTTGGCTGGAGAGAATCAAAAGTTAGCCGCTACCTGGTCGGATTCCAGGCTTCACAACAACTTCCTGGGGATAAGGAAGTTTACTATTATTTGGCAGGATTCCAGGCTTCACAGTAACTTGATGTATAATAGTCTACTGGGGAAGAGGAGTTGTGGTCCTTTGATTTGTAGTAGTCGGAGAGGTAAATTCAAACTAGGGGATCTGTAGTTTGTTGGCGATATGTGAATTTTCATGTTTTAAAGTTGAAGTTTGATGAACTCTTGTCGAGAGGATTAAATTTCGCTGTAAGGGTAATGACATGTATTGCTTGTAAGATCTGTTTGAGGAATCCTGAGAAATTTGATGATTTCTACTGGGGATTAAAACCTGAACTTTTGTTCCTACTGAGGATTAGCTGGGAGTCTTTGAATGCTGGGGAGTTATTGAAAACTCTGAGGGGAATATGGAGTGGTCTAAGGACGTTTTCCTGCCTTTTCAACCTATCAGTAATTGTCTTTCTCATCTTGTTTATTTGTAAATAGTAATTATGTTCAAATGCATATGTTCATCAATGAATCATTGGACGTTTTTTGCAAACAAAACACAATTGTAAAGAAAAGACAAATAGTTTTTGTACTTTCAAAGAGACATTTTTGTATTGACTTTGAGTAAGTATTTTGTACAAAGGAGACAAACATTCTAGTAAGAGAATGACGCCATAAAAACAAGAAAGATTTATGCAAAGAAAGATAGCTATGTGTAATAATCCCATGGGGTTCCCATTCTGCTATAACCCTCGTATCTCTGAATATCTCATCTATTTGTTGCTTCGTCCGAAGATAATTAAATTGATCAGAAACTCTGAGTTTGTCAGTGGAAGTCAAGAGGTTGTCCTCAAAGTGATCCGACGGTGTGATCGGTGGAAATAGAACTGACTGTTTTAGAATGCTGGTTCGCGAAATGTCGCGGTAAGCAAGAGTCGCCACCGTCTTTTATGTTCTCCAATAAGGAAAGGACAAAAGCACAACAAAATTCCTTTTCGAGATGTTTCTCAGTTCGGGAGGTAGATTATAGAAAGGGAAGGTGTTAGCACCCTTTCTATCTGTGGTTATCCACGGGCTCTTAGGTACTTGCTCACTATGTTTTCAAAAATTGTTTGCTTTTCTTGTGTTTTGTGGGTTTTGAAAAAGTTTCATTTTGAAAACTTCTAGGTAACTCTTGTATCAGTCCTCAAGAGTGTATGAAGTATTTGTTTGAAAACTTTTTGAAAGTGTAGGTGCGAAAAGTTGTTTTTTTGTTTTGAAAGAGCAAGTACCCAGGAGAAATCTACCTACTCTAAGGAATTAAGTTGTGTAAGAGTCCGTTAGACAGTACTATCCCACTATTGAGAAGTAGGTAGCACCGTCGTTGGAGTTATTCGGGTCAATTCGATTATAGGGACATGTGTGGTCACCAAAGCAATAGTAGGACGCCTTAGCGGTAACCCTAATGTCCTAGATCCTTTTTATCCGAGGCAACCGTTTCGAGGCAACTGGATCTTTAGACAGGAGGGCGACCTCTAAAACACCCTATACTTAATGACCACCTCGAGGCAACCAAGTGAGGTGTACCCTAGGAGTGGCATGTGCGAGTGTGTCAGGTTTCATGTTCAAGTTATCTTTGCACATTTTTATGGTGAGCTACGGATTGATTTTATTTTTCAGGCAAGTCTTGTCATGCATCGTTAACAGTTAATAATTATGCGGAAAATAAATTGCGGAAAGTGAATCTACGCTATTACAAGGCGTCAGGTATTTACATCGCCAAAAACACAACCCTTGAAAATAAATGCGGAAAATTAAAGAAAGCGATAAAAGTCCTAATTATCTATTACATTCTCGGAGCAGATACATAAATATAATCAAAATAATAATAATGCGCGAAAGAAGTTGAATCGGGACGTCCTTAGGGTTTTGACCCTTTTTGAGAAAAAGAATGGAATTTGGTCCTTTTTTGTAATTAATTAATATTAAACCTAATTTACTAATTAATTAAATAATTAAAAGAAAAAGAGTATTTTTTTGTGTTTTTTAATGTTTTAATGGAAATAAAAATAAAATAAAATAAAGTGGTCAAAACCCTAATTCTAGATTGATTTTATTTATTGCAAAAATTGTCAAAGTTAACCTAATTAACTAAATTAATTATATTTAGAATTTATTTACAAAAATAATTAAATTAGGGTGAAATTAATAAATAATAATAATAAGAAGAAAATATTGTTTTCTGAATTAATTATGAAAAT
This sequence comes from Vicia faba, assembly GCA_948472305.1. Classification (NCBI taxonomy): domain Eukaryota; kingdom Viridiplantae; phylum Streptophyta; class Magnoliopsida; order Fabales; family Fabaceae; genus Vicia; species Vicia faba. Next base: position 752,949,273 of record OX451740.1, on the reverse strand, counting down.
AATTATTTGTTAGTTAATAATAATAATGATAATAATTATAATTAAAAAAATAAAAGAAAAGGAAAATAAAAAGAAATAATAAACCAGGGGGGGTGCCAGGGCTTTTTTGGAGGTGAGATCTGGAAATTTCAGGCCCATTAAGCCACCAGTCCATTTGACTTTGGCAATTGTCCAGGCGTGCTTTGACTAGAGAGCATGGTAGTCACTCATCTTTTGCCATTGGATCCAGGCTTGGGGCCACATGGCACACTGAGGCGTGAGGTATATGGTAGACACCTTTTAGCATCCTGCATGTGAATACATTGGAAAAAATAGAAACAAGGGATTTGGGGGACCTGGGAATCGAACCCAGGTCCCAATGATTTTTAGACAACGCATCCACCACTGAGCCACTTGCCTGCGTTTGATATTATAGTGACAATTGAAAATAATATATAAAAATAAACCCATATGTTGTACAAACAAAACAAGCGCGCGTTTTATTTGAACGTTCCAATGGCATGCTTACACGTCTTCATCTCTTTCACTGAACCTGCAAAATAACAAACAGATAGCGGGGGTTTTTAACCCCCACAACCTGCATGGACGAAAAATAACGAATAGGCGTATGATCAATATAAATTGTTCGCGAGGGTGGTTTTAGATTCGTCTTGTCTCAACGAATTCAACCATGGGTCTCTCAAGGTTTGATTTTTCCTGTACAGCAAAGCCCTAATCTGGAAGCTTGGAAACCCTAGAATTCATCAATGGCATCTTTCGATTCAATGCATAATAATTCAATTAACCTATGCCAAAAGCTTCCTGTGGATTCAAGCAATGCAAAACACACAAGAAATCACGTTAATGATGCATGAATGAGGCTATTCGATTCTGAAAATAAAATGCAAACTGTTAAACTGTTTGAGGCGATTTCTTAAGCTTTAGCGTGTGGTTTTGATTGCAAAATGTTTCTGAGGATCCCTGCAATGTATTAGAAACAAGAAAAAGCTTTGAATCACGCTAAATTATAGAAAACAGTTTTCAAATTTCTTTGATTTTTTTCAATGTTGCTTATGGCTTTCTTGCAGCAAAATCTCGTCCATGGCATTAGGTTTAGCTTGTGTATATATAGTAGAATGGAATTAGGTTAAATCTTGGCCAAGAAATCCATGGAATAATGGTTTCAATATTTGATTTGCAATCACATCTTTTTGCATCTTTTTGATTGAGAAAACTTGCCAAACTTGGAGATTTTTGTCCCTTTGATTGGCACACGAAATCTCCAGCACATATTGGTCATCTTTGCTTCACCAAAAGATTGGAAAATCATATCTTTGAATTTCCTACATTTTAAATTAATTAAATGAATTAAAATCAATTAAAAATACAATTAATTAATAAAAAATAAGAAAGTAAATTCAAATAATCTTAATGGGTCGTGCATAGGCCTTGGATAAAGTTTCAAGAAGGAATTTGAGGCCCATTAGCAAAAACAAAGTATTTTGAGCAAAGTTGACTTTTGCAAATTCACAAAAATTTCCCAACTTCTCCAATGCATATCTTGCTCAATTTTGATCATATGAACATGTTCTTGGACATTTTGGAAAGGTCTTGAAGTCCTCTAACCAATGCCTTTGGTCCCATGTCATTTGGATTTACCAATCTCAAGTTATGGTCTTTGACTTAAAGTGCATTTTTGTTAACTTTTGAAATTGACCTATAATGTAGAAATTGATAACTTTTTGTGAGAGCATTTCTTAGACTTGTAATGTGAATATGAGTTGTAGGAAATGTCATATCCTTCAAAATGAGAATTGGATGAAATTTTTCTGATGAACCATGAAAAAGTTATGCCTTGGTCAAGATACAGTTGACTTTTCTACTGTCCAAAAATAGTAACTTTTTACATCTTGATAATTTTTGAGCCATTCTTGTGGAATCATGATCAAGACTTGATCAAATGATGATTGTGGACTCAAAATAATATGTTGACCAAAAAATCTGACTTTTGACTGCCAAATGACCATTTTGCCCCTGCAGTTGACTGTAGAGCAAATAGGGCTTTTGACTGTGCAAATTGCATTGTGAGTCTTGAAACTTGGCATGTAGGTGCTTGAGGATATGTATAGGCCTATGAGACTTGATTGAACCATTGAAAACCCCAAATTCCTTGAAAGAACCAAAACCCTAATTTCAGCTGTCTTAGGAGGCATTTGGACTGTGCAATCCTTGATCAATCTTGAACCATTTGGAGATGATTCTTGACAAACCTTGAAGAATATGGGAGGGAAAATTTTGGGGTACAACAGTTGCCCCTGTTCAATCTTCTTAGACCTGAGGATGTAGATTGGCTTGCGTGCCTTTCGTGATCCGAAGGTGGAAGATGATTGAACACTAGAGTGCCCAGAAATTTGCACTCGCATAATGTGGTATCAGCAGTGTGATGGCGGGGATGGGCTTATAGATGCCATCTGGAAATGTGACAGAATCTTGCTGGGAATGGGCTTATGGATGCCATTTGGAAATGTAATGGATAGTGGTGGAGATGGGCTTAAAGATGCCATCCATGGGTGTCGATCGCGTAAGAGATTCCTTAGCGAGAACTTGTGTACCTGAGAAAGAAAGATAATTTCCTGGCCTGTTACAGGTGTTGATCTTCAAACTCTTCATGTAGATAACTTTCCTGGCTAGATACAGGTATAGATCCACAATCAATCGCTCACAGATATGCCCTGGCTAGATACAGGTATCGAATCTGGAATTAGTCGTCCACAGATATGCCCTGGCTAGATACAGGTATCGAATCTGGAATTAGTCGTCCACAGATATGCCCTGGCTAGATACAAGTATCGAATCTGGAATTAGTCGTCCACAGATATGCCCTGGCTAGATACAGGTATCGAATCTGGAATTAGTCGTCCACAGATATGCCCTGGCTAGATACAGGTATCGAATCTGGAACTTCAAAAGTTGATGGTAATATCTTTTGATTGACCTTTTCCTGAAAAGGCAAAACATTAGTTGTATGCAATGTCATGATGTATGAAATGCGTGATGTCATGATGTTCTCAGGAATAAATGAGATTGTGTCGTATGCACTTTATCATGTATATGAATAGGAGGTATGAGATGTGATATGTTTACGGATGTATTTTCGTCTGGAAAATAAATCCTTGACGAATTCCGGGACTTTGTTGAATCCTGGGCTGATGTTTGAAGAGTAGAGTTCTTCGTTTCCGCTGGGGATGATGATTACAAGAATAAACCGGTAGGAGAAGATGACTCTGTTGGGGAATTAACTTGTTGAAGAGATTACTCTGCGGGGAATTACTCTGTGGGAAGGAGATACTTCGCTGAGATTTTGATGATAACTCCACTGGGGATTCCTGTTGATAAGCTTTGTCGAGGGATTTGATGAACTCCGCTGGGGATGGGAAGAACTTCGCCGAGGACGATCTTTCCGTTGTAATTTGTTGAGGATAACCCAGTTAGACTCTGGTGGGGAATAACCTTTGAATATGGTCGGGAGAGATATTTGTACTCTGCAGGGGACAAGCTTCCAGGATCTACTGGGGATAAGCTTCCAGAATCTACTAGGGAGATGGATTCAACTCTCCTGGGGAAACTTTTTGGACTTCACTGGGGGAATGGCTCCACTGGAGTGTCTGGTATTCCACCGGGGAACAATCTTATATTAAGACTGCCGAGGATGCTTGTTGAGGAATATCTGTATACTCTGCTGGAGAATATTGAGGTCTTTTGGGGATACCCAACTTCCTTAGGGCTGACAGTAGCCTAACTCTGCTTGGGGAGAGTGTTGCTGACTTGCTAGGGATACTGTGCCTTTTCGGGGCTGATGGAAGACCAACTCTGCTTGGGGAGAGTATGGCTGAATCTTGTCTTACTCTGTGGGGAGTGAAGGTATCTTGGTTATATTCTTCAGCTGAATCTACCTTTGTACCTCGTGGGCAAAGCAGCTGTACAGTTTGGACAATTCTTATTGCCCCAGTTTCCGCGGGAGAAGGTACCCGTGGAGGTCTCGATAACTACCGATTGACAAATCTTCTTTTGGTAGGCAAGTGACGAGATGACGGGACATAGTCGTACGCTTTGATCCCTAATTTTTTCCTGGACCGCCCTTTCGGGTTTTCAGTCCACCGGGATACCCATTTTTGCCCAAGCCGCCTTTTCAGGTTTTCGACTTGCCGGGTGTACATATTTTTTCATTTTCATCCCTTATTTTTGCCCGAATCCTTTTGGTTCGCCGGGAAGCCCTTATTTTTGCCTAGGCCAGTCGACCTAGCGGGCCTTTGATTATGCGTAGTATTTTTTCGACTATGTTCACGTTCTCAGAATGTAGGGAGTTGTCACTGTCAGTAGTGTGGTGTTATCATACCACCAGAAGATGTTTGATCGTGCAAGATTCGTCACCGGAATTCTTGTCCAATGCCCCAAGTGACCCAGGCGGAGATTTGCCCCTGGCTATTTGGCATCTTTGAGAGATTCCTTGAATCTTGACTGGACTGCCCCAGATGATGAATAATGATCATGCCTGCCCCTTGATTGGAAGTGCTTTTGTCCACTAGATATTCTTCGTGCGAATTTCTATGTTGTTCGAACAAATAGTCATATGCAAACAATGTTATTCTAAGAATGCAAAACTTATGTCTGTCTTGAAGTTTTTGAAAATGCAGTTTCAATAACAAGAAAATTTTGTAAAATGTGATGTCAACTCAAGATTTTACAGCGAACCCTATAGGAGTCAGGATACCTTTGGTAACAGTATGCTTTCGAACTAACCCATGCTTCAGCTAGGACTTTTAAGGGTTATAACGTGGCCTGGTTCACTGTTTAAGAAACAAAGGATAAAGGCTCAAATTTTATTTGTACCCACCCACTCTTCGTGATGTTCTTCGATCCTAAACTCAGTTAATCGTGCGTTAGACCTTGTTTGAGTCTTTGCTCTGATATTCCGGTGATGGTTCGGATACTGAAAGTTTATTTTGAATAGGCAGTCATTTCTTTTTGTTAAGGGTTTGTAGGACCTCTTTCTTTTCGACTTTATTATCCCTGTCTTTTGCCTGAACTGTTTCTTTTGTGATTACAGTCAGCGGGATGCCCCCAGTTTTTTTGTAAGTCTCCTTCATAGGTTTTGACTTATTGGGCTTTTATTTCTGAGAGATAATGACTGCCTGTCTTTATGATTATTCGGAACCATCACCGTTCTTGTTTCAGAAGGACTTCTTTGATGTCATTCATTGTGCACCTGGATCAACTGAGAAAACTACCCTGCCCCAGGTTTATAATTAAGGGTTTTAATTTTTGTAAAAAGAAAAACTCCAACTTCTTTGGCTCAAAGGGGTTGACGAGGGATTATCTTCCTTATAACTCCAGTGTTTAGGATTTGAAACAATGCCTGTACCTCATCAGCGGGGTTTGTCCAAAAGCATACTGTAAAGATCGTGGTATCGTTTTCGTCATCCTCCCTCAAAAGGCTTAGAATTTTTAACCGAGAGTTGAACATCACAAAAAATGAAAGCAATTTGAATATAGTGAATACGAATGGATTGATTCAAAACAGACATATGCGATGCATTGATAAAGTAATAAAGTTTGACATGAATAAATGTTTGAAAAATCAAAATAAAATTACAAATTGAAAATTCCAATGAACAAAAAGTCTTCTAGTCTCAGGAATTGTCACTTCAAATGGTGAACCTTGGAGGGATGGTAGAAGAACTCAGCCTGACCACCTTGGGTGAATTCCACTGCTCCTTCATCAATCAGGTCCTGGATCTTGTTCTTCAGAGTCCAACTGTCATCGGTGTCGTGTCCAGGACTGTCAGAATGGTAGGCACATCTCACACTCGGGTTATACCTGGAAGAGGAAGTGTTGGGATTCTTAGGAGGGTCCCTTAGCATTACCAGATTCAATCTCAACAGGCGTTGTAAAGCTTGAGACGGTGATACGTTGAGCTTGGTGAATTGCCTCCTGGGCTTGTTTGGCTTGCTCTGATCAACCTGTTGTTCTTTGTGAGGTGATTGTTGGACCCTCGATGTAGTAGCAACTTGGAGAGGTCCATTCTTCACCATACCAAACTCCTGTCTTCTTGGAGGCTGATTACCGGTTTGATCCCCAGCCTTGATCGTTTGCTTCATGTCGTTGTCTTGACAAAGCTGGTTGACAATGGTTCTCATCTCTTCTTGCTCCCGAGCTAAGCCTTGGATGAGAGCCATCTGTCCCAGCATCTGGGTCCTCATTGCCTCTACCTCAGCTTGTAGATGTTTCAGCCGTTCATCCTTATTGTCTTCTGGACTGTTCTTGACCAAATTCCCCATGAGGAGTGTTCTCAACTCTTCCTGCCCCTTGGATAGTGTGATACGGTGGGAGAACTGACTATGGTTTTGCGTTTGTTTTCGCAAATGTTTCGGTTGAGCAAGAGTCGCCACCGACTTTTTATTTTATCCTAAGGAAAGGTTAAAAAGCACAGCAAAAAACCTTTTGAGAGTTTTCTTGGGTTCGGGGAGTAGATTATAGAAAGGGAAGGTATTAGCACCCTTTCTATCCATGGTTATCCATGGGCTCTTAGTTACTTGCTTAGATCACTTGCCTTTTGTTTTCAATTGTTTGAAATGGTGCTTGTGTGTGTGGGTTTGAAAATGTTTTTGAAAAGAAACCAATGTGGTGGCAACCTTTGTAATGATCCATGTGGGGATGTATACAAAGATGTATGTCTTTTGAAAAGGTTTTCATTTGTTTTTGAAAGTTGTTTTGAAAGTGTTGTGAGGTATGTTTTAGAAAATAGGCAAGTGTTTTTGTTTTTGCAAGTTTGATTCAAGTAACTAAGGGGTTATCTACTCCTAAATTTCTCAAAGATTATTGCTATGTTTTAACCCTTTTAACAAGTTTGTTCCACCATTGTGTTTGGTGGACAATCTCATGTTAGGATGTGAAAGGGACGGGCGCGGGTCATCGTTTACGCCATAATTGCAACGGTGTCAAGTATCTTTGGACAAATTTCTTTTAAGGGACTTGATCATTTGTTTAGGCAACATTTTGAGGGACTATGATCATTTGATTTGTTTGTTTTGCCCAAGGAGACCTAACATGCAATATGGCCCAATTTTGAAAGGCAACAAGTGGAATACCCTAGGGGTGCAAGTGTGATATGTGTGATTCATTTTCATGCTTGATTATCTTGAAATTAGGTCAAACTACCTTGTTATTTTTATTTGTATACAAACCCTAATTCTAGCATGGCATATTTAAAAAGCGTTAAAGTGCGAAAAATAAAATTCCTACACTATTACAACACAATAATACGGGGAAGGGGGGTACAAATATTCAAATGGGGATATTTAGACAAAGAAATTAAACCTAGCTATTACATCATTTTTTGGAATATTTGCAACATAATTAAATGCATAAATTAAATAGAAATAAAACAAATATGCAAGAATGCAAAAAAAAGTTTTTATATGTATGAAAAAAAAGTTTTATTTATGTCACAAAAAATAAAAATACAAGTATTTTTTGGAGTATTTTCATATTTTAGGTCAAAACCCTAGTTTACAAAATAAAATGCATTATTTATTCAATGTATACAATATTTATTATTTACATACAAAAATAAAATAAAAATGAAGTCTATTTGTGAAAAATGAAATTTTTAATGTTAAATATTAATAAAATAAAATATGTATATTTTTGGTATTTTATTCTAAGTATACTAATGTATATGTATTTATTTATATTATTTACAAAATATGTATTATATATACTAATTAATAATATTTAATATTTAAATAAAAAAAGTATTTTTTTTCTATAAAATATTTTCAGAAAGTAAAACAAAATAAAAGTGTATAAAAATGTATTTGCACTATTTTAGTATTTTAAATAAAAAGTATATGTATTTATTTATTTGTGTACAAATGTGAATATAAACAATTAAATGCCTAAAAAATAAGAAAATGGTGAGAAAAATATTTTTCATATTTTTAATATCATAAGAAAAAATAAAGAAGTCAAACCAAAAAAAGAAAAGTCAAAAAACATTAAGAACAAACAAAATGGGCTCAGGGGGTTCAGAAGCAATTGTATGGTGTGAAAAGGAAATGCAAAGTAAGCCCAGCCCAGATAACCTTTCTTCAACCTCTGGCCAAAAAATGCCAAAAAAAACGCGCGCCTTATTCCATCATTCAAACATCCTGATTCCTGGCTTGTTAATGAAAACTCATAACATAAAAAATGTTCAGCATCAAGAGACGAATCCAACCATATGCAGAACTTGATCTAACTCTCTAAGATGAGAGAGAATTTCTTCTCCCCCAAATCCTGACCTAGATTTTCTTCCATGTTCAGACTCAAAATTCTTGCAACACACATAATATAAATAAAATCTAATTATATGGGCATGTTCAGGGCAATGATTGTGACATGTTTTCTTCACAAACCTAAAGCTAACAATGCCTAATAAGAGAGATACGAGTTCATAAACTTACCTGTTCAGTTGAACTTCTATCTGGCAATGGATAAGCTTTCAGTGCAAGGTGATGATTGGTATAGCTTCCTTGAGGTCCAGGGATGCTATTCCAATGTTTACTTTGTCTTGAAAGCTTTTGAATCGTGCTAGAGCACTTCACCTGCAAATCAGAAAAGTGAAAATGGTGGAACCAGTTAGAGGAATTACAGGTCGTGTTTTAGGTTTTGGTTAGCTTGCATAGATGGTATGGAAGGTGTGTGAACTGGTTTGGGCAAGAAAGCTTGAAAGGAAAGAGAGATGGCACTCAAACTGCAGGCTCTGCCCTGTTCATGCAGTTTGAAGGTGATTCTGGGAATGGGAGTGTATGAGGGATCTTAAGGTCGTGTATTAGCTCAGTTGGTATCCCTTGAATGTGTTTCACAAGTTTGCTTAAGTGTTTGTAAGCTGATATGAGAGTTTGTACAAGTTATGCTATGTTTCTTCTCTCTTAAGCAACAAAAGGCAAGTTGATGTTCTAGACTGATGCATGCCCCCATAACATGCTGCAAAACCTTGTCTTGATCAGTGTAATGTGTCTCATAACTTGTTCCTAGAAGATTTTGACTGTACCACTTGGATTTGCAAAATGGACATAAAGTTCTACTTTTTCAAAATGGAAATAATGCTTTTTCTAATTAAGGGTTAATTCTCCATGTAATGTCCAAATGCTTAGAACAACATCTTGACACAATGGTTTTGCATTGAATTATTGAGTGTCAAAGGGTTTTAGGACCTGTAATGTAGCACAAGCTATGCTGACTTGAAAATGGCCTAAGTTATGAACATGTATATGATCAATTCAAAAGTGAGTTTTTGCCATATTGTGAAATTCGATTCTCTCAAGTTATGAGGTTGTTTGATGAGTTCTTAGACATTTTGGAAAGCTTGGAATGTGTACTACAATCCATCTTTGAAATCCAAATTGAAATTACAAGTGGAAGTGTATGGAAAATGGCCTTGAAGTTAGGTAGAAAACCTTGTCAAAAAGGTCAAATTTTCACTAAGTTAAAGATGGTTTAGTACCCTTATTCAAAAAATTGTAACTTGAGATACAAGCTTCATTTGGGAAAACTTTGTGAATCAAAGTTGTAGATTATGCAACAAGCTACAACTTTCATGTTTTGACTTTTGTTTGAATCCAAATGAATCTTGGTGAGAAAGTGGGGCAAAGTTGGGAAAAAATTAGGGTTTTCCATAACTTAGAAAAATTCTAAGTTATGAAAAATTCCCATTTCAAACCCTAATTTGCAATTTTTGATTTCTTGGTGAACAAGTTTCATGATTTGGCATGTTTTGATGAAAAATGAATCTTGACTCTTGATTTTGACCAAAAAGTCAAAGTTTGACTTTTCAGTATACAGTCAAAATTGATCAATTGACTGAGAAATTCAACTATCAACCTTGTGCATTTGGGATCTTTTGAACTTGTTGAGCATGTAAAGATAATTCCATGGGGTCCTTGAGTCCATATGTGAGCTTGGTTTGCCATTGGCTAGGTCAAACAGTCAAAAATTGCCTTTGTGCAGTCAAAACCCTAAAAATGACCATTTTGCCCTGTTGGTGATCTGGTCAAATTTCTTGTGGAATTGTGATCCAAACTTGATCAAATGGTCCATGTGAGTTCATAATGTTGATGTGGGTCAATTTTCATGAGATTTGACTGTCAATTGGCCACAGTTGACTTTTCCCCAATACAGTCGATTTCTAGGTCATCTGTCCAATTGAGTGGGCAAAATTTGGAATCAAGACTTGAAACTTGGTATGGATAAACTTGGGAGTCCAACATGAAGCATGAAAGTCATCTTAGGCACTTTAGGTCAAAATATCCTTGTGCAATCACAAACCCTAATTTGGGTCAACAGTGCAAGGAGAAGTCTTGAGCAGGGGAAACCCTAACTGGATCTTGATCTTCAAGGGTCTGGTGATGAGAAAATGTTGAGGAAATGGGAGGGCAAATTTTGGGGTACAACAGTTTCCCCTGTTCAATCTTCTTGAACCTGAAGAGTTAGATTGGCATGTTTGCCTTTCGTGACTCGAGGGTAAAAGGAGATTGGACACTAGAGTGCCCGGAAATTTGCACTCGCATGTTGGAGTATCGGCCGTGTTATGTCGGGGATGGGCTTATAGATGCCATTTGGATAGGTGATGGATAGGGAGATGGGCTTATAGATGCCATCTGGCGATGTGACAGAACCTTGTCGGGAATGGGCTTATAGATGCCATTTGGAAGTGATGATCGCACAAGAGATTCCTTAGCGAGAACTTGTGTATTTTGAGAAAGATAGATGTTTTCCTGGCTTGTTACAGGTGTTTGATCTTCAATCTCCTTATGCAGATATGCCCTGGCTGGATACAGGAATCGAATCTTCAAACTCTTTAGACGTGCTCTGGCTAGATATAGGAATCGAGTCTGGAAATGTTGTAGTTGATAGATGTGCCCTGGCTGGATACAGGAATCGAATCTTCGAACTCTTCAGACGTGCCCTGGCTAGATACAGGAATCGAGTCTGGAAATGTGGTCAACAGATATGCCCTGGCTGGATACAGGAATCGAATCTGGAAATGTGGTCAACAGATATGCCCTGGATGGATACAGGAATCGAATCTGGAAATGTGGTCAACAGATATGCCCTGGCTGGATACAGGAATCGAATCTGGAAATGTGGTCAACAGATATGCCCTGGCTGGATACAGGAATCGAATCTGGAAATGTTGTAGTTGATAGATGTGCCCTGGCTAGATACAGGAATCGAATCTTCGAACTCTTCAAACGTGCCCTGGCTAGATACAGGAATCGAGTCTGGAAATGTGGTCAACAGATATGCCCTGGCTGGATACAGGAATCGAATCTGGAAATGTGACAGTTGAAGGTAGTTGTCTTTAGAATTGTCTTTTTCCCTGAAAAGGCAAATCATAAGTTGTATGCAATGTCATGATGCATGATGTTTTAACATGAGATAGTGTTGTATGCACTTTATCATGTATGTAAGCAGGATGTATGAAAACGTGAAATGTTTATGAATGTATTTTCGTCTTTGGAAAATAAATCCATGACGATCGGTCGGGGAATTGCTCTGTGGAAGAGATATTTTGCTGAAGTTTTTTTTTGATGAGAGGCCTGCTGAGGACTTCAATGATGGATTCCGCTGGGGATAACAAAGATAAACTCCACTGGGGATTGAAAGAACTTCGTTGAAGGCGATCTTTTATGGCAATTAGCTGAGGATAACCCAGTTATAAGCCCTTGTGAGGAATAACTCTGAATAAAGCTCGGGAGAGACGTCCGTACTCTGCAGGGAACAAGCTTCCAGAATCTACCGGGGACAAGCTTTACGACCTGCTAGGGATGAGAATTCCACTTTCCTGGGGAAACTTTTGGAATTGCACCGGGGTACTGATATTTGGCCAGGGAATGTTGTGTCTTTTCAGGATCGACGGGGGACCAACTCTGCTTCGGGGAAAGTAATGCTGAATCTTGTCTTACCCTGCGGGGAGTTGAGATGATTTGGTCACAATCTTCAGTCGAATTACCTTGGTACCTTGGCGGACAAAGCAACCAGACTGCATCAGCCAACTTCACATTGCCCCTATTTCTGATGTCACCTGTAATTAATCTTTTGTTTCATACGCAAATATTTATGAACCAGCGATTTTAATGTCAAATGCATATATAAAAAATGAACATTGGACGTTCTTCGCAAGACAAAATAAAAAGAAAAACAAAGGCAACTTGTATGGACAAGTGAATTTGTATTGATTTGAACTTTGCCTGTGAATAGGCGTTTTTGTACAAGAGGCTGACATCCTAGTAAGAGGACGCCGCCGAATAATCATAGAATTTACAATTTTGAAAAGAAAACAAAACAGCTATGTGAACAATCCCACTGGGTTCCAACCCTGCTATCGCCTTTATGTCTCCAAGCGTCTCATCGCTTTGCTGCCTAGTTGAAGATGAAGCTGATTGGTCGATGCCGAAATCTGAGCCAGATAGTTGATGCCGAATTCCGGATGCGAAGTGATCCAATGAGACATAGTGTTACGCTTTATCCCTAACTTTTTCCTAGACCGCCCTTTCGGGTTTTCAGTCCACCGGGATACCCATTTTTGCCCAAGCCGCCTTTTCAGGTTTTCGACTTGCCGGGTGTACAGATTTTTTTCATTTCATCCCTTATTTTTGCCCGAACCCTTTTGGTTCGCCGGGAAGCCCTTATTTTTGCCTAGGTATGTCAACCTAGCGGGTCTTTTATTCATGCGTAGTATCTTTTCACTATGTCTGCATTGGCGGGGTGAGGAAGGTCGTCACCATCCATGGTGGTTAGGATCATTGCTCCTCCTGAGAACACATGTTTAACCACAAATGGCCCTTCGTAAGTAGGGGTCCATTTTCCCCGGGGATCACTTTGAGGAAGGATGATGCGTTTGATTACCAAGTCCCCAACTTGATACTCTTGTGGTCTGACTTTCTTGTTAAATGCCCTGATCATCCGTTTTTGATACGTCTGACCATGACAGATAGTGGTGAGTCTCTTTTCGTCAATCAGATTTAATTGATCAAGTCGGGTCTGGATCCAGTCATCTTCATTCAATTCTGCATCCTTCATTATCCGGAGAGAGGGTATCTGAACTTCAATTGGCAAGACTGCCTCCATGCCATAGACCAAGGAGAAAGGAGTTGCCCCGGTTGACGTCCTTGCTGAGGTACGGTACCCATGAAGAGCAAATGGTAACATTTCGTGCCAATCTTTGTAGGTCACTGTCATCTTCTGCACAATTTTCTTGATATTCTTATTAGCTGCCTCTACAGCCCCATTCATCTTCGGCCGGTAGGGAGAAGAATTGTGATGCTGTATTTTGAATTGTTCGCAGAGTTCAGTGATCATTTTGTTATTGAGATTGGTACCATTGTCCGTAATGATTCTTTCTGGGACGCTGTACCGACAGATCAGATTATGCCGGATGAAATGTGCCACGACGCTCTTGGTTACCGTTGCGTAGGAAGCTGCCTCAACCCACTTCATGAAGTAATCGGTCGCTACCAAGATGAAACGATGCCCGTTGGATGCCGTCGGTCGGATCTCACCGATCATATCAATGCCCCACATTGCAAAAGGCCAAGGTGCCGTCAGGATGTTCAGAGGAACTGGAGGAATATGCACCTTGTCAGCATAGATTTGGCATTTGTGACAAGTTCGAGAGTGTTGGTAACAATCGGCTTCCATGGTGGACCAGAAATATCCTTCCCTAAGGATTTTCTTTGCCATGGTGTGTCCACTGGAATGGGTTCCGAATGTACCTTCATGCAGTTCTATCATGATTTTCTCTGCTTCAGCCTTATCCACACAATGTAGTAGAGTTGAATCATGATTCCGTTTGTAAAGGATGCCGTTGCTGAGGAAGAATTTTGCCGCAAACCTCCTCATGAACTTCTTGTCATTGACAGATGCACCTTCAGGGTATTCCTGAGCTTCCAAGTACCTCTTCACCTCATGATACCAGGGCTTTTCAGTCACCTTTTCGGCCTCAAGATCGCAGCAGTATGCCGGTTCATCCAACTTCCAGATAATGATCCGGGGAGCCTCATTGTCCCATTTAACTTTGAACATTGAAGACATCGTAGCCAATGCGTCCGCTAGCTGATTCTCCTCTCTTGGGAAATGCTCAAAAGTTATCTCTTCAAAGTGGGGAAGCAAGGTTGACACATACTCCTTGTAAGGAATAAGATTTGGGTGTTTCGTATCCCACTCGCCTTTGATCTGATTGATCACGAGAGCGGAATCTCCGAAGACACTCAGAAATTTGATCCTCAAGTCGATTGCAGCTTGTAGACCCATGATACATGCCTCATATTCTGCCATGTTGTTGGTGCAGTTGAAACATAATCGGGCGGTGAGTGGAGTATGAGTTCTTTTGGGAAATATGATTACAGCGCCGACGCCGTTACCCAAAGCATTGGAGGCTCCGTCAAAATGCATAGACCATCGGGATCCTTCCTCAGGTCCTTCATCCGGTCCAGGTACTTCACAGTCGGTTACCACCATGATGTCTTCGTCCGGAAAATCGAAGTTCAAGGATTGGTAATCGTCCACAGGTTGGTGTGCCAAATGATCTGCCAGTATACTTCCTTTAATTGCTTTCTGAGTTGTATACTGGATATCATATTCTGTTAAGATCATTTGCCATCTTGCTATTCTCCCAGACAGAGCAGGCTTTTCAAATATATACTTGATGGGATCCATCTTTGAAATCAATAGAGTAGTGTGAGTCAGCATATACTGTCTCAGTCGGCGAGCAGCCCATACTAGAGCGCAGCAAGTTTTCTCAAGCAGTGAGTAACGAGACTCACAGTCGGTAAACTTTTTGCTCAAGTAATAAATGGCGTGCTCTTTTCGGCCGGACTCGTCATGCTGTCCCAGCACACACCCCATTGAATTGTCAAGTACTGTCAAATATAGTATCAGAGGTCTTCCTTCCACTGGCGGCATAAGAATGGGTGGCTCTTGGAGATATTCCTTTATCTTTTCAAAGGCAGCCTGACATTCATCGTTCCAGCGTACTACTTGATCTTTCTTCAGTAATTTGAAGATTGGCTCACAAGTAGCAGTCAGATGTGAGATGAATCGGGCAATGTAATTCAGTCGTCCTAGGAAACCTCTGACTTCTTTCTCTATCTTTGGAGTTGGCATCTCTTGTATGGCTTTTACCTTGGCAGGGTCCACCTGGATACCTTTATCACTTACAATGAAACCCAGCAATTTTCCGGACCTCACCCCAAAGGTGCATTTGTTGGGATTCAACCTCAGCTTATATAACTTCAGTCGGTCAAATAGCTTCCTCAGATGATCAAGGTGCTCCTCCTCAGTTTGAGACCTTGCAATCATGTCATCGACGTATACCTCAATCTCATGATGGATCATATCATGAAATAAAGCAACCATGGCACGTTGGTAGGTTGCCCCAGCATTTTTCAACCCGAATGGCATGACCTTGTAACAGAAGGTGCCCCACTGAGTCACAAAGGTAGTCTTTTCCATATCTTCCGGAGCCATCTTGATCTGATTATACCCCGAAAAACCATCCATGAAGGAGAACACCTTGTGTTGAGCAGTATTGTCAACAAGAACGTCAATGTGAGGTAAGGGGAAGTCATCTTTGGGGCTTGCCCTGTTCAAATCCCTGTAGTCGACACATATTTTGACTTTACTGTCCTTCTTCGGTACCGGTACCACATTGGCCACCCACTGAGGGTAAGAAGTTACGGCCAGAAACCCAGCATTGAACTGCTTCATGACCTCAGCCTTAATCTTTTCAGACATCTCTGGGCGCATACGGTGGACCTTTTGCTTTACCAGAGGGCAGTCTTCTTTGGTTGGCAGGTGATGAACTACAATGTCGGCATCCAAACCAGGCATATCTTCATAGGACCAAGCAAATACCTCCATGTAATCGTGTAGCATCTGGATCAATCGTTGCTTCACGCTGAGCTCTAGATTAGCCCCAATCTTGACCTCTTTCCTATCTGTCTCCGTACCCAGGTTAATTGTTTCCACCGGCTCTTCATGTGGTTGAATAACCCTCTCTTTCTGGAGTAGCAGTCTTGCGAGTTCACCGGGCACTTCACAATCATCTTCACCTTCGTCTTCGGCCAAGTTGATCGGATTCTCGAAGTCATAACTAGCGGTAGCAGAGCTGTTACCAGTGAGATCCAGAGTGGATTGAAACCTGTATAAGTGAGTGTGTGTAAATATAGCTGTTTTGCAATATAACACAGAAAGAAAATAGCACAAGATTTGAAATTCAACAAACGTCCAATGTTTTGATTGATGATATATGGAAATGTCATACAAAAAACCCTCACAAATGGAGCTACGATGCCCCGGGTAGGACACCGAGCCAATAAAAGTTTCAACACATTGTTTGTTACAAATTGAAAATCAAAAGAAATAATTACTGCGTGACAAATGTGATAGGTGTAAAATCCTTTGCTGTCCAGTTGCTTGGTCCGTTGCTGGTAGTCGGGTAGATCCAATTGTCAAACTCTGCTTCCTCTACATCCTCCTCAATATCATTCACCCTTGGACTGGTGATAAACATTGGAGCCTTTCTGATCTTTTCCTTGCGCACAGCCCTCTGAGCCTCTGCAGTAAAGCCCAGCCCAAACTTGTCGTTCTTTTGAGTGAAGTCAGGAAGCTGACCCCAGTTCGCACAATTGCCTTTCTCGATTACAGCCCGGGCATCCTTCAAGGATGCCATCTTCAACGGAAAGTCTTCTTCAACCACTGCTTCAGCTGATGCCAAAATTGGAGGTACTTCCTCAAAATGCTGAAAGGGGGTTTCAATAAACTCCCCATCCATCTCGATATACCGGAATGAATTCAAGTGACTAACCATGTACTCCTCCTCACCCTGCACAGTAACAATCTTCCCTTTGACAGGGTATTTGAGCTTTTGGTGTAGAGTGGAAGTTACTGCCCCAGCTTTGTGAATCCAGGGTCGACCCAACAAGCAGGAGTAAGATGGACGAATATCCATTACATAGAACGTTGAGTCGAAAACCTGGGAGCCCACATGAATAGGAATGTCTACCTCACCGTGCACCATCCTCTTAGAACCGTCGAAGGCTCTAACAATGATGTTACTAGGTTTCAGCTCCAAACTCTCACAATCCAGACGATCCAATTCCTTCTTGGGCAAAACATTCAGGGAAGAGCCAGTATCCACTAACATGTGTGCGAGAGTAGTACCCCTGCATTCTATAGAGACGTGCAGGGCATCATTGTGATTTTTCCCTTTGGCGGTAAGGTCAGCATCTGAGAACCCCAAGCCATTGTCAGCCATCAAATTAGCCACACAGTCAGTGAATTGATCCGCGGAGGTCTCTTGCGGCACATGGGCCGTTTTCAGAAATGAAATCAGGGCTTTTGCATGGGCCTCTGAGCATAGCAGTAATGATAGCATAGAGATTTTAGAGGGAGTATGCCCCAACTGTTCAACAACGTTAAAGTCACTCTTTTTGATGATTTTAAGAATTTCCTCCATTTCTTGTTGGGAGGCTTCTACAGCAGTCTTTTTTGGCGCCTCCGTCCTGGCAGTCAAATTGGTAGCAACTTCTTTGCCCCGAGTATCAGAGGACTCGGCGGCAGTAGTAGACACAGGAATTTGAACTGGAACATGCACACTTGCGGGTGTGATGGTGAGAGGTTTTCGGATAACTGGCGGTGCAATGTCAGGCGAGAAGAGCCTGCCACTGCGGGTAATCTTGGCGGGACCAGTGATGTTACTGATACTGGTATTGGTGTTGAATTCTTGCTTCACCCCAAGCACATACACGTCGGCCCCATAATGCCATGGGACCGCTTTATCAGACTCATAGGGGAGAGGCCCCGGAACAGTAATAGTGATGGGTGCCACAGACATAATTTGGACTGGTTTCTTCATAGGAGCTTTGGCAGGATTGTAAATTGTGACAACAGATATTTCTTCAACGGAAACAAACGGAACAACAGTTTTCTTGAACAGAATTTCCTTGCTATCCATCAGGCTTTGGATGCTTGATTTCAGCAGTGGACAACCGGTAGGGATAACAGCACACAGGAGGCAACCCTTACTACAACCCGGAAATAAACCGGCTAGTAGTAAGTTCCTCTTAACAGTCAACAGAGGGGTAGCAACATCATTTACTGAAACAGCATACAACTCTTCTTCAATGGCATTTACTCTATGCTGGGGAATAGGAGCAGTTACAACATTCGGCCTCTCAGGCGCTTCAAACTGAATTTCCTTCGCGTCGATAAGATCTTGCACTTTGTTTCTCAAGGCCCAGCAATCATCAGTAGTATGCCCGGGGCTATCAGAATGATAAGCACAACGAGCATTCGGGTTATACTTAGGAGACGCAATATTAACGACCTTAGGAGCTTCTTTAGTGGTCACCAAGTTGGTTGATAACAGTTGGGGTAAATTTTGCGATAAGGTCATGCTCAGCCGAGTATACTGCCTCTTGGGCCTTTCACCTCTTTGTTGATTGTACCGCTGAGGAGCACCAACAGGTTTTGAAATGACCAGAGCATTGACGGCTTGGCGACTTTCTGGCTTGACTTGTCTTCTAGGACCATAGACGGCACTTGCTTCTTTCTTAAAAGGCCTCTTCTCAGTACTTGCAGCAACACCCTTCTGAATCTTCCCTGACTTGATGCCAGCTTCTATTCTTTCGCCCGTTAAGATCAAATCGGTAAACCCCGCGGAAGAGTTACCAATCAGATGATTGAAAAATGGCCCAGATAGGGTCCCTAGAAACATATCAACAAGTTCACGATCGGTTAAAGGAGGCTGCACCCTGCCAGCCAAATCCCTCCATTTTTGTGCGTACTCTTTGAATCCCTCACTTGTTCCCAGCGACATACCTTGAAGTTGGGTACGAGTAGGGGAAAGGTCAGAATTGTATTGGTATTGTTTGTAGAAAGCGGTGGCCAAATCTTCCCAATTTCGAACGCTGGTTCCCTCTAGCTGATAAAACCACTCCAACTGAGCTCCAGAAAGACTGTCTTGAAAGAAATGAATCCAAAGGTTTTTATCTGCCGTATAGGGTTGAATCTTTCTTACGTAGGACCTGAGATGCATTTTGGGACAGGACAGCCCATCATACCTTACAAACACTGGCACTTTGAATTTTGGGGGAATCACAATCCCGGCAACCAAACCCAAGTCTTCAAAATCCAAACCCGGTACCCTTTGTAGCTCCATGGCGGCTAACCTGTCTTCTAGCCCTTTGTATTTATCATCAGCTGGAGGGTATTGTTTATCAGTATAATCTTCATCCTCTTCGACCTCTTCTTCTTCCGCATCAGACTCAGAAGGTACCGCAGCTCCCCCTCCTTTGCTGGTTCCTTCATCAGAAGTAGGAGGAAATTCAAGCACTCTCCGAGCTTCTCCGTCAAATCTTCTCCCCAAAGTAGCCACCCCAATCCTCTTTTTCTTCTTTTTCACTGGGTCTTTGTTCCCCAATTGAGTCTTGATATCCTCCTGACCCTTAGCCAAGGTCATCAGGAGTTGCTGGAACTGTGCATTCTGAGCTTGTAGGTCTTTGACTGTTTGCTCGAGATCCATCCTACTGAAATAAACAACAGACAGATAAGGAAACCTGGAATGAGACCTGCTTATGCACATGATGAATGGTATGCTTATGTACGCAATGCATTCAAGGATTTAGGACATTCAAAATTGTTTCAGACAAAGAAGAACGCACGTCATATTAATAAGAAGAAATTTGTTAGTACATAAATACCCTATGGGCCAAATATTACAAAATAACTTCTCAAGGCAAAAAGACATTGCACATCCTCTTTGATGCAATGTAGGTGTTGAGGGCCTCTTGCTCATGGAGTCGGCGGGTAAGCTCTAGAACCTTCTTCTCACTGGCGTAGAAGCTAGCTTCAAAAGTATTTCGTTCTTCCTTGAGCTGAATCCAACTCTTCTGCATTTCCTCCCACGATGTAGGCATGTCTGGATGTAGGATGGTGTAGGGAACCTCTCCTTCCTTGACGGGCTCTTTAATCACAGGGAGAACATGAGAATAAGGCATCATCAGACTTTGGGCTCGGGCTCGTACCCACTTGAGATAAGGCTCAAGAGGGATGGAGTTCTTGTGTCCCAGAGTCTTGCTATCAACCTTGTTGAGTTTTCCCCAAGCTCTGACGAATCTTTGGCGAAGTCCTTGCGCATAATTATCGAAGTCAAAAACTAGGTCAGGAATCAACATGTTATGAGGGCCATCTCTCCGGGCATATCCAAATTGCCTCAAAGCTAGGCAAGGGTTATAGGTGATACCTCCTCTAATTCCAAGTAAAGAAACATTAGGAAATTCTCCGCAACGATCGACGATGATGACATTTTCTCTGGACCGAGAACACCAATGTACATTAGAGTGAGTAAGAGTCATCAACCATTGGGACCACCTCGATCCTTGGTCATTCTTCAGGACAGATTGTGGAAGGTGCGAAATAAACCACCTTGCAAGGATAGGAGTACAGCACATGAGAACACCTCTCTTTCTCATTGTTCGTGTGTAAAATGAGTGAAGGATGTCCCCAAGCAATGTTGGTATTGGATTTCTGGACAAGAAGATTTTGACGGCGTTGACATCTACCAATTGGTCAGGATTTGGGAACAAGACCAACCCATAGATAAGGAGTGCCACAATTTCTTCAAAGGCTTGTAGGTCCAATAAGTTCCAACATTATTGTGCCTTCTCAAACAAGAATTTTGCTAAGAATCCCTTGACGCCGCTTCTGGTTTCCCAATGCCCCTTGATGTCGGATGGTTGTAGATGTAATGCTCGAGCAACATCTTCTGGCTTTGGTTCCTTTTCCGTACCGTTGAAGGGTAGTTGATTAAGGATAGGAATTCTCAGGAGTTGAGAAAACTCCTCCAAAGTGGGCACCAACTGGTAATCGGGGAAAGTGAAACAGTGGTGAAGAGGGTCAAAGAACTGGAATAGCACTTTCATCATGTCTTCTTCAATGTTGGTGTTGACTAGGCTGAGCAGTCTACCATGTCTTTCACTGAAGGATGAGTTTTCCGGAATTCTTGAGGTGAGCTCCTTGAGTTGAGGAGAGATTCTCACAAGGTTGACTTGAATGGTGTTTCTGCGAGGAATTTCCATGACCTACAAAACAAGAACAAAGATGAAGATCCACAACCCTTGAAATGGTTAGTGAATGCATATGATGTTTTATGATGTCTATGATGTATGCATAAAACATATGTACAAGCAAATCACACCAAACCCTAGTTTCAGGCTTGCATGAGGTTTCATAGGTAAGTACCCTCTTGAGTGTAGTTGGCTTAAAAACCTGTCCTATAAATAGTAACCGGGTTCTAAGGAGCTCAATATCACGGGATTGTTTTCATTGTTCATTGTTTTGGTTTAGCCATTTAACTAGCGACCAAAATATTCAAAGAAAACAACCCTCAATGAGTGTAGTATCGAGTATCTACCAACTTCGGACTGCACCAAAGCCGGTCATCTCACTACCCCTAATAAAAGGCCAAGATGGTCAAGTAAGGTTCTAGGTCATTAGTGCTTAGTGACATCACTCAGCGGCCCCGTACTCTCCTTGATTGAACTCAAGGGTTACCGGTACTCACAAATATGTCGCACTAATATAGCTATTGCTTCGACCGTGTCAGTATACCCCGCACAGTTTCCACAACGTATTGCTATCTATGAATGTTTCCCAAAATCCGGGTGTAGGATTGCAAACCCAAACAAGAGAGCCAAAATGTAAAGCAAACAATTCAAACAATTGGTCATGCAAGAGGGTGATCTAAGCCCTAAGGTTACTCCACTTTTAAATTAATCCCCAGCAGAGTCGCCAGTTCTGTGATACGGTGGGAGAACTGACTATGGTTTTGCGTTTGTTTTCGCAAATGTTTCGGTTGAGCAAGAGTCGCCACCGACTTTTTATTTTATCCTAAGGAAAGGTTAAAAAGCACAGCAAAAAACCTTTTGAGAGTTTTCTTGGGTTCAGGGAGTAGATTATAGAAAGGGAAGGTATTAGCACCCTTTCTATCCATGGTTATCCATGGGCTCTTAGTTACTTGCTTAGATCACTTGCCTTTTATTTTCAATTGTTTGAAATGGTGCTTGTGTGTGTGGGTTTGAAAATGTTTTTGAAAAGAAACCAATGTGGTGGCAACCTTTGTAATGATCCATGTGGGGATGTATACAAAGATGTATGTCTTTTGAAAAGGTTTTCATTTGTTTTTGAAAGTTGTTTTGAAAGTGTTGTGAGGTATGTTTTAGAAAATAGGCAAGTGTTTTTGTTTTTGCAAGTTTGATTCAAGTAACTAAGGGGTTATCTACTCCTAAATTTCTCAAAGATTATTGCTATGTTTTAACCCTTTTAACAAGTTTGTTCCACCATTGTGTTTGGTGGACAATCTCATGTTAGGATGTGAAAGGGACGGGCGCGGGTCATCGTTTAGGCCATAATTGCAACGGTGTCAAGTATCTTTGGACAAATTTCTTTTAAGGGACTTGATCATTTGTTTAGGCAACATTTTGAGGGACTATGATCATTTGATTTGTTTGTATTGCCCAAGGAGACCTAACATGCAATATGGCCCAATTTTGAAAGGCAACAAGTGGAATACCCTAGGGGTGCAAGTGTGATATGTGTGATTCATTTTCATGCTTGATTATCTTGAAATTAGGTCAAACTACCTTGTTCTTTTTATTTGCATACAAACCATAATTCTAGCATGGCATATTTAAAAAGCGTTAAAGTGCGAAAAATAAAATTCCTACACTATTACAACACAATAATATGGGGAAGGGGGGTACAAATGTTCAAATGGGGATATTTAGACAAAGAAATTAAACCTAGCTATTACATCATTTTTTGGAATATTTGCAACATAATTAAAGGCACAAATTAAATAGAAATAAAACAAATATGCAAGAATGCAAAAAAAAGTTTTTATATGTATGAAAAAAAAGTATTATTTATGTCACAAAAAATAAAAATACAAGTATTTTTTGGAGTATTTTCATATTTTAGGTCAAAACCCTAGTTTACAAAATAAAATGCATTATTTATTCAATGTATACAATATTTATTATTTACATACAAAAATAAAATAAAAATGAAGTCTATTTGTGAAAAATGAAATTTTTAATGTTAAATATTAATAAAATAAAATATGTATATTTTTGGTATTTTATTCTAAGTATACTAATGTATATGTATTTATTTATATTATTTACAAAATATGTATTATATATACTAATTAATAATATTTAATATTTAAATAAAAAAAGTATTTTTTTTCTATAAAATATTTTCAGAAAGTAAAACAAAATAAAAGTGTATAAAAATGTATTTGCACTATTTTAGTATTTTAAATAAAAAGTATATGTATTTATTTATTTGTGTACAAATGTGAATATAAACAATTAAATGCCTAAAAAATAAGAAAATGGTGAGAAAAATATTTTTCATATTTTTAATATCATAAGAAAAAATAAAGAAGTCAAACCAAAAAAAGAAAAGTCAAAAAACATTAAGAACAAACAAAATGGGCTCAGGGGGTTCAGAAGCAATTGTATGGTGTGAAAAGGAAATGCAAAGTAAGCCCAGCCCATATAACCTTTCTTCAACCTCTGGCCAGAAAATGCCAAAAAAAACGCGCGCCTTGTTCCATCATTCAAACATCCTGATTCCTGGCTTGTTAATGAAAACTCATAACATAAAAAATGTTCAGCATCAAGAGACGAATCCAACCATATGCAGAACTTGATCTAACTCTCTAAGATGAGAGAGAATTTCTTCTCCCCCAAATCCTGACCTAGATTTTCTTCCATGTTCAGACTCAAAATTCTTGCAACACACATAATATAAATAAAATCTAATTATATGGGCATGTTCAGGGCAATGATTGTGACATGTTTTCTTCACAAACCTAAAGCTAACAATGCCTAATAAGAGAGATACGAGTTCATAAACTTACCTGTTCAGTTGAACTTCTATCTGGCAATGGATAAGCTTTCAGTGCAAGGTGATGATTGGTATAGCTTCCTTGAGGTCCAGGGATGCTATTCCAATGTTTACTTTGTCTTGAAAGCTTTTGAATCGTGCTAGAGCACTTCACCTGCAAATCAGAAAAGTGAAAATGGTGGAACCAGTTAGAGGAATTACAGGTCGTGTTTTAGGTTTTGGTTAGCTTGCATATATGGTATGGAAGGTGTGTGAACTGGTTTGGGCAAGAAAGCTTGAAAGGAAAGAGAGATGGCACTCAAACTGCAGGCTCTGCCCTGTTCATGCAGTTTGAAGGTGATTCTGGGAATGGGAGTGTATGAGGGATCTTAGGGTCGTGTATTAGCTCAGTTGGTATCCCTTAAATGTGTTTCACAAGTTTTCTTAAGTGTTTGTAAGCTGATATGAGAGTTTGTACAAGTTATGCTATGTTTCTTCTCTCTTAAGCAACAAAAGGCAAGTTGATGTTCTAGATTGATGCAGGCCCCCATAACATGCTGCAAAACCTTGTCTTGATCAGTGTAATGTGTCTCATAACTTGTGCCTAGAAGATTTTGACTATACCACTTGGATTTGCAAAATGGACATAAAGTTCTACTTTTTCAAAATGGAAATAATGCTTTTTCTAATTAAGGGTTAATTCTCCATGTAATGTCCAAATGCTTAGAACAACATCTTGACACAATGGTTTTGCATTGAATTATTGAGTGTCAAAGGGTTTTAGGACATGTAATGTAGCACAAGCTATGCTGACTTGAAAATGGCCTAAGTTATGAACATGTATATGATCAATTCAAAAGTGAGTTTTTGCCATATTGTGAAATTCGATTCTCTCAAGTTATGAGGTTGTTTGATGAGTTCTTGGAAATTTTGGAAAGCTTGGAATGTGTAATACAATCCATCTTTGAAATACAAATTGAAATTCGAAGTGGAAGTGTATGGAAAATGGCCTTGAAGTTAGGTAGAAAACCTTGTCAAAAAGGTCAAATTTTCACTAAGTTAAAGATGGTTTAGTACCCTTATTCAAAAACTTGTAACTTGAGATACAAGCTTCATTTGGGAAAACTTTGTGAATCAAAGTTGTAGATTATGCAACAAGCTACAACTTTCATGTTTTGACTTTTGTTTGAATCCAAATGAATCTTGGTGAGAAAGTGGGGCAAAGTTGGGAAAAAATTAGGGTTTTCCATAACTTAGAAAAATTCTAAGTTATGAAAAATTCCCATTTCAAACCCTAATTTGCAATTTTTGATTTCTTGGTGAACAAGTTTCATGATTTGGCATGTTTTGATGAAAAATGAATCTTGACTCTTGATTTTGACCAAAAAGTCAAAGTTTGACTTTTCAGTATACAGTCAAAATTGATCAATTGACTGAGAAATTCAACTATCAACCTTGTGCATTTGGGATCTTTTGAACTTGTTGAGCATGTCAAGATAATTCCATGGGGTCCTTGAGTCCATATGTGAGCTTGGTTTGCCATTGGCTAGGTCAAACAGTCAAAAATTGCCATTGTGCAGTCAAAACCCTAAAAATGATCATTTTGCCCTTTTGGTGATCTGGTCAAATTTCTTGTGGAATTGTGATCCAAACTTGATCAAATGGTCCATGTGAGTTCATAATGTTGATGTGGGTCAATTTTCATGAGATTTGACTGTCAATTGGCCACAGTTGACTTTTCCCCAATACAGTCGATTTCTAGGTCATCTGTCCAATTGACTGGGCAAAATTTGGAATCAAGACTTGAAACTTGGTATGGATAAACTTGGGAGTCCAACATGAAGCATGAAAGTCATCTTAGGCACTTTAGGTCAAAATATCCATGTGCAATCACAAACCTTAATTTGGGTCAACAGTGCAAGGAGAAGTCTTGAGCAGGGGAAACCCTAACTGGATCTTGATCTTCAAGGGTCTGGTGATGAGAAAATGTTGAGGAAATGGGAGGGAAAATTTTGGGGTACAACAGATAGGCTTAGGAAGATTTCCCTGAACTGAGTCTCTTGAGCGTGAAGGTCCCGGTTGTCTTGTTGGGAAGCCATTGCTGAAATAAACAGCGAGAATATGAGAGACCTGTAAAGGGTAACCTGCGATGCAATGATATGGATGCAATGTTTTCAAGGATCTCACAGGGTAAACAAGAAAATTGTTAGAATTTGAATTTTGCAGTTTGATTGAAGGAACTTCATGTTGTTGAGAGTCATTCTTCAAGAGTCAGGCTCACCATATCGAGTGGGTCATAGCCCCTGACTCAGGTTATCATGTTTTGATCTCCAAACAACCTTGGCTAGAGGAAAATAAATCCCCTTTTCCCCTTGCTAGACATTTGGTCCATCATGACCTGCATCACAAACCCTTGAAATAGGTTAGTCCTTATGCAAGATGTATGCAGGTTAGTCCTTATGCAGGATGCATGCAATGTTATGATGGTATGATGTTATGGTAAAGCACACCACAAGTATTCACAAAAGGCAAACATGGTAAGGCACACAAGTCACACAAGACAACCCTTAGAGTTTAGGCCAGCATGAAGTTTAGGTACTACCCTCTTTCAGTTTCGTTGGTTAAGACCTGTCCTATCAAAAGTAACCGGGTTCTAAGGAGCTCAATATCATTAGATTGTTTTCTATGTTCATTGTTTTGATTTAGCCACTGAACTGGCGATCAAAATATTCCAAGAAAACAACCCTCAATGAGTGTAGTATCGAGTATCTACCAACTTCGGACTGCACCAAAGTCGGTCATCTCACTACCCCTAAAGAGGCCAGGATGGTCAAGTAAGGTTCCTAAGGTCAGTTGATGCTTCGCGACACCACGCGGCGGCCCCGTACTCTCCTTGACTTGACTCAAGGGTTACCGGTACTCACCAAAGTGCCACATCAACGTAGCAACTGCTTCAACCATGTCAGTATACCCTGCACAGTTCCCTCACAGTTTGTTGCTACTTCTAAAGGGTATCCCCCAGATCCGGGTTAGGATCATAAAACTCTGATACAAGCCCACAATATTAAAACATTCAAGGCATTCAATTGAAAACATGGTGATCTAATCCTAATGTACACCTCACTTATAAGCTTCCCCAGCAGAGTCGCCAGTTCTGTGATCGGTGGAAATAGAATTGACTGTTTTGAAATGCTGGTTCGCGTAATGTCGCGGTAAGCAAGAGTCGCCACCGTCTTTTATGTTCTCCAATAAGGAAAGGACAAAAGCACGGCAAAATTCCTTTTCGAGATGTTTCTCGGTTAGGGAGGTAGATTATAGAAAGGGAAGGTGTTAGCACCCTTTCTATCCGTGGTTATCCACGGGCTCTTAGGTACTTGCTCACTAGGTTTTCAAAAATTGTTTGCTTTTCTTGTGTTTTGTGGGTTTTGAAAAAGTTTCGTTTTAAAAACTTCTAGGTAACTCTTGTATCAGTCCTCAAGAGTGTATGAAGTATTTGTTTGAAAACTTATTGAAAGTGTAGGTGTGAAAAGTTGTTTTTTTGTTTTGAAAGAGCAAGTACCCAGGAGAAATCTACCTACTCTAAGGAATTAAGCTGTGTAAGAGTCCTTTAGACAGTACTATCCCACTATTGAGAAGTAGGTAGCACCGTCGTTGGAGTTATTCGGGTCAATTCGATTATAGGGACATGTGTGGTCACCAAAGCAATAGTAGGACGCCTTAGCGGTAACCCTAATGTCCTAGATCCTTTTTATCCGAGGCAACCGTTTCGAGGCAACTGGATCTTTAGACAGGAGGGAGACCTCTAAAACACCCTATACTTAATGACCACCTCGAGGGAACCAAGTGAGGTGTACCCTAGGAGTGGCATGTGCGAGTGTGTCAGGTTTCATGTTCAAGTTATCTTTGCACATTTTTATGGTGAGCTACGGATTGATTTTATTTTTCAGGCAAGTCTTGTCATGCATCGTTAACAGTTAATAATTGTACGGAAAATAAATTGCGGAAAGTGAATATACGCTATTACAAGGCATCGGGTATTTACATCGCCAAAAACATAACCCTTGAAAATAAATGCGGAAAATTAAAGAAAGCGATAAAAGTCCTAATTATCTATTACATTCTCGGAGCAGATACATAAATATAATCAAAATAATAATAATAATGCGCGAAAGAAATTGAATCGGGACGTCCTTAGAGTTTTGACCCTTTTTGAGAAAAAGAATGGAATTTGGTCCTTTTTTGTAATTAATTAATATTAAACCTAATTTACTAATTAATTAAATAATTAAAAGAAAAAGAGTATTTTTTTGTGTTTTTTAATGTTTTAATGGAAATAAAAATAAAATAAAATAAAGTGGTCAAAACCCTAATTCTAGATTGATTTTATTTATTGCAAAAATTGTCAAAGTTAACCTAATTAACTAAATTAATTATATTTAGAATTTATTTACAAAAATAATTAAATTAGGGTGAAATTAATAAATAATAATAATAATAAGAAAATATTGTTTTCTGAATTAATTATGAAAATAATTATTTGTTAGTTAATAATAATAATGATAATAATTATAATTAAAAAAATAAAAGAAAAGGAAAATAAAAAGAAATAATAAACCAGGGGGGTGCCAGGCCTTTTTTGGAGGTGAGATCTGGAAATTTCAGGCCCATTAAGCCACCAGTCCATTTGACTTTGGCAATTGTCCAGGCATGCTTTGACTAGAGAGCATGGTAGTCACTCATCTTTTGCCATTGGATCCAGGCTTGGGGCCACATGGCACACTGAGGCGTGAGGTATATGGTAGACACCTTTTAGCATCCTGCATGTGAATACATTGGAAAAAATAGAAACAAGGGATTTGGGGGACCTGGGAATCGAACCCAGGTCCCAATGATTTTTGGACAACGCATCCACCACTGAGCCACTTGCCTGCGTTTGATATTATAGTGACAATTGAAAATAATATATAAAAACAAACCCATATGCTGTACAAATAAAACAAGCGCGCGTTTTATTTGAACATTCCAATGGAATGCTTACACGTCTTCATCTCTTTCACTGAACCTGCAAAATAACAAACAGATAGCGGGGGTTTTTAACCCCCACAACCTGCATGGACAAAAAATAACGAATAGGCGTATGATCAATATAAATTGTTCGCGAGGGTGGTTTTAGATTCGTCTTGTCTCAACGAATTCAACCATGGGTCTCTCAAGATTTGATTTTTCCTGTACAACAAAGCCCTAATCTGGAAGCTTGGAAACCCTAGAATTCATCAATGGCATCTTTCGATTCAATGCATAATAATTCAATTAACCTATGCCAAAAGCTTCCTGTGGATTCAAGCAATGCAAAACACACAAGAAATCACGTTAATGATGCATGAATGAGGCTATTCGATTCTGAAAATAAAATGCAAACCGTTAAACTGTTTGAGGCGATTTCTGAAGCTTTAGCGTGTGGTTTTGATTGCAAAATGTTTCTGAGGATCCCTGCAATGTATTAGAAACAAGAAAAAGCTTTGAATCACGCTAAATTATAGAAAACAGTTTTCAAATTTCTTTGATTTTTTTCAATGTCACTTATGGCTTTCTTGCAGCAAAATCTCGTCCATGGCATTAGGTTTAGCTTGTGTATATATAGTAGAATGGAATTAGGTTAAATCTTGGCCAAGAAATCCATGGAATAATGGTTTCAATATTTGATTTGCAATCACATCTTTTTGCATCTTTTTGATTGAGAAAACTTGCAAAACTTGGAGATTTTTGTCCCTTTGATTGGCACACGAAATCTCCAGCACATATTGGTCATCTTTGCTTCACCAAAAGATTGGAAAATCATATCTTTGAATTTCCTACATTTTAAATTAATTAAATGAATTAAAATCAATTAAAAATCCAATTAATTAATAAAAAATAAGAAAGTAAATTCAAATAATCTTAATGGGTCGTGCATAGGCCTTGGATAAAGTTTCAAGAAGGAATTTGAGGCCCATTAGCAAAAACAAAGTATTTTGAGCAAAGTTGACTTTTGCAAATTCACAAAAATTTCCCAACTTCTCCAATGCATATCTTGCTCAATTTTGATCATATGAACATTTTCTTGGACATTTTGGAAAGGTCTTGAAGTCCTCTAACCAATGCCTTTGGTCCCATGTCATTTGGATTTACCAATCTCAAGTTATGGTCTTTGACTTAAAGTGCAATTTTGTTAACTTTTGAAATTGACCTATAATGTAGAAATTGATAAATTTTTGTGAGAGCATTTCTTAGACTTGGAATGTGAAGATGAGTTGTAGGAAATGTCACCCCCTTCAAAATGAGCATTGGATGGAATTTTTCTGATGAACCATGAAAAAGTTATGCCTTGGTCAAGATACAGTTGACTTTTCTACTGTCCAAAAATAGTAACTTTTTACATCTTGATAATTTTTGAGCCATTCTTATGGAATCATGATCAAGAATTGATCAAATGATGATTGTGGACTCAAAATAAGATGTTGACCAAAAATTCTGACTTTTGACTGCCAAATGACCATTTTGCCCCTGCAGTTGACTGTAGAGCAAATAGGGCTTTTGACTGTGCAAATTGGCATTGTGAGTCTTGAAACTTGGCATGTAGGTGCTTGAGTATATGTATAGGCCTATGATACTTGATTGAACCATTGAAAACCCCAAATTCCTTGAAAGAACCAAAACCCTAATTTCAGCTATCTTAGGAGGCATTTGGACTGTGCAATCCTTGATCAATCTTGAACCATTTGGAGATGATTCTTGACAAACCTTGAAGAATATGGGAGGGAAAATTTTGGAGTACAATAGACGGGACATAGTCATATGCTTTTATTCCCTAACTTTTTCCTGGACCGCCCTTTTGGGTTTTTAGTCCACCGGGAAACCCTTTTTTGCCCAAGTCGCCCTTTCGGGTTTTCAACTTGCCGGGTGTATAGATTTTTTTTAATTTTATCCATAATTTTTGCCCGAACCTTTTTGGTTCGTCGGGATGCCCTTGTTTTGCGTAGGTACGCCATCCTAGCGGGTCTCTTATGTGTAGTATCTTTTGACTATGTCCACGTTCGTAGGGTGTGGCAAGTCGTCACCGTCCATGGTGGTTAATATCATTGCCCCACCGGAGAATATGTTTTTGATTACAAATGGTCCTTCATAGGTAGGAGTCTATTTGCCCCTGGGATCACTCTGTGGCGAGATGATACGTTTGATCACTAAATCCCCAACTTGATATGTTTTGAGTCTGACTTTCTTGTTGAAAGCCTTGATCATCCGTTTTTGATACATTTGACCATGGAAAACGGCAGTAAGTCTCTTCTCATCAATTAAGTTTAGTTGATCAAGTCGAGTTTGGATCCAATCATCGTCATTCAAGTATGCATCCTTCATAATTCTCAGAGAGGGGATCTGAACCTCAATGGGTAAAATAGCTTCCATGCCATATACCAGAGAATAAGGTGTTGCCCCGGTTGATGTGCGAGCCGTGGTACGATACCCGTGGAGAGCGAAAGGTAGCATCTCATGCTAGTCTTTGTATGTGACTGTCATCTTTTGTATGATATTTTTAATGTTCTTATTTGCCGCTTCGACAACACCATTCATCTTTGGCCGATAGGGAGAAGAATTATGATGTTGGATCTTGAATTGCTCACACAAGGAAGTGATCATAGTGTTGTTAAGATTTGTACCATTGTCAGTGACGATCCTTTCGGGGATACCGTACCGACAAATGAGATTTTGCTTGATGAAGCGGGCAACAAAATTCTTAGTAACGAAAGCGAAGGAAGTTGCTTCGACCCACTTTGTAAAATAGTCAATGGCCACCAAGATGAAGCGGTGTCCATTAGAAGCTGTCGGCTTGATCTCTCTAATCATATCAATTCCCCACATAGCAAAGGGCCAAGGAGCCGTCAAGACATTCAGAGGAACCAGAGGTACATGCACATTGTCAGCATAAATCTGACATTTATGGAAGGTTCTAGAGTGTTGATAGCAATTTTCTTCCATGGTAGACCAGTAATAGCCCGCCCGTAGGATTTTCTTCGCCATCGTATGCCCACTGGAGTGAGTGCCAAAAGTACCTTCATGTAATTCAGCCATGATCCTTTCCGCTTCAACCTTATCCACACACCAAAGTAGAACGGAGTCATGATTGCGTTTGTACAAGATGCCATTACTAAGGAAGAACCTAGCAGAGAATCTCCTTAAGAACTTCTTGTCATTGATTGAAGCTCCTTCCGGATATTCTTGAGCCTCGAGATACCTCTTGACTTCATGAAACCAAGGCTGGTCCACTACCTCTTCAGTATTAATCTCGTGACAATGTGTTGGTTCATCCATTCATTCGATGGTGATCTGGGGGCCTCATTATCCCAATTAATATTAAACATAGATCACATTGTAGCTAGGGCGTCTGCTAGCTGATTTTCTTCTCGCGGGAAATGCTCGAAGGTAATCCTCTTGAAATATGGTAGCAATGTCAAAACATGTTCTTTATAAGGGATAAGGTTTGGGTGCTTAGTATCCCATTCCCCTTTGATCTGACTGATGACCAAAGCTGAATCTCCAAACACGTCTAAGAATTTGATTCCCAAGTTTATGGCAGCTCTGAGACCAAAGATGCATGCTTCGTATTCCGCCATGTTGTTCGTACAGCTGAAGCAAAGTATGGCAGTAAAGGGAGTATGACACCATTCCGGAGATATGAGTACAACACCAATACCATTACCAAGTGCATTGGAGGCCCCATCAAAGAACAAGGTCCACCAGGATCCTTGTTCAGGTCTGTCATATAGTCTGATTTATTTACAGTTGTCTAATGTCATGATGTCTTCATCCGGGAATTCAAATTTCATGGACTGATAGTCTTCTACAGCTTGATGAGCAAGATGATCAGCCAGCACACTGCCCTTTATAGATTTCTGGATAGTATATTGTATGTCATATTCTGTTAGGATCATCTGCCATCTAGCTATCCTCCCAGACAGAGCAGGCTTTTTGAAGATGTATTTTATCGGATCCATCTTAGATATCAACAAGGTAGTATGAGTCCGCATATACTGTCTTAGCCGGTGAGCAGCCCATACCAGAGCGCAACAAGTTTTTTCGAGCAGTGAATATCTGGTTTCACAATCGGTAAACTTTTTGCTCAGGTAGTAAATAGCTTGCTCTTTTCGGCCAGACTCGTCATGCTTCCCCAATACACACCCCATTGAGTTCTCTAAAACGGTCAGATACATGATCAGTGGTCTTACCTCGACTGGTGGCATCAAAACAGGAGGCTCTTGTAAATACTCTTTGATTTTGTCGAAAGCAGTCTGGCATTCATCATTCCATTTGACTACTTGATCTTTCTTCAATAGTGTGAAGATTGGCTCACAAGTAGCTATTAGGTGAGAAATGAATCTGGCAATATAGTTCAGGCGTCCCAAGAATCCTCTGACTTCCTTCTCAGTACGAGGAGCAGGCATTTCTTGTATTGCTTTAACCTTGGCGGTATCGACCTCAATACCTTTGTTGCTGACGATAAAGCCTAGGAGTTTATTGGACCGTACTCCGAATGTGAACTTGTTTGTGTTCAACCTTAGTTTATACTTCTTCAATCTTTCAAACAACTTTTGCAAGTGATCAAGGTGCTCTTCTTCTGTTTGTGATCGGGCTATCATATCGTCTACGTAGACCTCTATTTCATGGTGTATCATGTCATGAAACAAAGCTACCATGGCACGTTGATAGGTTACCCCAACATTCTTCAGTCCGAATGACATCACTTTGTAGCAGAATATGCCCCACTGTGTGACAAATATAGTTTTCTCCATGTCCTCAGGTGCCATTTTAATTGGGTTGTAACCTGAGAATCCGTCCATGAAGGAAAACACTTTGTGCTAGGCCGTATTATCAACCAGGATATCTATGTGGGGAAGTGGAAAATCATCTTTAGGGCTGGCCCTATTCAAGTCTCTATAGTCCATGCACATTCGTACTTTGCCGTCCTTTTTAGGCACGGGAACAATGTTGGAAACCCATTGAGGATAGGAAGTGACAACCAAGAATCCAGCATTGAATTGTTTCATGACTTCCGCTTTGATCTTCTCCGACATGTCAGGTCTCATGCGGCGGACTTTTTGTTTTATTGGTGGACAGTCTTCCCTTGTTGGCAGACGATGTACCACGATGTCTGCATCGAGTCCCGGCATATCTTCATATGACCAAGCAAAGATTTCAACATAATCATGCAACAGCTGAATCATATGCTCCTTGACACTCGTCTCTATATTCGCACCCATCTTGATTTCTTTTTTACCATCCTCGGTACCCAAGTTGATTGTGTCCACCGGTTCCTCATGAGGCTGAATAGCTCTTTCCTCTTGTTGTAGTAGTCTGGCCAATTCCCCTGGTACTTCACAATCTTCCTCACCTTCGTCTTCGGCTTGGTATATTAGATCCTCAGAGTCACAAAAGGCCATAGCAGTATCGTTACCTATGGGATCCAGAATGGAGGGGTACCTGCATTTGTGAGTGTGGGTGTGTGTAAAGGTATAGCCATCTTTTAAAAATAAAATGTAAAAGAAAAACAATGAGCACAAAAAGTTTGTATGTGAAAAACGTCCATGATTCATTGAATGTCATATGAAGATGAAATAAAAACCCTTACAAATGGACCATTGTGCCTCAGGCAAGACACAAGGTTTTGAGTGTGCGAATTGTTTGTGAATATTACAAGTCCAACAGAAATGTAAAGATAAATTACTGAGCGATGAAAGTTATTGGGACAAAGTCTTTGGCCTCCCAATTGCAAAGTCCTCTGTTGACAGTAGGAAATATCCAATCCTCCAAGTTGCAATCCTCTTCACCATCTTCCACTGCATTGACCTCTCGATTACTAATCTTCAGGGGTGGCCCTCCAGCACGGGCACGGCGCACAGCCTTCTGAGCACCTGAAGTAAACCCTAAGCCAAACTTGTCATATTTAAATGGAATGTCCAGAAGTTTCCCCCAGATGGTGCATCCACCCTCCTCTACTACTGCCTTGGCGTCTTTCAGAGATGACATCCAGAGTGGAGGTCTTGTGATCTTGGGAATATGGGATGCCTTCTTGGTCACTGCTACCTCTTGAGGAACCTCTTCGAAATGTTGAAAAGGAATTTCTATGAACTCCCCATCCAATTCCACATACCGGAATGAATTGAGGTGGCTAATCATATACTCTTCCTCTCCGTGGATAGTGATAATCTTTCCCTGGACCGGATATTTCAACATTTGGTGTAATGTGGAGGTGACAACACCGTCATTATGGATCCAAGGCCGTCCTAGCAGACAGGAGTAAGAGGGGCGGATGTCCATTATATAGAAGGTTGAGTTGAAAGTATGAGTCCCAACCTTTATGGGGATGTCCACCTCCCCGTGGACCATCCTCTTTGAAACATCAAATGCCCTTACAACTATGTTACTGGGCTTCAACGTTAATCCTTCACAATCTAGTTTGTCGAGAGCTTTATTTGGTAAAACATTCAGAGATGAGCCGGTATCTACCAAGACATGAGCCAAAGTTGTTCCTCTATATTCCAGAGACATGCAATGCCTCGTTGTGTTTTCTCCCACTTGGTGTCAAATCAGCATCCGAGAAGCCTAGACCGTTATCAACTGTCAAGCTGGCCACACAATCTTGAAATTGGTCAGCCGATGTCTCTTGAGACACATGGGTTGTCTTTAGAAACTTCACCAGAGCTTTCGCATGTGCCTCCAAGCACAGTAATAAAGCTAGCATGGAGATTTTGGAGGGAGTTTGCCCCAACTGTTCAACTACGTCGTAGTCACTCTTCTTTATTATTCTCAGGATCTCTTCCATTTCCTTTTTGGAGGTTTCGGGGATAGTCAGTGGTTGAGCCTTCATCTGGACAGGATCTTCTTGAATACTTTTTCCTCGAATTTTAGCAGTAGGAGTATTGGTAGGGATAACAGCAGGGGTTGTATCGTCTTTGTCGATAGGAGTACTTGCAGATATGATTATTGGTACGGAGGTAACCTTTGGAATAGCCACGGGTCCAAAAACTGCCTTTGGAGGGGAAATCTCTGGAGAGAAGATTCTACCGCTACGGGTAATCTTACTGGTTCCGACAATATTACTAATGTCGGAGTTTTCTTCTTCAGGGCTCATCTTCTCGGTGGTCAGCCCATTTTGTTTGATACCATGGTAGTAGATGTCTCCACCGTAATTCCACACATTGTTTTGTCTGATTCATACGGGACCGGCCCGGGCATTGTGAATATAAGAGGAGTGGTTTTTGGAACCGATGTAATCCTAACGGGTATTTTGGGGACCCTAAAAGAATTGGCGGAGATGGTTATGATTGAAACGTCTTCCACAGGAACGGGTGAAACATGAGTACTTTCAAACAGAATCTCTTGGTTGTCTATCAAGCATTGAATGCCTGCTTTCAACAAAAGGCAGTCAGTTGGTGAGGATAAGCAGAGATGGAAGTCTTCATTACAACCCGGGAATATACCGGCTTTTAACAAGTTTATCTTAATGATTGGGAGCAGAGTCAAGAGTTTATCAACTGTGGTAAAAAACAAATCTTCCTCGATAGCATTGGTGTTGTGACCATGTCTAGGCATGGGAGCAGAAATGAAGTTTAGTTTCTCGGGTGCATCAAACTCAATCTCTTTTGCATCTATAAGATCTTTAATCTTGTTTTTCAGGGCCCAACAGTTCTTGGTGTCATGACCTGGACTTTTGGAATGATATGCGTAGCGGACATTTGGGTGATAATAAGGAGACACGGTGTTGGGGTTCTTTGGAGCTTCCTTCAGAGTTGTCAAATTATATTTCAGAAGATGTGGTAAAACCTGGGCTAGAGTCATATTGATTTTGGTGAATTGTCGGACTGGCCTTTCCACCCTCGGTTGGCTACCTCTTGGTTGATCAGATGTAGGCTTTGGGATCATAACGGCTCCCACCATTGGTCGATGTTCAGCTTTCCTTTGGTTCCTTTATGGGTAAACAGCAGATACCTCCTTCTTCCCAGTAAAAGGCTTTCTCACAACTGTATAGGTAGATGAATCCTTCTGAATCTTTCCACTTTTTATGCCAGCTTCCACCCTCTCTCTGGTTAGTATTAATTCAGTAAATCCAGCAGATGAGCTTCCAATCAGATGGTTGAAGAAAGGGCCTGACAGAGTGCCTAAGAACATGTCCACTAATTCCCTTTCAGACAGAGGGGGTCATACTCTCCCAGCTAGATCTCTCCATTTCTGCGTGTAATCCTTGAAACCTTCATTGGAAACCATAGCCATACCCTGAAGTTGAGTACGGGTAGGCGCCAAATCTGCATTATACTGGTATTGCTTATAGAAAGCTGCGGCCAGATCTTCCCAGTTATGGACGTCGGCCCTTTCCAATTGGTAAAACCAATCGAGTTTGTTCCAGATAGGCTATCTTGGAAAAAATGCACCCATAGATCTTTATCG
This sequence comes from Vicia faba, assembly GCA_948472305.1. Classification (NCBI taxonomy): domain Eukaryota; kingdom Viridiplantae; phylum Streptophyta; class Magnoliopsida; order Fabales; family Fabaceae; genus Vicia; species Vicia faba. The sequence continues at coordinate 752,911,820 of OX451740.1, read as the reverse complement.
GCCGAGTGCGGCTGGATCTTTCTCACATATGATTGGAGGTGCATCCTAGGACATGACACCCTATCATACTTTGCAAACAACGGCACTTTGAACTTCGGTGGGATCACAATTCCCGACACAAGTCCCAATTCTTCAAAGTCTAGACCTGGTATCTTCTGTATTTCCATTGCATTCAGACGCTCTTCAAGATGTCTATACTTATCATCAGTTGGCGGATACTGTTCCTCGGAGTAGTCTTCCTCCTCTTCAGATTCTGACGGAACCGCTGTTTCCTTTCCTTTTCCTTCTCTTTCATCAGATGTTGTTGCGAAATCCAAGGTTCTTATAATCTGTCCTTGAAACCTTCTCCCCATAATCACAACACCGGATGGTTTCTTCTCTTTCTTCTTCTTCTCTTTGGCCAACAAAGTTTTCAATTCCTCTTGTCCTTTGGCTAGGGTCATGAGTAACTGTTGAAACTGCGTGTTTTGAACTTGAAGATCTTTGACTGTATGTTTGAGATCCATCTTACTGAAATAAACAGTAGAGAGATGAGGAATCTTGTTGCAAAAGACATGTTTATGTCATGATGAATGATATGTGTATATGTAATGTTCTCAAGGATTTTAAAAGACTCGAGTTTGTTTTAGACAAAAAGAAACACACGTTATATTAATAAGATAGAGTTTGAATACATCAACGCCCCTTGGGCAAAATAATATAAAACTCTAAGATAAAAAGGTAGTGCGCATCCTCTTTGGTGCTATGTAGGCATTTAGAGTCTGCTCCTCATGAAGTAGCCTAGTGAGTTCCAAAACCTTCTTCTCGCTTGCGTAGAATTGGGCTTCAAAAGTATCTCGCTCTCCCTTGAGCTGTATCCAATCCCTTTGTAAGTCTTCAAGAGATGTGGACATGTCAGGATGTAGGATAGTGTATGGAACTTCTCCTTCCTTAACAGGCTCAATGATCACTGGAAGGATGGAAGAATAAGGCATCATAATACTTTGAGCGCGGGTTTGTACCCACTTGAGGTAAGGCTCAAGAGGGATGTAATTTTTGTGTCCTAAAGTCTTGCTATCCACCTTGTTTAGCGTCCTCCATGCTCGGGTGAATCTCTGGCGAAGACCTCGATTGTCATTGTCGTAGTCGAATACTAAGCCTTGAATCAACATCTCATGTGGGCCATCCCTTCGGGCATAACCAAACTGTCCTAGAGCTAAGCATGGGTTGTAAGTGATGCCTCCCCTAATGCCAAGTAGAGGGACATTAGGGAATTCCCCACAACGGTTAATAATGATAACATTCTCTTTGGATCGAGAGCACCAATGAATATCTGAATGTTTGAGCGTCATTAACCTTTATGACCACCTTAATCCTTGCTCATTCTTTAAGACTGGTTGGGGAGATGAGAAATAAACAACCTTTCCAGGAGGGGAGTGCAAGACATAAGGACACCTCTTCTCCTCATTGTGCGAGTGTGAAAAGAGTGTAGGATATCCCCTAGCAATGTAGACACCGGATTGCGTGACATGAAGATTTTGATGGCACTTATATCTATGAGTTGGTCAGGATTGGGGAACAAGACCATCCTATAGATAAGAAGAGCCACAATTTCCTCAAAGGCTTGCAAGTCTAAGGAATTCCAACAGATTTGGGCTTTCTCAAACAGAAACTTTGCTAAGAAGCCTTTGACACCACTCCTAGTTTCCCAATGAGTTATGACATCAGACGAGTGCAAGTGCAGAGCTTGAGCAATCTCTTCTGGCTTTGGGTCTCTTTCCGTACCGTTGAAAGGTAGTTGATTGAGAATGGGAATCCTCAAGAGTTGAGAGAATTCTTCCAAAGTAGGCACAAGCTGGTAGTCGGGAAATGTGAAGCAATGGTGCAAAGGATCAAAGAATTGAAAGAGCACTTTCATCATATCCTCATCCGTGTTGGAGGTGACCAAGTTGAGTAGGCGACCATGTCTCTCGGTGAAAGGATAGATTTCAGGGATCCTTGAAGCTAGCTCGCTAAGTTGCGGAGGAATTCTTACAAGGTTGACTTGGATAGTTTTCCTGCAGAGTGAATTCATATCCTACAAAACAAGAACAAAGATGAATCTCCAAAAATTCTTGAAATGGTTAGTGGATGCACATGATGCTCATGATGTCTATGATGTTATGTACAAGTATGCATATATAAACAAAGCAATCAAGTTCCTAGTTTAGGCTTGCATGGGGTTTTATAGGTAAGTACCCTCTTGAAGTTTAGTTGGCTCAACCTGTCCTAGCAATAGTAACCGGGTTCTAAGGAGCTCAATATCACTGGATTGTTTCCTTGTTCATTGTTTCAGCTCAAGCCTCTTTAATGGCGACCGAAATATTCCATGAAACCAACCCTTAATGAGTGTAGTATCGAGTATCTACCAACTTCGGACTGTACCAAAGTCGGTCATCTCACTATGTCCTAAAGGCCAAGTTGGTCAAGTAAAGGTTCTAAAAGTTTGTTAGTGCTTCGCGACATCACTCAGCAGCCCCGTATTCTCCTTGACTACTCAAGGGCTACCGGTACCGACAAATATGTCACACTAACATAGCCATTGCTTAGACCATGTCGGTATACCCTGTACAGTTTCCATAATGTATTGCTATTTACCTATAATGTTTCCCAAATCCGGGTGGAGGATTCAAACCCAAACAAAGAACTGTAATGTAAAGCAGACAAAACAAAAAATGTAAGCAAGTAAATGTGATCTAGCCCTAAGGTAACCCCACTTTTATAATTTCTCAACAGAGTCTCCAGTTCTATGATACGGTGGGAGAACTGACTTGAGGGTTTTACGTTTTATCGCAAATGTTGCGGTTAGCAAGAGTCGCCACCGACTTTTCTTTTATCCAAAAGGTAAAGGTAAAAAAGCACAGGAAAGACCTTTGAGATTGTTTCTTGAGTTCGGGGGGTAGATTATGAAAACGGAAGATATTAGCACCCTTTTCATCCATGGTTTTCCATGGGCTCTTAGTTACTTGCTAGATCACTTGCTTTTGTTGCTTGAAAATGTGTTTGGTGTGGTTTTGAAAGTATTTTGTAAAAGAGGCCATTCGTTTAGGCAATCTTTGTAATGATTCTTGTTTGTAAGAATGTATATAAAGATGTTTGTCTTTTTGTAAATTTTTTCAATGTTTGTAAGTTTGTTTGGAAATGTGTGTGTGTTTGTTTTGAAAAAAATAGCAAGGATGTTTGCTTGAAAAATAGAGCAAGTAACTAGGAGTAATCTACCTACTCAAATGTCTTTCTTGTTCATTTTTTATTCCTTTGACATTGTTGTCTTACCATTGATTTGGTAAGCAACCCTATCTTTGGATATTAATGGGACGGGCGTGGGTCATCGTATAACCATGATTAGCAATGTTGCAAAGTATCTTAGTATTTTCGAGGGACTAAGATCATTTTATAAGGCAACTTTGAATAGCGTCATCGAGGGACTATGATCTTTTGATTTTGTTTGTTTTACCAAGATACTTTGCATGCGTAACATGGCTATTTTTTTATAAAGCAACCAAGTGGAGAAACCCTAAGGGTGTTTGTGTGCAAATGTGTTTGATTGCATGCATGATTTTATCTTGAATTAGGATTTTCTATTTCATTGATTTTATCTTGCCATACATATCCTAATCACTAACATTTACACTTGAAAACGATAAAAACGCAGAAATGTAAAGTCCTACGCTATTACAATATTTAGGGGGTGGGGGTACAAATTTATGAATGGGGAGTATGAGCGAGAAAAATAAAGAAAATAATAAGGGGAAGAAAGAAAGAAAAAGGAAAAGAGTCAGCGTGCTGCTGAGAGGAAGTCAGAAGTTCTGACCCTGATCTGCTGCTGAACAACAACTTGTTAGTGAAAATGTATAGGTCAGAAGTCCTGACCCTGGTACGCTGCAAAACAGAAACCTGTTAGTGAAAATGTATGGGGTCAGAAGTTCTGACCCTGCTGGGCACACAGTAATTTTCAAAAGCTCTGATATTACTGATGACAAAATAGGCCCCAGAAGTTCTGGCGTCAAAGTCAGAACTTGGTCTCCCTCTGTGCTAGTCAGAACATCTGCAATTTGGTTATTTTTCCACAAAACAGAAGGCATGCCTAGGACAGTTTTAGTAGGTGTCATAGCGTTTTAGAAGTCAGAACCAAAAAATCAGAGGCAAGTTCTGAACCGATTCGTTCTCTACTTAAGTGTACAGATGCGTGAAAACCTCAGAACATGAACAACATCAGAAGCATGATATCTACATTATATTTTTGAGCATGAATGTGGTGAGGGTCAGCAAGTGCTTACCTTGCAGCTAGAATAAATCTATGGACTAGAGTTAGCCTTAACTCTGATGAGGTTCTGAACAGGTTCTTTGAATGGGTGGATGGGGGTATATATATGAGTTAGAAAACTGTGTGGGTGTTTCTTAGTCAAGAAATACTTTGAGAGCAAATGGAGTTAGAAAGAAGGAGATTCAAAGTTAATGGTTGGTATGTTGTGTTCACAGTTTTTGAAACTCTGGGAATTTTGGGCAGAGATTCAAGGTGTTTTCTTGCTAAAACTTTCTGTTTCTTTTCAGCAATTTTTCTTAACTTGGACCGCGCTTTTTCAATGGACAATGGAGTTCTATTTATAGGCAAACCTTTGTGGGTTTTTAAAACGTTAAGTGGCGCCAATCTCATGCACTAGATGCTAACTTACTCTTGAAGAAAAGTTCATAAAAAGTTGTGATGATTGACAGCTTTTAGCCTAGGCTGGATTAGTAAGCGAAGATTAAGGAAAAGTGACACCCATGAGCGAAAAGTAGCGCATGAACCCATACCTAAATATGCACAAGAGCGTTGTTATGCTGCACATGGAGAGATCCTTTGGACAAATGCTCAAAAGTGGTTGTGAGCATTAATGAGCATTAAATGGTGATGAGATTGGTCAAGAATAAGAAATCTTGTAATATGAGATTTGCATCATTACTTAAATCTGAGCCAGCAGTTCCTACTTCAGCATAGTCTAGAACAACTCACCCAAGTTCTGATCTTGGTATCCTGCTGCCTCAGTAAATTCTGAGGGTTCTCCAGGCTTTTCAGCATGTTTTATAATCTTTTGTTCTTACCTTGGCAGATTCTGACTGAACTTGCGTAGCTGCTGAAGAGCCACATTCTGACTGAATTGGCATAGCTGCTGAAGAGTCACATTCTGACTGAATTGGCATAGCTGCTGAAGAGCCACATTCTGATTGAATGTTATGTGCTAAGCCAAGTTTGCAACTTCTGACTGCTCCTGCCTGGAGGTTGGTTCAGAAGTTCTGAAGTGTCATTTTTCTTAAATACTTTAGAAAAATTCTAAGTATTTAGAATTTAACTTTTTCAAGGTAAAATTTGACTTTTGAGCTTCTTGATGAAACAAACTTCATATTCCAACATGTCTTGATGAAATATGATTTATGTTTTGATTTTGATCAAAAAACCAAAGTTTGACTTTTTAGCTTGTAAATGACCATTTTGCCCTTGTAAATGGCTTGCTTGGAAAGGAATGATAATTCAAGGCTTGGATTTGTATAAGAGAAAACTTTGAAAATCCAGGGTGATTTTTCCTAAGAAGATAGGGCAAATTTTGGGGTACAACAAGATCCTTTATAAGCGCAACCATGATTCAACCTTACTGCGATATGTGGACAAAAGCAAGGCAGAAAGGATTGTGGAAGAGTTACATGAAGGTACCTCCTGAACTCATTCTAGTGGACATATAATGGCAAAGAAAATCCTACGGGATGGTTATTTTTGGTCCACAATAGAAGCCGATTGTTATCAGCACTCTCGGACCTGTCATAAGTGCCAAGTCTATGCTGACAAGGTGCATGTACCTCCCGTTCCTCTGAATATCTTGACAGGTCCTTGGCCTTTTGCAATGTGGGGCATTGACATTATTAGAGAGATCAGACCTACTGCGTCTAATGGGCATCGTTTCATTCTGGTAGCAGTTGATTATTTCACGAAGTGGGTTGAGGCAGCTTCCTTTGCTACAGTAACCAAGAACATCATGGCGCAGTTTATCCGACACAATCTGATTTATCGATACAGTGTACCAGAGAGGATCATTATGGATAATGGTACAAATCTCAATAATACGATGATCACCGAACTCTGCAAACAGTTCAAGATACAGCATCATAACTCTTCTCCCTACCATCTGAAGATGAATGGGGCTGTTGAAGCGGCTAACAAGAATATAAAGAAGATTGTGCAGAAGATGACGGTGACATATTAAGACTGGCACGAGATGTTACCATTCGCTCTTCATGGGTATCGTACCTCAGCACGGACATCGATAGGGGCAACACCCTACTCTCTGGTGTATGGCATGGAGGCGGTCCTACCCATCGAAGTCCAGATACCTTCTCTTCGGATTATGAAGGACACGGGTTTGAGCGAAGACGACTGGATCCAGACCCGACTTGATCAGCTGAATCTAATCGATGAAAAGAGGCTTACTGTTATTTATCATGGTCAGACGTACCAGAAGCAAATGATTAAAGCAATTAACAAGAAAGTCAGACGTCAAGAATATCAAGTCGAGGATCTGGTAATTAAACGCATCATACTGCCGCAAGGTGATCCCAGTGGCAAATGGACCCCCACGTACGAAGGGTCATTTGTGGTTAAAAACATTTTCTCAGGAGGAGCCATGATTCTAACCACCATGGATGGTGACGACCTTCCTCACCCCGTCAATGCAGACATAGTGAAAAGATACTACGCATAATCAAATACCCGCTAGGTTGACTGGCCTAGGCGAAAACAAGGGCTTCCCGGCGAACCAAAAGGGTTCAGGAAAAAGTAAGGGATGAAAATGAAAAAAATTATACACCTGGAAAGTAGAAAACCTGAAAAGGCGACTTGGGCAAAAAAGGGTATCCCGGTGGACTGAAAACCCGAAAGGGCGGTCCAGGAAAAAATTAGGGATTGAAGCGTAACACTATGTCTCATTGGATCATCTTGTAATCAGACTTCGGCATCAACCATCAAGCTCAGACGGCGCCAATCAATTTGATCCACCTTCAACCAAGTAGCAAAGTGATGAGACACTCGAAGACATAAGGGCAATAGCCGAGTTGGAACCCAATGGGATTTGTTTCACATAGCTGTTTTTCTTTCTCAAAAATTTTATAATTTCTATCTTTCGGCCGCGTTCTCTTACTAGGACGTCAGCCTCTTTGTACAAAACGCATATTACAGGCCAACTTCAAAATATCAATACAATTCATTTTCACAAGAAATTTCAACTTGCTTTTCTTTTTCTGTTTTATTTTGCAAGAACGTCCAATGATTAATTTTTTATATATGCATTTGAAAATAATTGTCGCTCATAAATGTTTACATAAGAAACAAAAGACAATTACTCGTAATTCCAGGAACAGGGGAAAACAAGAAATGTCCAAACCTTACAGTTACTCTACCCACCAAGTACAGGGATAGAGCCAGCTTGAGAATATGATTAAAGGTACATACACTCCCCTCATAGTAGGAAGTACCCAAAGACAGTGGTGTTAACTCCCCCCAGCCGAGGTTCATAATCGCGAATGAGTCGGCAAAATTCTCCCCAAGCAGAGTTTATCTATCACCAGCAATAGAAGATTACCATCTGCTGAGTTTGTTTCTCCCACATGCAGAAATTCAATCCCCGACAAAGTTCATTATCACCAGCAACAGAAGTTCACCACCAGCTGAGTTTGTTTCTCCAAATCGGCAGATTGTCCAATAGAGTATCTCTCTTCCCCACAAAGTCATTCCCCTACAAGGTTATTCTCAAACAGAGTCTTTCCCGGTGATTTATTCTCAAGAAGGACAGACGCAAGTCTCCAGCTAATCATCTTCGGTCGTTATCCCCAGCGAGAATGAAGAACTCAACTCCTGTTACTCTCCGGCGGTAGTCCATGATTGATTTTCCCAGCTAGAGAATATCACAAGAGCATTGCATATCCATACAGCATGGCATACGCATATGCATCATACAACACAATCTCATTTATTTTGAGAACATCATTGCTCAATACATTTCATACATCCTGACATTACATATGACTAACTCTTTACCTTTCAGGGAAAGATACAATCAAGTTCTCACAAGTTTTCTCTGGTTCAGTCAAATCGATACTAAGATTTCTATTCCAGTTCAAGCTATGAAGCTCGAAAATCGACCAGATAATATCTTGATTTCTCCAAAATACTACGAAGCCTGGGATTAACCAGATAGTGGTATATCCTAAATTCAAGCTATGAAGCCCAGAAATCGACCGGATAATATCTTGAGTTCTCCAAAATACTACGAAGCCTGTGTGATGCGGTGGGAGAACTGACTTAAGGTTTTGCGTTTGTGTTCACAAATGTTGCGGTTTAGCAAGAGTCGCCACCGACTTTTATTTTATCCAAAAGGAAAGGTAAAAAAGCACAGGAAAGACCTTTGAGATTGTTTTTGGGTTCGGGGGGTAGATTATGAAAAGGGAAGGTGCTAGCACCCTTTTTCATCCATGGTTTTCCATGGGCTCTTAGTTACTTGTTTAGATCACTTGCTTTGCTTTTTGGAAATTGTTTGAAATGGTGCTTTGTGTGGTTTTGAAAGTATTTTGAAAAGAGGCCTTTGTTTAGGCAATCTTTGTAATGATTCTCGTTCGTAAGAATGTATACAAAGATGTTTGTATTTTGAAAAATGTTTCAATGTTTTTGAAAGTTGTTTGGAAAATGTTTTGAAATGTGTGTGTGTTTGTTTGAAAATAGCAAGGATTGTTTGCAAATTGATCAAGTAACTAGAAGCTATCTACCTACTCAAAAGTCTTTCCTATACATTTTTATTCCTTTGACATTGTTAACCTACCATTGTTTTGGTAGATAACCCTATCTTTGGATGTTAAACGGGACGGGCGTGGGTCATCGTATGACCATGATAGCAATATTGCCAAGTATCTTAGCAAGTTTTGAGGGACTAAGATCATTTGTTTTTAGGCAACTTGTCTAGCGTCATCGAGGCGACTATGATCTTTTGTTTTGTTTTGTTTTGCCAAGATACCTAGCATGCTTACCATGGCCATGTTTTAAGGCAACCAAGTGGATGAAACCCTAGGGGTGCTTGTGTGTAAGGTGTTGTCATTTTCATGCTTTTTTGTCTTGCATTAGGTCATGCTATTTGTTTGATTTTGTCTTATCATACAAACCCTAGTTTGTACTAAACATGCATATAATGCGATAAATTGCGTAAAGTAAATCTAAACTATTACAATAATATTATGGGAAGGGGGATACAAGTTTTGAATGGGGATATTTGCACAAAATAAAACCCTAATTCACTATTACAACCCAATTGAATTTATTGTATAATAAATAAATAAACAATTATTTAAATATGCAATAAAAATGTAATTATGCAAAAATGTTTTTGTATTTATTTTATGTATGTGAAAATAAATTATTTAAGTCCTAAAAATAAGAAAAAATAATATTATTATTTTTGAAAGGGGAAACCCTAGTTTTTTTGTTTTAAAAGAAAATATGTTTTATTTTATTTATTTGTCCATTTTTGTTTAAGAAAAATAATAATAATATTATATACAAATATTAAAAATTAAATATGTATGAAAAACAAATATTTAAATGTATATGAATAATAAAATAAAATGTATAGTATTTATTTAAATATATTCACAATTTATTTAAGAAAATAAAGTATATTTATTTGAATAATCAATATTTTATGCAAAAAAATAAAATAAAAAAATAAAATAAAATGCAAAAAATTAAGAAAATATTTTTGGGATTTTTTAATGTTCAGAAAAAAATATTAAAGTCAATAAACATAAAAGAAATAAAACAATATGCAAAATATAAAAAAAAATGCAAGGGGGTGCAAAAGTAAACTGGGGGGTGTGCATAGTAGCAGGCCCAAGGCGCGAGGCCCAGAACACTAACTTTATCCCTGTCCTTGGCTTTGTGCGCGCTTCTGAGCTTGAATCTGTAACTCTCACATACGTGCACAAAAGAAAAATCCCATAACACAAAACATGTAGCTCATGATCTCACGATTCCAGTGATATAAAAAACATGACCTAACTCTAAAAGACCAAGGAGAATTTTAATGGCCCTAATTTCTGACCTAGTTTTTTCAGCATGTTCAACAACCAAATACTCTTAGCTCAGTTAATATAAATGGAAAGTATGCATATGTACAGCTTCAGCAAGTTAAGGACTACATCTTTGCTTCACAAATCGTGACCTAAGGATGCCTAAATAGAGAGATAGAAACTTGAAAAATACCTTGTTCAGTTGAGTTTGGATATGGCAATGTGGGAACTTTGAGTGAGGCCTGAAGATCGTGTGAGCTTCCTTGAGGTTCCCTCAAGCTTCTCCAATGCTCAACTTGCCTTGTAGATGCTTGAATCTCCCTGTAGAAGTCAACCTGCAAACCTCCAAAATGAAAATGGTGAAGCTTGAAACAGGGCACACAGTTGCAAGACAAAGGCCTGGATAGTTTAGGTGTGATATATGTAATGTGTTTGAAGTCTTAAAAAGAGAAACGCACGAGCCAATATTGATTTGGCAAGGGTTCTGCAGATGATGCCCTGTTTGGGCAGAAAAATGTGATTTTGGTGTTTGAGAGTGTTTGGGATGCTATGGATTCGTGTATTTGCTTGTTACAAAGTTCTGAAGTTGTTTCAAATGATGCTAAGACCTCCCTTTAAAAGATACACAAGTTGTCTTGACTTTTGCAAGTTTGCTTGCTTTTGAAGAAAGTTGACATGACCAATGCCAAAGGCCTGTACAGGCTTGCTTGCTAGCTGCATAGGGTTGGTGTACTTTTCCTGATGTTTGTGGATCTTGTTTGCAACAAAAGATCAGGTCTGTGGCTCAAGATTTGCAAAGTTACAAAAAGCAAGCTTTATCAAAATGGTATTATGAACTTTATGCCATTTTTGGATTAATTCAATGTACAATGCTCCAAAGATAAAAATAAAGCCATTGTCCACTGAATTAGCATTCAATTATGGAGTGTAGAAAGGATTAGGACCTGTAATACCAAGTACAAGCATGCTAGGACAGATTTGCAACTTGAACCATTGTGAAAATGCCTTGAACAAAAGTGATAAATTGCCATTTTCATTTCTTTGATTCTCCCTAACCATAAATGATCTTGAAGAGTTATTGGACATTTTGGAAAGCTTGTAACATTATATACAATCAATATTTGAAATGAAACTTGAGATACCTCTTGGAACTAGGTGAAAAGTTGCCATGAAGTTAGGTCAAAAATCTGCCTAAACTAGGGCAAAATTTCACTAAGTTAAAAAGTTTATGGACCCCTATTCACAAAATCATAACTTGAGATCCAAGCATCTTTTGGGAAAACTTTGTGAATCAAAGTTTTATATTTCATGGAAGACTACAACTTTCATGTTGGAAGTTTTCTTTGAATCCAATTTCATCATGGTGAAAAAGTGGTGGAAAGTTGGAAAAAAATAAGAAATTTTCCATACTTAGAAATTTTCGAAGTTATGAAAAATTTTCAAATTAAACCCTAATTTGCAAAATTGATTTTCTCGATCAACAAGTTTCACATTTTGACATATCTTGATGAATTATGACCCTTGGCACTTGATTTTGACCAAAAAGTCAAAGTTTGACTTTTCAGTGTATAGTTGATTTTTGATCAGTTGACTAGAAAATTCATCTGTCAATCCTATGCATTTGAGATCTTTTGAACTATGTGATTAGGTCAAGATGATGCTATCGAGTCCTTGAAATCATTCTTGAATCAAATTGGTCATTGGCTAGGTTAAAAATCAGAAATTGCCCTTTCTCAGTCAAAACCCTAATTTTGACCATTTTGCCCTTTTGATGATCTGATCAAATTTCTTGAGGAGTTGTGATTAAAACTTGATCAAATGATACATAGGAGCCTAAAATGTTGTTGTGGATCAAAATTTATGAAGTTTTACTGTAAATTGGCCATGGTTGACTTTTTCCCCAATACAACTGATTTTTAGGTCAACTGTCCAATTGACTGGGCAAAAATGTGATTCAAGGCTTGAAACTTGGTATGAGAAATCTTAGGGGTCCAAGATGGTGTATGAAAGTCACATGAGGCATTGATGGTCTAAATATCCTTGTGCAAACTCAAACCCTAATTTCAGGTCATCAGTGCAAGATGAGGTCTTGAGCTGAGCAAACCCTAATCCTGTCTGGAGTCCAAGCAGTCTTGTGAGGAAAATCTTGATAATATGAGAGGGAAAATTTTGGGGTACAAAAGCCGCCCCTGTTCAATCTTCTTGAACCTGAAGAGTTAGATTGGCGAGTTTGTCGTTCGTGACTCGAAGGTAAAAGATGATTGGACACTAGAGTGCCCGTAAATTTGCACTCGTCAAAGTGTAGTTGAGGGAATGGGCTTAAAGATGCCATTTGGAGATGTGATAGAATCTTGTTAGAGATGGGCTTAAAGATGCCATCCAAGAATGTTTGTTGAATTGTAAGTTGTAAGTCAAGAGAAAAAGCATCAGAATGGTGTCCGTATCTGGAACGTATATGGGCTATATCTGAACTTTGTATCTGAATGAGCAAAAGAATAGCCTCCGTGTCTGGAGCGTCTCTGAGCTGGGGAAAATCAGAATAAGTGACAGAATGGCATCAGTGTCTGGAGTGTATCCGTACTGTATCTGAAGTTTTGGATCTGAATAAGTAATAGAATAGCATCCGCGTCTGGAGCATCTCTGAGCTGGGAAAATCAGAATAGGTGACAGAATGGCAACCGTGTCTGGAGCGTATCTGGGTTGTATCTGAAGTTTGAATCTGAATGAGCAACATAATGACTTCCGTGTCTGGAGTGTATCTGTACTGTATCATGATTGCATACTATTAATGGTAGCTTGTTAATCTTATCCTGAAAAGGGTAAAATGTTAGCTGAAACACAAAGTTATGTTGCATGAAATGTATGATGCAATATATATGCTTTATCAATGTTTATGATATATCGATGTAATGTATGCGCATGTAAGTTGATTTGTTGTATTGCTGAGGAAAATAAATCCTTGACGGCTGGGGATAATAAAAACCCTTGACTGCTGCCGGGGAAAATAAATCCTTGACTGCTGAGAGTAAGAAATCCTTGGTGGCTGTCGGGGATAGAAAATCCTTAAAAACTTCTGTGGGGATGTGAGGATCCTTCATGTCTTGAAGTTGGAGTATTGACAAAAATTATGTTGCGAGCAATGCCAAACTGCTTGAGAAATCTGCTTGGGAAATCCATAGAATTTTGATGACTTCTACTGGGGGTTACTCAATGGGTATCCTTACTCGGCTGGGGAATAGGGAAGACTCGGATGGTTTCCGCGGGGAATTAAGAATGAGAATCTTCATTCTGTTGGGGAGTAATGAAAACTTCGGCGACTTCACTGAGGAATAATGAAGACTATGTGGAGAAGAAGGCTTACTACTGAGGAGTAAGTTCAGGAGTTTGGGTTGTCTGCCACTCTACTGGGAAGTTATCCTAGGTTAGGGAGAGACAAAAGTTAACTGTTATCTGGTTGATTTCCAGGCTTCAAGATAACTTGCTGGGGAAATGAATGGTTTCCGTTGGGGATTAGAAGTCTTGGCTCGACTGGGGATGAAGGTTTTAGCTCCGCTGGGGATCTGTAACTCAAAGCTTTGGCTCCATTGGGGATTGGGAGTTTGAATTTTTAATTCTAGTGAGGATTAAGGGTTTGAAATTTTAGTTTCACTGGGGATCTGTATTTCAAGGTTTTAGCTCCGCTGGGGATCTAGATGATGTACTGTAGGGATTGCTCCTGGAATAGCCTAGAGACGTTTTCCTATCCTTTCAGTCTGTCAGTAATTGTTCTTTTCCACCTGTTTATTTGTAAACATTAATTATGTTCAAATGCATATGTTCATCAATGAATCATTGGACGTTTTTGCAAATAAAAACACAAGTTTAAAGGAAAAAGGCAAATAGTTTTTTGTACTTTGAAAGATATATCTTTGTATTTACTTTGAATAAGTGTTTTGTACAAAGAAGGAAAAATTTTATACAAAGAAAGATAGTTATGTGTGTAAAAATCCCATGGGGTTTCCATTCCGCTATAGCCTTCGTATCTCCGAATATCTTGCCCATCTGTTGCTTCGTCGGAAGATGATTGGATTGATCAGAAGCTCAAAGTTTGTCTGTGAAGAGATTATCCTTAAAGTGATCCGATGAGACATAGTCATACGCTTTAATTCCCTAACTTTTGCCTGGACCACCCTTTCGGTTTTTCAGTCCACCGGGAAACCCTTTTTTTCCCAAGTCGCCCTTTCGGGTTTTCAACTTGCCGGGTGTATAGATTTTTTTTGTTTATCCCTAATTTTTGCCTGAACCGCCCTTTCGGGTTTTTGATTCACCGGGATGCCCTTTTTTTGCCTAGGTGTGTCAACCTAGCGGGTCATTTATACGTAGTATCTTTTGATTATGTCTGAGTTCGCAAGGTGCGGCAGGTTATCACCGTCCATGGTGGTTAGAATCATTGCCCCACCAGAAAAGATGTTCTTGATTACAAATAGTCCTTCGTAGGTAGGAGTCCATTTTCCCCTGGGATCACTTTGTAGCAAAATGATGCGCTTGATTACCAGATCCCCGACTTGATATACCTGGCATCTGACTTTCTTGTTGAAAGCCTTGATTATTCGCTTTTGATACGTCTAACCATGACAAACAACAGTAAGTCTCTTTTCATCAATCAAGTTAAGTTGATCAAGTCGGATTTGAATCCAATCGTGTTCACTCAAACTAGCATCCTTCATGATTCTCAAGGAGGGAATCTGAACCTCGATAGGTAAAACAGCCTCCATGCCATATACCAAGGAATAAGGTGTTTCCCCAGTTGATGTGCGTGCCATGGTACGGTATCCGTGAAGAGCAAACGGTAGCATTTCATGCCAGTCCTTGTAGGTGACTGTCATCTTTTGTATGATCTTCTTGATATTTTTGTTAGCAGCCTCAACTGCACCATTCAACTTTGGCCGGTAGAGAGATGAATTGTGATGTTGAATCTTGAACTGCTCGCACAAAGCGGAGATCATAGTATTGTTAAGGTTTGTACCGTTATCAGTGATGATCCTTTCGGGGATACCGTACCAGCAAATAAGGTTCTGCTTGATGAAGCAGGCAACCACATTCTTAGTAACGAATGCGAAGGACGCTGCTTCGACCCACTTGGTGAAGTAATCAATGGCCACCAGAATGAAGCAGTGTCCATTGGATGTTGTAGGCTTGATCTCTCCAATCATGTCGATTCCCCACATAGCGAACAAACAAGGAGCTGTTAAGACATTTAGAGGAACTGGAGGCACGTGTACCTTGTCGGCATAGATTTGACATATATGACAAGTGCGGGAGTGTCGATATCAATCAGCTTCCATGGTAGACCAGTAATAGCCTGCCCGTAGAATCTTCTTAGCCATCGTATGCCCGCTAGAGTGAGTGCCGAAGGTGCCTTCATGCGATTCAGCCATGATCTTTTCAGCTTCAATCTTGTCCATACAACGAAGCAGAATAGAATCATGACTGCGCTTGTACAAGATGCCATTGCTTAGGAAGAACTTTGGCAAGAATCTCCTTAAGAACTTTTTGTCATTGACTGAAGTTCCTTCAGGGTATTCTTGCACCTCGAGATACCTTTTGACTTCATGAAACCACGGCTGGTCCACTACTTCTTTGGTATTAATCTCGTGACAATGTGAAGGTTCGACCATCCGTTCAATGGTGATTTGGGGAGCCTCATTATCCCAGTTAAGTTTAAACATGGATGACATTGTAGCTAGAGCATCTGCTAGCTGATTTTCTTCTCGCGGGAAGTGCTCGAAGGTAATCTGCTCGAAATGTGGAAACAATGTCAAGACATGTTCTTTGTAAGGGATGAGGTTTGGATGTTTAGTATCCCACTCTCCTTTGATCTGACGGATGACCAAAGCTGAGTCCCCAAACACATCTAAGGATTTGATTCCCAAGTCTATGGCAGCCTTGAGTCCAAAGATGCATGCTTCATACTCTGCCATGTTGTTCATATAATTGAAGCAAAGTCTAGCGGTGAAAGGAGTATGGCATCCTTCTGAGGATATGAGTACCGCGCCGATGTTGTTGCCAAGTGCATTGGAGGACCCATCAAAGTACAAGGTCCATCGGGATCCTTGTTCAGGTCCGTCATATGGTCTGAAATCTTCAATGTTGTCCAAAGTCATAATGTCTTTGTCGGGGAAGTTGAACCTCATGGATTGGTAATCTTCAACAGCTTGATGAGCCAGATGGTCAGCTAGTACACTTCCCTTTATAGCTTTTTGGGTCGTGACCTGTATATCGTATTCTGTTAGGATCATCTGCCATCTGGCTATTCTTCCGGACAGAGCAGGCTTCTAAAAGATGTACTTGATCGAATCCATCTTAGATATCAGCAGAGTGGTATGAGTCAACATATACTGCCTTAGCCGGCAAACAGCCCATACCAAAGCGCAACAAGTTTTCTCGAGCAGTGAGTATCTGGTCTCACAGTTGGTAATCTTTTTTGCTAAGGTAATAAATGGCATGCTCTTTTCGGCCAGACTCGTCATGTTGGCCCAGTACGCACCCCATTGAATTCTCTAGGACGGTCAGATACATGATTAGCGGTCTTCCTTCAACGGGTGGCATCAAGATAGGAGGTTCTAGCAAATACTCCTTGATTTTATCGAAAGCAATTTGACAATCATCATTCCATTTAACTACCTGATCTTTCTTCAACAGCTTGAAGATTGGTTCACAGGTAGATGTTAGGTGAGAAATGAACCTAGCAATGTAGTTTAGGCATCCCAAGAAACCTCTGACCTCCTTCTCAGTGCGAGGAGCAGGCATTTCTTGTATAGCTTTGACTTTTGCAGGATCAACCTCGATGCCTTTGTTGCTGACAATGAAACCTAAGAGCTTACCGGACCGGACTCCGAATGTACACTTGTTTGGATTCAGTCTAAGCTTGTATTCCTTCAACCAGACAAACAGCTTTTGCAAGTGATCAAGGTGTTCTTCTTCAGTTTGTGATCGGGCTATCATGTCATCTACGTAGACCTATATCTCATGATGTATCATATCATGAAATAAATCTACCATGGCGCGTTTATAGGTTGCCCCGACATTCTTCAGTCTGAATGGCATCACTTTGTAGTAGAACGTACCCCACTGTGTGACAAAAGTAGTTTTCTCCATGTCCTCAGGTGCCATTTTGATCTGGTTATAGCCTGAGAATCCATCCATGAAAGAAAATACTTTATGCTGAGTTGTGTTGTCGACCAAGATGTCAATGTGCGGAAGTGGAAAGTCATCTTTAGGGTTGGCCCTGTTTAAGTCTCTATAATCCACGCATATTCTGACTTTTCCGTCCTTCTTAGGCACGGGCACATTGTTAGCAACCCATTGAGGATAGGAAGTAACAGCCAGAAATCCAGCATTGAACTGTTTCATAACTTCTGCTTTGATCTTCTCGGACATGTCAGGCCTCATGCGGAGGACCTTTTGTTTCACTGGTGGACAGTCTTCTCTTGTAGGGAGACGGTGTACCACAATGTCTGTATCAAGTCCCGGCATGTCTTTGTATGACCAGGCGAAGATCTCAACATAATCATGCAGTAGCTGAATTAGGCGCTCCTTGACACTCGGCTCTAGATTGGCACCTATCTTGATTTCCTTTTTTTCATCCTCAGTTCCCAAGTTGATTGTATCCAACTACTCTTCATGAGGCTGAATTGCTCTTTCCTCTTGCTGTAGTAATCTGGCCAATTCCCCTGGCACCTCACAATCTTCCTCACCTTCGTATTCGGCTTGGTTGATCAGATCTTCAGAGTCACTGAAGGCTATAGCAGTATCGTTACCCATGGGTTCCAGAATGGAAGGTACCTGCATTTGTGAGTGTGGGTGTGTGTAAGGACATAGCCATCTTAAAACAATAAAATGTAAAAAGAAAGACAATGAGCACAAGAGGTTTAAATATGAAAAGCATCCATGATTCATTAAAATGACATATGAAAATAAAATAAGAACCCTTACAAATGGACCTATGTGCCTTGGGTAAGACACACGGTTGAAAAAGTACGAATTGTTTGTGAATTATTACAGATCCAACATAAATGGAAAAGATAAATTACTACGGTATGAAAGTAATCAGAACAAAGTCGTTTGCTTCCCAGTTGCACAGTCCTCTGTCAACAGTAGGGAAAATACAGTCTTCAAAGTTGCCCTCTTCTTCACTGTCCTCTAGTGCATTAACCCCTCGGTGGCTGATCTTCACGGGTGGCCCTCCGGCACAGGAGTGGCGCACGGCCTTCTGACCAGTCGAAGTAAATCCTAAGCCGAATTTGTCTATTTTGAAAGGAAAGTCTGGAAGCTGCCCCCAGATTGTGCTTCCGCCTTCTTCCACAACTGCTCTAGCATCCTTGAGAGACGACATTCGAGGTGGTGGTCTCGTGATCACAGGAGTTGAGGACACCGCTTTAGTTGCCTCTATTTCCTGAGAAACTTCCTCAAAGTGTTGGAAAGGGGTCTCTATGAATTTGCCATCCAATTCCACATAATGGAAGGAATTAAGATGACTGATCATGTATTCCTCTTTACCATGAACAGTTATGATTTTCCCCTGGACAGGGTACTTGAGCTTTTGGTGCAGAGTAGAAGTGACAGCTCCAACATGGTGAATCCAAGATCTTCCCAACAGGCAAGAATAGGAAGGACAGATGTCCATCACGTAGAATGTTGAATTGAACGTCTGGGTACCCACCTTGATCGGGATGTCCACCTCTCCATGGACCATCCTCTTAGAACCATCAAAGGCTCTGATAATAATGTTGCTGGGTTTCAGGGTTAGGCCTTCATAATCCAACCTATCCAAGGCTTTCTTCGACAAGACATTTAGAGACGACCCAGTATCAACCAAGACATGAGCCAGGGTGGTTCCCCTACACTCCACCGAGACATGTAGTGCGTCATTATGTTTTCTCCCTTTGGAGGTCAAGTCTGCATCGGAGAATCCCAGGCCATTGTCAGCTGTTAAGCTGGCCACACATTCCTGGAATTGATCAGCGGAGGTTTCTTGTGGCATGTGGGCCATCTTCAAAAACTTGACCAAAGCTTTAGCATGTGCCTCAGAGCACATCAATAGGGCTAACATAGATATTTTGGAGGGGGTCTGCCCCAGTTGTTCAACAACATTATAATCACTTTTCTTAATTATTTTAAAAATCTCCTTCATTTCTTTTTGAGAGGTTTCAGGAATGACTAGTGACTGAGCCTTCGTCAAGACAGGCTTCTCTTGAACATTCTTTCCTTTGTCAGCGGAAACAGGGATGGGAATTGTATTGTCATTGTTGGAGGGTACACTTGCAGGTACAGTTACTGGTATAGGTGTAATCTTTGGGATGGCCGCGGGTCCAAAGACTGCTGTTGGAGGAGCAATCTCTGGAGAAAAGATTCTCCCATTACGAGTAATTTTGCTTGTTCCAGCAATGTTACTGATGTCGGGATTATCTTCCTCAGAGCTTTCTTCTTCAATGGTCTGTTTAATCTGTTTGACACCATGGTAGTAGATTTCTCCATCATAGTTCCATGGTACCATTTTATCAGTTTTGTAAGGGGTTGGCCTGGGCATTGTTATCTTCAACAGAGTAGTCATAGGAGCAGATGTAATCCTAACGGTTTTTTTAGGAACCCTGGAAGGATTGGCGTATATGGTTATTATTGAAACTTCTGGAACTGGAATGGGTGAGACAAGAGCTTTCTCAAACAAAATTTCCTTGTTATCAATTAATTGTTGGATTCCTTTCTTCAAAAGAGGACAGTCAAATGGGGAGAACAGGCAAGCATGGCAATCTTGGTCACAACCTGGGAAGACGCCAGCCATCAACAAATTTACCTTGATGGTTAGGAGAGGAGTTGATAGTTCATTCACAGCAGAAACAAACAGATCTTCTTCCACAGCATTGGCGTTGTGTCCATGCCTAGGCATCGGTGCGGAGATAACATTCGGCTTTTCAGGAGCTTCAAATTCAACTTCATTTGCGTTAATTAGATCTTGAATCTTATTCTTCATGGCCCAACAGTTGTTGGTGTCGTGCCCTGGACTTTCTGTGTGGTACGCGCATCTGGCGTTGGAATGGTAATATGGAGAAGCAGTGTTAGGATTTTTAGGGGCCTCCTTTAACATGGCCAGGTTTAACTTCAAGAGATGGGGTAAGACTTGAGCAGGAGTCATGTTTATCTTAGTGAATTTCCTTACAGGCCTTTCCACCCTTTGTTGGTTATTCCTCGGCTGATCATTTCTCGGCTGATTGTTTCTCGGTTGGTCTGACGCAGACTTCTGAATCATAACGGCCCCCATTGTTGGTCGTCTTTCAATTCTTCCCTGATTCCTCTGGGCATAGACAGCAGACACTTCCTTCTTTCTAGTGAAGGGCTTTTTTGCAGCAGTTGAGGCAGATGCATCTTTCTGAATTTTCCTGCTTCTAATACCGGCTTCCACCCTCTCTCCAGTTAGAATCAACTCAGTGAAACCTGCAGAGGAGCTTCCAATCAGGTGATTAAAGAAAGGAACTGACAGAGTCCCCAAGAACATGTCCACTAGCTCTCTTTCAGATAAAGGTGGTTGTACCCTTCCGGCTAAATCCCTCCATTTTTGGGCGTAGTCTTTGAAACCCTCATTAGTAGCCATAGCCATACTCTGTAGCTGAGTACGGGTTGGCTCCAAGTCGGTGTTGTATTGATACTGGTTGTAGAAGGCAGCTGCCAAGTCTTCCCAATTATGGACATCAGACCTCTTCAACTGGTAGAACCAATCAAGCTGCATCCCCGATAAACTATCTTGGAAAAAATGGACCCACAGGTCTTTGTCAGAAGAATGTGGTTGAATTTTCCTGACATAAGATCGTAGGTGCATCTTGGGACAAGACACCCCATCGTACTTAGCAAACAGTGGCACTTTAAATTTAGGAGGGATTACAATTCCAGAAACAAACCCTAACTCCTCAAAATCCAGCCCAGGCACTCTCTGTATCTCCATAGCAACTAGACGTTCTTCCAAGTTTTGTATTTGTCATCGGCCGGAGGATACTACTGTTCGAAGTAATCCTCATCTTCCTCTTCCTCTGCTTCAGAATCAGATGGCATTACCGTTCCCTCTCCTTTTCCTTCCCCCTCTTCAGATGTTGATGGGAATTACAAAGTCCGTCTGGCTTGTCCTTTAAACCTTCTGCCCAAGATAGCCACACCATCTCTCTTCTTCTTTTTCTCTTTTTCCTTCTCTAGCAGGGTCTTGAGCTCCTCCTACCCCTTGGCTAGGGTTAAGAGTAGCTGTTGAAATTGTGAATTCTAGGCTTGCAAATCTTTGATCGTCTGTTCAATATCTATCTTGCTGAAATAAACAGCAGAGAGATGAGGAAACTTGGTGTGAAGACCTGTTTATGCATATGATGAATGATATGTATTCATGTAATTCTTTCAAGGATTCAGAAATTCAAATTTGCTTTAAACAAAAAAAGAAACACATGTCATATTAATAAGATATAATTTGTTAGTACATCAATGCCCCATGGGCAAAATAATATAAAATTCTAAGGTAAAAAGACGTTACGCATCCTCTTTGGTGCAATGTAGGTGTTGAGAGTCTTCTCTTCGTGAAGTAGCCGAGTAAGTTCCAAAACCTTCTTCTCGCTTGCGTAGAATTGGGCTTCGAAAGTATCGCGCTCTCCCTTGAGCTGTATCCAACTCCTTTGTAAGTCTTCGAGTGATGTTGGCATGTCAGGATGTAGGAGGTGTTGTACCCCAAATTTTGACCTAAGATATCGTCTCCTACCTGCATTTTTTTCATTACATTTGTTCGATCCATCGATTCTAAAATTCATGACTTTTTCTGGACAAGAGCTATTTATGCTGAACATTAAATCATTTAATCGATTCGTGCCAAAATGATGTTTATTAATTATTTATTATCTAAAATTTAAATAATTGAAATTCTTTTTCGATTATTATGAGTTTAAAGATATATAGATAATAAAATAAACATCAGAGGAGAGGCGCATTAATTGTGTGGACAGCATTTATTTATTACTCATTATCTTAAATTTAAGTAACTGGAATTTATTCTTAGTTATTACATAATTTAAAGGTTTATGAATAATATAATAAGCATTCGGAAAAAGTTTATTGGTCAATAACGATTGTTTAACCATTCGTCGTTCTAAGTTAAATAATTGAAACCCTGTTTTAATTATTATAATTTAGTTGGGAGTGATGAATTAAATAACCGAAGATATTAGTTGATCAATGATAATTATTATTTATCTGTTTATTATTTTGAATGTAGGTAATTGAAAATTTGTTTTCAATTATTATTCATTTGGGAAATTGTAACGATAAATAAATAAAGAGATAGAATTTAATGGGCAAATAGTTTTCTTTTATTCATTTTCTTATTGTACAAATTATTATGTAAATATTGTATATATTACAATAAATTACAATAATGAATTGACAAAAACTAAAATGAAATAAAAAAAAACTAATCTATCCTAATTCTAAAACTTCCGATCCAATGCGTTTTGTCCGCTCATTTAATGTTACCTGCACAATTAAAAGAAAGAAATTAGAATTCGAATAAATAATTAAAATGCAGAAAATAAATTTAATGTTCATCATTAAATGTAATGGCCGGAATCAGTTACTTTTTTTTTTTGCAAATCACGGGATTGCTCCCGGTTCACAAAAAAAGAAAAGAATTTTAAAGCATATGCACAAGTTATGTTTTCCAAAAAACTGCATATTTAAATTAATTACATTTGTTTAAAATCCCAAATGCAATTTCAAAAAAGCATACAGCATAAGCATACAAAACCATGCAGTAACTACATATGCAAGCATGCTTACATGAACCATTGCCTACACAGCAGAAAACAAAACAAGTTTGTATTAAAAGGAAAACATGCAGTTTGACCATATTTGCAAGCAATACAAAAATTCCTTTTTCATCATTTTCTGGCCATTACAGTTTCAGAAAAAATGTACAGCTTATCACTCTTTTATCAAAGCCATACTGAGAGAAAAAAAGAGAGGGAGAAGTGTGGGATTTGCAGGCTTAGCATAGGCAGAAAGAGGTATACAAGACAAACAAAATATAGCCAGTAAAAATAATAACACAAAAGAAGAATAGAAACAAATTGGAGGGACAGTAGTGCAGATTGCTCAGGGAAATCCCAAAGCTTTTTTTGAATTCCTGGCCTGTAGTGAAAAGAAGAGGGAAGGAGTTGTTATAATACACAACAAAGAGAGAAAACAAAAGAGGACAGCAGAACACATATCAAAGCCTCCAAGAAAAAACTTAGAGATTTTAAAAACCTGCATAATCACATACTGAAAAAACCATTTCCAAACCATACACAAAAACCTTGCAAACCGATTGAGCCACAAAAGCCAATATCATCATCATCCCACTGTCATCAAAAAGATATAAAAACAACCTCACAGAAAACCAGTCAAAAAACCACCATCCGTATGGCCTAGCTAAAACACATGCCCAAGTTCCCTCAATTTGTCCAAACCATACAAAGTCCTTACATTCATCACCATGTCAACATTGTTGTTCGAGCTTGAGTTCCCTTAATCCAAAATCTGAAAGGCAACCGATTTGGCCTCAGTATCAACATCATTGGCCCCTTTCAAAAATTACTCAAGCCAATAAAATCGTCATACAGTACAGTTTCAAGAAGAAGTGCAGTATCAATTCAACAGAACCAAGTTCCATATCATAATCAAAGAAGAAGAGAAACAACATTACAGTCAGAGAAGAAGAGAAATAGTAACTCATTCAACCAAGTGCAGTATCATGTTCAAGCAAGAAGGAGAAAAGCAGAAGTGCGGTTTCAACGCAAAGAAGAAAAACACAATCATCCTACAGTAACACATTCAAAGAAGAAGAAGAAAACCGAAGCACAGTACCAAGGCTCAAAGACGAAACAGAAGCACAATACCAACAACCAAGGAGAAGAAAAATCATAATACCGTTCACCGTTGGACTCGCGTCTCCCTCTCCTCGCCGCCCGGCCTCCGTCACCCCTAGCTCGTCCTCCGTCTCCACCTAGGTAACAATCTCTCCTTTCTCTTATTTCTTCAAATGCCACTCAAATCAACATGGACAATCAATATAAGAACCAGTCAAGATCAACATAATAAACCATAAAATCAACATGCAAGACGAATTAAGTGTAACAATCAAACGCGTTCTTACCGTCTCTGCTTAAGCCGTCTCGTTTCGTGTTCAATGGAGGGAAGAAGAGCCAAGAGTGGGTGGCCGTGGCAAAGAGAACGTCAAGTCCGGTGGCGAAGAGGAAGAAGCAGGGCGAAGAAGATGAAGATCGCGAAGAAGAGAGAGAGCGCCGTTTCTGCCTTAAGACAAACCCTAATCCCAATTTGTGTTAAACATTTTCTAACCCTAATGCTGTATAATCTTGGGCCATCCTTACTCCCAGCTTAAGCCCACGAAATTTGTACACCCCCCCCCCCCCTGTCTTCATTTCGCCTTGGGCCTTATCCCAACCTTCTAGCCCATTCTGACTTAGCTATACACCCCTATTAACTCATTTCTTTCTATTTTAATTATCTTCTTAAAATCTTATTAGTTTTAATTATAGTTTAGTTAACCAAAAATAATCTAAAGTTTTTTTTATAATAGGCCATTTTATTAATTCAAACTTTCAAGATTTAATAATCTTAATATCTTTTAAAAAAATTAGGTTTTTTTAGTTAGTAATATTGAGTTTTAATTTAATCTAAAAAAATTCCTAAAGTAATACTTTTTATAATAAAAGGCATAAGAATAGAAAACTAAAAATATTTTTATTATCTTAATATTAATATCAAAAAAATATAAAAAAAAACTTAATAACTTAAGACTAAAAAAAAAATGTCACGTCCTCATTAAATAATTCTTTTGATTTATCCTTATCAAAAAATGCGTAAAAAATTTAAAATACTTTCTTCCCGTTAATATTAAACAAAAATCATAAAAACGCATTGTTCGCATCTTTTGTTCCATCATTTAGATTATTGCTATTAATTGTTATTCGCATAATTTTGTTCGTGCACTTTTGTTTATTCGGTTTATGTTTAAAATCCAAAGGAAAAAACAGTAAGTTTGTTGACTTTATGTCTCCAAATCTAACTGCGCAAATTTTCGCATTTTCATTAAAACTTAGGATAATTTTTCCTCAAACATTCACCTTACTTCAAAATTTCAACCTTTTCAAGACTTATACCTTTTAAGCAAAAACTTCGACATTAGGTCGTCGTACCTTCAAAAACCCGTCTGTATCCCTTTTCGGCCAAAACAATTTATTTTCAATCAAGCAATCAATTTTAAATAAAACAGATATTTCAAAAGGTTCCTATAGAGTACTATAGATGCATTGGGTGCTAATACCTTCCCATTGTATAACCAACCCCCGAACCATAAGATCTCTTTCAAAAACGCTTTGTATTTTATTATTGTTTACATCGCATATTTAGGGTTTTATTTCGCTCTTTTCCCTTTTCCTTTGGAAACAATAAAGCGCGGTGGCGACTCTTGCTTTTGTGAGACGAATTAATCAATAATTCGATCTCCGATTTACCCCGCTACATTTTTTATCGCTACAGAATTGGCGACTCTGCTGGGGAAAGATTGACCTCTTGCTGGTCCATCCCTAAGTGGGTTAAGCCTAATTTGTTTTATCTGTTTGCTATTATTTGATTTGCTTGATTATATGTTTAAATTGGGGTGTTTTGGTTTTTGCAAAGGACGAATCCTATACCCGGATTAAGTAACACTTAAGGAATAGGACGGGCGGTATAGTCATGTTAACTTTGAGGGAGTAATCCCGAAGAAGGAGGCATGAGATCCCCCACTCAATGGAAGGCCCTCTTGAACTTAATATTTGTTTACCGAGTAATCGGGAAGACATTATTATTTTCGACCTAAGAGCCCGAGAAGTTGAGGACCGTAGAACCCTAACCCATCTTGGCCTTTTTAGGTGTAGCGCGGAGACTATAACGGAGTAATTCGGAAGTAGTTGTCACGCGATGCTACGCTCGGACGAGTTTCTCTTGAGAATATTGCTAATTATTGAGTAATCAAGACGTTGGTAATATCCGAAAGAGGGATGTAGACTCTGGGAACTCTTAGAACCTTGTCTTACAGGTGTGATCGAAACATTAGTACATACCTTTGGGTGGGCTTTACCCTCGACTCCATGTTGAACGTTGAACCTTTAAACCCCATGTTTGCAAATTTATGTGTGACTGTTGCACTATCATTCATTCATGCACTCATCAACATCTTTGTAAAAAAAAAACTCGTTTTTTAAGGAACTTTGGAATGATTTTTGCAAACGTCTCAGGGTATTATGGAATTTGGAAGGAGAAATACTCGAAGCTTTAGCTTCAAAGAGCCCGAAATTGAAGAACTGAAGAGTTTGATTCCGAAGATAGAGAGTCCGACAGATTTTCAGAAGAAATATGGGTCCATCGTACCGCTCATGAAGCGCAAGATGAAGAAAGGCATCCTCAACACGTTGGTTCAGTTCTATGATCCCCTGTACCGATGTTTCACCTTCCCGGATTATCAGTTGATGCCTACTTTAGAGGAGTACTCCTATATTCTTGGTTTGCCGATCGTCGACCGTGTTCCTTTTTCTGGGTTAGAAGAGGAGCCTAAGTCCCATGAGATAGCAACCATCACCCACCTGAAGAAGTCAGAGATAGAGGAGAATATGACTACGAAAGGGGGAATCCGGGGTTTGCCGGCGCAGTTTCTGTTGAAGAAAGCTCGTTACTTTGCTGATACAAAGGATACCGTTGCCTTCGAGGACGTGTTTGCTCTACTCGCGTATGGTCTTTTCTTATTCCCTAACGTTGATAAATTTGTGGATGTCAACGCTATCAGAATTTTCCTGACTAGAAATCCGGTCCCTACGCTGCTAGGGGACACGTATTACTCTATCCATCTTCGAAACTCTTATCAAGGAGGGATGATTATCTGTTGTGTGCCGTTGTTGTATCAGTGGTACGTCTCGCATTTACCTGGGTCCGATGCTTTCTGGGATCTTGAGAGGGAACCGCGTTGGGCGCCAAAGATTATGGCTCTCACTCATTTCGATATTGACTGGTACAATCGAGTTTACCATGACGTGGAGATCATCGACAGCTGTGGTGCTTTTCCCAACGTACCTCTTCTTGGTACGAGGGGTGGAATCAACTACAACCCTGTTCTAGCGTGCCGTCAGTTCGGGTACCCGATGAGAGATAAGCCGAACAACATCCATGTGAGTGGTTTCTTTCTTCAGGAAGGACAAGACCATCAGGCTGCCAAGAGGGAGATTGAAGGAGCTTGGCGCCATATTCACAAGAAAGGGAGAGATATGCTGGGACATAGAGGGGCCGTCTCTTTGGAACCTTACCTGTAGTGGGTCCGTGCTAGGGCTTGTGCTCTCAAGATGCCGTATAAACTTGAGAAACCTTTATTCCCTGCCATCGCGCCATCATCAGTTGTTATCCCTATCGCGGATGTAGGAGAATATCAAGGAAATCTGGCTAGGATGAAATCCGAAAGGGATGCTTGGAAGGAAAAGTACCATATGTCTGAATACGAGAATCGAGTCCTGACTCGACAGCTGAAAGAAAAGAAGGAGTTGTTGCTTATTCAAGACGGCCGGTTCGTTGACCACGATGAGAAGCTTCGTCAGAAGGATGCCTTGCTAAAGAAATATGCGAGTGAAAGGAAGAGAAAAAGGGAATGTTCAGTAAGCGTGGCTCTTATTCCTAATCCACAGGAAGAAATCGTCGATCGACTGATAGCGGAAAAGAAGGATATGGAAGACTTTTACGAAGAAAAGATCAAGAAGCTCCGGTTACAGCTGGTATTTGGTCCGTCATCTGAGGATTCCGAGTAAGCTTTAGCTTTAGTTTATTTTATTGATGTCATTTTGTAAAATTATGTAAAAGGGCTTCTTGCTCCGAAATTGTAATTTATTGTATTATTTTGGGCTTCATGCTCTAAGTTGTAATTTACTGCTTTCTTACTTCGAAAATGTAATTTATCACTTTATTATGGTTTTCATGTTGCAAGTTTTAATTTATTGCTTTCATTAGTGGATTTGTTATCTCAAAGTTTTAATTTACTTTTCCCAAATTGTAAGTTGTAATTTATCGCTTTCGATTAACGGATTGAGTTTTTGTTGTTCTAAATTCCTCTACCATTGATGTATGCAAAGTTACTAAAGTTCCTTGAAAAACTTTTAAAATGAGTCATCATTTGCATTGCCATCATGCATCATTTCACATGCCACATCACATGTTTTCTAGAGTCTCATTCTTGTTCTTTTTCCACCGAAGGTTGTCAAGCTGTCTCACCGATACGACACTCGGGCCAATCGTCAGAGGAAAATGGAAGATTTGGAACAGGAAAATCACGAACTTCGTGGGGAAGTTGCTACACTTCGTGCCGAGATGGAAAAGTTAACGGCGTTGGTGGAAAGTTTGGTGGCTGTTCAGAATCAGCCATCGACTACGGCTGCCGAGATTCAGACTTCAACTCCAGTGGTTTCCGAAATTGTTACAGTTCCTGCCTCCGCAACTCAAATCAACTCTCCGCTTCAACATCAGATGCCGAAAGGTTTTCCGTGAGGAATGCCTTACAACTTTGTGCCAGAGGGGTATCAGCCTACCGTACAACCTATATTTCAGTCTGCATTGTCTCTTCCTCAACCAGAGACAACTGCCATGCCGCCAGTAATTCCGTCTGTAACACCTTTTCTGCAACCAGTTATGACGACCGTTGCTCCTGTGGTCCACTCAGTACCATACTTGAATGAACCAGTTTATCCTGCCGAGCCCGCTGAAAGTTTGGGTCTTTTTGATAGAATGGAAGAATTTCAGGATCAGTTCCAGGAAATGCAGAAGGAGCTTAGAGCATTGAAAGGGAAGGATTTGTTTGGGAAGAGTACGCATGACCTTTGTTTAGTTCCGAATGTCAAGATTCCAGCGAAATTCAAAGTGCCAGATTTTGAGAGATATAAGGGTGATTCGTGTCCTAGAAGCCATTTGACAATGTACGTGAGGAAGATGTCCACGTACTCCGATGATCATGATTTGTTGATTCATTATTTTCAAGACAGCTTGACGGGTGCTGCTCTAAAGTGGTATATGGGTTTAGACAGCATTCGGATCCGCAACTTTAACGATCTTAGTGAAGCCTTTGTCCATCAGTACAAGTACAACGTTGACATGGCGCCGGACAGGGATCAACTCCGGGCAATGTCGCAGAGAGACCGAGAATCTTTTAAGGAGTACGCCCAGAGGTGGCGTGAAATTGCTGCTCAAATCTATCCACCTCTTGAGGAGAAAGAGATGACTAAGATATTTTTGAAGACTTTGGGGTCCTTTTACTATGAGAGAATGATAGCCAGCGCACCCAGTGACTTCACCGAAATGGTAAGCATGGGCATGCGATTAGAGGAAGGGATTCGCGAAGGGCGTTTGGTTAAAGAAGGGAGTCCGTCTGGCAGCGCGAAGAAGTTCGGAGGTGTTTTCCCGAAGAGAAAAGAGCAAGATGTCAGTGCTTTATTTCCAGGTAGGCCTAGGAGAGGTTACTCTCACGTTGCGGCAGTCACTCCGGCTGTCCGCCCAGCTTTGGTAGCCCCATCTCATCAGATTCCGCCAACTCAACCACGGCCTTTTCAGCAGCAGCCTCGACAACAGGCTTATCCGTTCAACAATCAGAACCGTTCGCCCAGGAAACCGCAGTTCGATGCCATTCCTATGACGTATACCGAATTGTTCCCTGCTCTCATTAGAAAGAATCTCATCACAACAAAGCCACCTCCTGTCGCACCGAACAGTGCTTCTCCGTGGTACAAGGCGGATCAATTCTGTGAATATCATCAAGGGTCGCCAGGGCACAACCTTGAGAATTGCTTTGCTTTGAAGGCGGATGTGCAGAGGTTAATTAAGAATGGCATTTTGTCTTTTAAGGATGTTAATCCAAATGTCAGAGATAACCCTTTGCCCCGACATGGGGAAGCTTCTGTGAATATGGTGGAAGGTTGTCCGGGGAAGTTCCGAGTTTTTCAAGTCGAGCACATCAGAGAATCATTGATCAGGTTACATCAGAGTTTGAGAAGACTTGCCTTTGTTAGGCACCAGCATGACTATGACGTTTGTGAGTTTTGTTCAAGAGAAGATGATTGTCCCATTGTGAAGGAGGACATTCAGAAGTTGCTAGATCAGAGAATTATCACTATTACCTATGACCGAAATCCTGAAGATGAAGTGAATGTTATCACCCCACAATTTAATTTACCAGAATCAGTAGAGATTGCTTACAACAGCCAGACTGCGGTTGTTGATCCTTTGATTATTTACCCACCTGGCCCTGTGCCTTATAGCTCAGACCAAGCCGTGCCGTACAAGTATAACGCCACCATGATCGAGAATGGGGTAGAGGTCCCCGTACCAACCAGACCGTCTTTTGTTAATATTGCCGATGTAAGTAGGGTGACAAGAAGTGGGCGTGTTTTTGCCGCAGTACCGTCGAGAAGACCAGAAGTTCAAGTTAGGAGGCCCATGCCGGCGGAGATTCCTGTAAGAAATGAAGAACCAAGAGTTGAGATAGGTCGATTCAGTGAACCTATCCCTCACCCTGAAGAAGATGAGATCTTAAAGCTTATCAAAAGAAGTGAGTATAAGATTGTGGACCAGCTCCTGCAAACACCTTCCAAGATTTCCTTGCTTGCCTTATTGAGAGATTCCGGTGCACATAGAGAGGCCTTGATGAAGGTCTTGGACCAGGCGTTCGTAGACCATGATGTGATAGTTGATCAGTTTGATGGGATTGTGGGAAATATAACCTCGTGTAACAACTTGGGTTTCAGTGATGAAGAACTCCCGGAGGAGGGGAGAAACCATAATATGGCTCTGCACATTTCAGTAAGTTGTGGAAACGATACCTTATCAAGTGTGTTGGTGGATACGGGCTCGTCGTTGAATGTGATGCCCAAGACCACGTTGTCTCGACTTTCATATCCAGGTGCTCCTATGAGGCCTAGTGGAGTAATTGTTAAAGCATTTGATGGTTCCAGGAAGACAGTTATTGGTGAAGTGGATCTTCCCATAGTGATTGGTCCCCATACTTTTCAAATCACTTTCCAAGTGATGGACATCCGTGCTGCCTACAGTTGTTTATTGGGTCGTCCCTGGATCCATGATGCCAGGGCAGTCACCTCCACGCTCCATCAGAGATTAAAGTTTGTGAGACATGGGAAACTAGTGATGATTGGGGGAGAGCAGGCCATGGTGGTAAGTCATTTATCATCATTTTCTTTTATTGATGCTGACGAGGATGTCGGGACCCAGTTTCAGGGCCTATCTGTTGCTAAGAATACAGTGAAGAAGCAAGGGGCATCCATCTCTTCTTTTGAGGATGCACGACGAGTGGTGGAAAGTGGTTCGGCCGAAGGATGGGGCCAAGTGTTGACGTTACCCGAGAACAAGTCTGGGGAAGGTTTGGGTTTTCATCCATTATCTGCAAGGGTCAAGAAAGGAGGTGGCTGTTCGTCCAATTCAAGAGGTTTTCCGGAGTGCAGGGTTTGTGCATCCTGAGGTTGATGCTGTCATAGATGATGATTCCGAGGAGGATTTGCCCGTGTTTGTGACGCCTGGATTGGCTTGCCAAAACTGGATAGTTGTTGATATTCCTGTGGTTATGCATATTTCCGAGTAATGTTTTGTTTATTTTCCTTTTTTGAAAAAAATCGCTCTGCCCAAGGCGAAACGTATTTTGTGTCGGGCTATGAAAAATAATTCCTTTTGCTCTGCCCAAGGCAAAAGAGAAATGTCTGGGCTTTCTATTTCAAGTAGTTCCCTTTTAATGAATAAAAATGTTATTTTGTCCACTGCTGTTTTATTTTTCACTTTTTCGGGAAATAATAATGAAAATTAATTAAGAACATGTTGTTTTATTTGCACAAATCGATTTCTAAAATAAAGCATAATCATGTGTGCAGATTACTTCATGACTTAACCATCGAAAACAATGATCCTATGCCCTCTCCCAACTTTGAATTCCCTGTGTTCAGAGCCGAAGAAGGGGATGATGAAGAGGTTCCTGTTGAGATTTCCCGTTTGATTGAGCAGGATGAGAAGGTCATTCAACCATTTGAAGAACCTGTAGAGTTGGTCAACTTAGGTGATGAAGAGGATAGAAAGGAAGTCAAAGTCGGAGCATTGCTTATCCCGGAAGTTAAGGAGAAAATGTTGGAGCTTCTCAGAGAGTATGTTGATGTGTTTGCTTGGTCTTACCAAGATATGCCAGGGTTGGACAACGCCATTGTGGAACATCGTTTACCGTTGAGACCCGAGTGTCCACCGATCAAGCAGAAGTTGAGAAGGACTCGTCCTGACATGGCTGACAAGATTAAAGAAGAAGTTCAGAAGCAGATCAACGCAGGTTTCCTTGTTACGTCGGTCTACCCTCAGTGGTTAGCCAATATAGTGCCTGTTGCAAAGAAAGATGGCAAAGTTCGGATGTGTGTAGACTACAGAGATCTGAATAGAGCTAGTCTGAAGGATGATTTCCCGTTACCTCATATTGACGTGTTGGTCGACAGTACCGCCAAGTTCAAAGTTTTTTCTTTCATGGATGGTTTCTCCGGTTACAATCAAATCAAGATGGCGCCGGAAGATATGGAAAAGACCGCTTTCATTACACCTTGGGGAACTTTCTGTTATCGGGTTATGCCGTTTGGTTTGAGGAACGCTGGTGCAACATACCAAAGGGCCATGACTGCTTTGTTCCATGACATGATGCATAAGGAGATTGAAGTGTATGTGGATGACATGATTGCCAAATCACAGACTGAGGAAGATCACTTGGAGCATTTGTTAAAGCTATTCCAGCGTTTGAGAAAGTACAAACTCCGTCTGAATCCCAACAAGTGCACTTTTGGTGTTCGTTCTGGAAGACTTCTAGGTTTCATTGTCAGTCAGAAAGGTATTGAAGTAGATCCTGATAAAGTCAAAGCTATTCGGGAAATGCCCGCACCCAAGACGGAAAAACAAGTAAGAGGATTCCTTGGGAGACTGAATTACATTTCTAGGTTTATATCTCATATGACTGCTACTTGTGGGCCGATTTTCAAGCTTCTCCGAAAGAACCAAGGATGTGTGTGGACAGAAGATTGTCAGAAAGCTTTCGATAGTATCAAAGAATATTTGCTCGAACCTCCCATTTTGATTCCTCCGGTGGAAGGAAGACCTTTGATTATGTACCTGACTATATTGGAAGACTCCATGGGATGTGTGCTTGGTCAGCAAGACGAGACTGGAAGAAAGGAACATGCTGTATATTATCTAAGTAAGAAATTCACAGACTGTGAGTCTCGGTACTCGTTGCTTGAGAAAACCTGTTGTGCTTTAGCCTGGGCTGCTCGCCGTCTGCGCCAGTATATGATTAATCACACTACTTGGTTGATCTCCAAAATGGACCCAATCAAGTATATCTTTGAGAAGCCCGCCTTATCTGGAAGGATAGCCCGTTGGCAGATGTTGTTATCTGAATATGACATTGAGTATCACACTCAGAAAGCGATCAAAGGGAGTATTTTAGCTGATCATTTGGCTCACCAACCAATTGAAGACTATCAATCCATCAAGTTTGATTTCCCAGACGAAGATGTTATGTACTTGAAAGCTAAAGACTGTGAAGAGCCGTTACCTGAAGAAGGACCTGATCCTGAATCCCGTTGGGGTTTGATATTTGACGGAGCT
Organism: Vicia faba; assembly: GCA_948472305.1. Taxonomy (NCBI): domain Eukaryota; kingdom Viridiplantae; phylum Streptophyta; class Magnoliopsida; order Fabales; family Fabaceae; genus Vicia; species Vicia faba. Next base: position 752,877,959 of record OX451740.1, on the reverse strand, counting down.
GTGAATTCCTATGGAAATGGAATTGGGGCAATCATCGTTACTCCCCGAGGTACTCATATCCCGTTCACGGCAAGATTGAAGTTTGACTGTACGAACAACATGGCGGAATATGAGGCATGTATTATGGGTCTCGAAGAAGCAGTGGACCTTAGGATTAAAATTCTTGATATTTACGGAGATTCGGCACTGGTGATTAATCAAATCAAAGGAGAATGGGAGACTCGTCATCCTGGTTTGATCCCTTACAGAGACTACGCTAGAAGATTGTTAACTTTCTTCAACAAAGTGGAATTACATCATATCCCTAGGGATGAGAATCAAATGGCTGATGCTTTGGCTACCTTGTCTTCAATGTTTCAAGTGAATGATTGGAATGATGTGCCTACAATCCGGGTTATGCGCCTTGACAGACCTGCTCATGTGTTCTCAGTAGAAGAGGTTACTGACGACAAACTGTGGTTCTATGACATTAAACGTGTTCTTCAAACTCAAGAGTACCCGCCTGGGGCATCCAGTAAAGATAGGAAGACGTTGAGAAGATTAGCAAGCAGTTTCTTTCTCAATAAAGAAGTGTTGTATAAGAGGAATTATGACATGGTCTTGCTCAGATGTGTAGACAAACGTGAAGCAGACATGCTGATGCAAGAAGTGCACGAAGGATCCTTTGGCACTCATGCCAATGGACATGCAATGGCTAGAAAGATGTTGAGAGCTGGTTACTTTTGGATGACAATGGAATCTGATTGCTGCAAATATGTGAAGAAATGTCATAAATGCCAGATTTATGCGGACAAGATACATGTGCCACCGACCCTCCTCAACGTTATCTCTTCACCTTGGCCTTTCTCTATGTGGGGCATTGATATGATTGGAATGATTGAACCCAAAGCTTCAAATGGTCATCGTTTCATCTTGGTAGCGATTGATTATTTTACTAAATGGGTGGAAGCAGCATCTTATGCTAATGTAACCAGACAGGTGGTAGTCAGATTTATCAAGAATCAGATCATTTGTCGGTACGGTATCCCGAGCAAGATTATCACTGATAATGGGTCGAATTTGAATAACAAGATGATGAAGGAGCTTTGTGAAGAGTTCAAGATCGAACATCATAATTCCTCTCCCTACAGACCGAAGATGAATGGGGCTGTCGAAGCTGCTAACAAGAATATCAAGAAGATTGTCCAGAAGATGGTGGTAACTTATAAGGATTGGCATGAAATGCTTCCGTTTGCTTTACATGGGTACCGTACTTCAGTTCGAACTTCAACGGGCGCAACCCCATTTTCCCTAGTTTATGGTATGGAAGCAGTACTCCCCGTGGAGGTTGAGATTCCGTCTCTGAGAGTGTTGATGGAAGCTAAACTTTCTGAGGCTGAATGGTGTCAAAGTAGATATGATCAGTTGAATTTAATCGAAGAGAAGAGATTGACAGCGTTGTGTCACGGTCAGTTGTATCAGCAAAGGATGAAGAAGGCTTTTGACAAGAAGGTTCGACCTCGCGAGTTCAGAGGAGGTGACCTTGTGCTCAAGAAGATATTATCTTTCCAACCTGATTCTAGGGGCAAATGGGCTCCGAATTATGAAGGACCGTATGTTGTTAAGAAAGTTTTCTCTGGAGGTGCCATGATTCTCACCAATATGGATGGTGAAGACCTCCCGCGTCCCTTGAACGCCGATGCAGTCAAGAAGTATTTCGCTTAGGCAGGTTTCGGGTCAAATCAGTCTCGGCATCTGAACACATTCTGGAATTCAAAGTTGTTAGGGAGAATAGTGATCATTGTTTTGTATGACCTTCTATTTCATGTACTATTTCCCCAAGCTTTTGTAAACCGTTGGAGTCGCATTGTTAGCGAACAACCTCGTATTAATGAAGTTTGAGCACTTATCTTTTGTGGGCAAAATTTTAATTTTTATGGAAAATACTTGAAACAAATTTACTTAAATGTCCTTATTTTAAAAATGTGTCGTGAATAACGAAAGGAATATTAACAGTTTGTTCCAAGGATGGTCAAGCCATGAAATGCAAAGCAGTACGGTAGTTTATCCTTGCATCATGAGCGTGTGTCGTTTCGAAATCGTCATGAGGGGTTGGTTGTGTTAAAATTGTGTTTTTTCGGGGTACTAAGTTTGGTGACTCCCCAGCTGTTCCAGCTGAGCTTTGTTCTGGCTATCTCGATCTGGGCGATTTCTGAAGTTTGGTACGCTTTGTCTCATACCTTGATCTATTGATGTTAGAAGATTGGATTTGGATGTTCTTCTCCTCAGAAGACTTGGACCTTGTAGCGTGAGACCCTCCGACGTTGCTGTGTGTTTCCCGTTCCGTTTATCTTCCGTTTTTTCAAGATTGGCCGAGTATCTATTTTGCTGTGACATCTTATTATCTCCAAGATATTTCATCTGTCTGTTTCGTCAGCATAACATTCACTTATTCATCTACACTCATATCAGCATGCATATCCGCATTTGCCGTTGATTTTGAGTCATACCTTGTTTGTTCGAACAACGTACATATGTTCTTTCCAGGTAGAAAGTTAGCTTAGGCAGAAAACGTGCTTCCTTTCTAAATTCCCCAATTGAGTTACTTTCTCATCGGGTGGAGTCTTGTTTGACTGTGTTCTCTCTGGTTACTCCGGGATGAAGTTGTCGCCTCTTGCCTAGGCTATTTCTTTGATTCTCCCCAGTGAATTTGCGACCTAGACGGTTGGTGCATTTATTTTGCATTTAAGTATTTGATCTCCTCGGGAAGGATTGATTCAGGGTTCTCTTTGACGAAGATTTTATTCTCTGCCAGTATCATCGCAATTTCCTCCTGTTTGTTTTTTGGAAAACGACAAGCGGCAGCTCTTCATGAGCAACTTGTGCGTTATAGACACCGTTGGAAAACGACAAGCGGTAGCTCTTCATGAGCAACTTGTACGTTACTTTCTGAAAACGACAAGCGATAGCTCTTCATGAGCAACTTGTACGTTTACTTGTTGAAAGCGCCGAGCAGCAGTTCTTCATGAACTACTAGTGCGTCATTTTATCTTGTTGAAAGCGCCGAGCAGCAGTTCTTCACGAACTACTAGTGCGTCATTTTATCTTGTTGAAAGCGCCGAGCAGCAGTTCTTCACGAACTACTAGTGCGTCATTTTATTTTTCCGAAAGCGCCGAGCAGTAGTTCTTCATGAGCTACTAGTGCGTCTTTTTTTTATCTTCTCGAAAGCGACAAGCAGCAAACTCTTCATGAGTTACCAAGACGTTATTACTTTTCTGGAATACAACAAGCGGCAGCTTCTTTATTTGAGTAGCTTGTATGTTATTGGTATTTTCTGTGGACGACAGCAAGCGGCAGCTTCTTTATTTGAGCAGCTTGTATGTTATTGGTATTTTCTGTGGACGACAGCAAGCGGCAGCTTCTTTATTTGAGCAGCTTGTATGTTATTGGTATTTTCTGTGGACGACAGCAAGCGGCAGCTTCTTTATTTGAGCAGCCTGTATGTTATTGGTATTTTCTTTGGACGACAGCAAGCGGCAGCTTCTTTATTTGAGCAGTTTGTATGTTATCGGTATTTTCTTTGGACAACAAATGGCAGTTTTCTTTATTTGAACAACCTTCGTATCTACCGTCTTATCACCTCAGCATTAATGAGTATATCTCTGAAAATCTAGCAGAAAGGTCTGTTACGAATCGATACCTCCAGAAGTCGGTAATCCGTTATCAGCAATTTGATACTCTCTGTCTACCGTCGACCTTGAGTTGCGAACTCACTGTTTTGGGATCAATAATCTGTTACGGCCTATGCAAGATGTTCTTTTTAGGGTTAGAGGTTGTTTTCCCTCGATTTTATTCGCTGTCAGGAGTCTGTCGTTTGAAGTCGATAGCTTGTCTCCCCAGTAATGTATAATCCGAACCGCTGTGTTTTGTTGGTGTTCGATTCCCCCAACATTGTCTCGTTTCACAATATCTTTCTCTGTGAGTTAGATCGCTGCATTCATACCAAACATGACGACGACATCTCAGGACAAAATTTGCGTAGTTATGTATTTAAGTACGTTCAATCTCGTCGAAACGAAGATTTCAATCTTCATATCTCCGGATAGAAGAAACTTAAATAGGGGCAGCTGTTGTACCCCAAATTTTGACCTAAGATATCGTCTCCTACCTGCATTTTTTTCATTACATTTGTTCGATCCATCGATTCTAAAATTCATGACTTTTTCTGGACAAGAGCTATTTATGCTGAACATTAAATCATTTAATCGATTCGTGCCAAAATGATGTTTATTAATTATTTATTATCTAAAATTTAAATAATTGAAATTCTTTTTCGATTATTATGAGTTTAAAGATATATAGATAATAAAATAAACATCAGAGGAGAGGCGCATTAATTGTGTGGACAACATTTATTTATTACTCATTATCTTAAATTTAAGTAACTGGAATTTATTCTTAGTTATTACATAATTTAAAGGTTTATGAACAATATAATAAGCATTCGGAAAAAGTTCATTGGTCAATAACGATTGTTTAACCATTCGTCGTTCTAAGTTAAATAATTGAAACCCTGTTTTAATTATTATAATTTAGTTGGGAGTGATGAATTAAATAACCGAAGATATTAGTTGATCAATGATAATTATTATTTATCTGTTTATTATTTTGAATGTAGGTAATTGAAAATTTGTTTTCAATTATTATTCATTTGGGAAATTGTAACGATAAATAAATAAAGAGATAGAATTTAATGGGCAAATAGTTTTCTTTTATTCATTTTCTTATTGTACAAATTATTATGTAAATATTGTATATATTACAATAAATTACAATAATGAATTGACAAAAACTAAAATGAAATAAAAAAAACTAATCTATCCTAATTCTAAAACTTCCGATCCAATGCGTTTTGTCCGCTCATTTAATGTTACCTGCACAATTAAAAGAAAGAAATTAGAATTCGAATAAATAATTAAAATGCAGAAAATAAATTTAATGTTCATCATTAAATGTAATGGCCGGAATCAGTTACTTTTTTTTTTTTGCAAATCACGGGATTGCTCCCGGTTCACAAAAAAAAGAAAAGAATTTTAAAGCATATGCACAAGTTATGTTTTCCAAAAAACTGCATATTTAAATTAATTACATTTGTTTAAAATCCCAAATGCAATTTCAAAAAAGCATACAGCATAAGCATACAAAACCATGCAGTAACTACATATGCAAGCATGCTTACATGAACCATTGCCTACACAGCAGAAAACAAAACAAGTTTGTATTAAAAGGAAAACATGCAGTTTGACCATATTTGCAAGCAATACAAAAATTCCTTTTTCATCATTTTCTGGCCATTACAGTTTCAGAAAAAATGTACAGCTTATCACTCTTTTATCAAAGCCATACTGAGAGAAAAAAAGAGAGGGAGAAGTGTGGGATTTGCAGGCTTAGCATAGGCAGAAAGAGGTATACAAGACAAACAAAATATAGCCAGTAAAAATAATAACACAAAAGAAGAATAGAAACAAATTGGAGGGACAGTAGTGCAGATTGCTCAGGGAAATCCCAAAGCTTTTTTTGAATTCCTGGCCTGTAGTGAAAAGAAGAGGGAAGGAGTTGTTATAATACACAACAAAGAGAGAAAACAAAAGAGGACAGCAGAACACATATCAAAGCCTCCAAGAAAAAACTTAGAGATTTTAAAAACCTGCATAATCACATATTGAAAAAACCATTTCCAAACCATACACAAAAACCTTGCAAACCGATTGAGCCACAAAAGCCAATATCATCATCATCCCACTGTCATCAAAAAGATATAAAAACAACCTCACAGAAAACCAGTCAAAAAACCACCATCCGTATGGCCTAGCTAAAACACATGCCCAAGTTCCCTCAATTTGTCCAAACCATACAAAGTCCTTACATTCATCACCATGTCAACATTGTTGTTCGAGCTTGAGTTCCCTTAATCCAAAACCTGAAAGGCAACCGATTTGGCCTCAGTATCAACATCATTGGCCCCTTTTAAAAATTACTCAAGCCAATAAAATCGTCATACAGTACAGTTTCAAGAAGAAGTGCAGTATCAATTCAACAGAACCAAGTGCCATATCATAATCAAAGAAGAAGAGAAACAGCATTACAGTCAGAGAAGAAGAGAAATAGTAACTCATTCAACCAAGTGCAGTATCATGTTCAAGCAAGAAGGAGAAAAGCAGAAGTGCAGTTTCAACGCAAAGAAGAAAAACACAATCATCCTACAGTAACACATTCAAAGAAGAAGAAGAAAACCGAAGCACAGTACCAAGGCTCAAAGACGAAACAGAAGCACAATACCAACAACCAAGGAGAAGAAAAATCATAATACCGTTCACCGTTGGACTCGTGTCTCCCTCTCCTCGCCGCCCGGCCTCCGTCACCCGTAGCTCGTCCTCCGTCTCCACCTAGGTAACAATCTCTCCTTTCTCTTATTTCTTCAAATGCCACTCAAATCAACATGGACAATCAATATAAGAACCAGTCAAGATCAACATAATAAACCATAAAATCAACATGCAAGACGAATTAAGTGTAACAATCAAACGCGTTCTTACCGTCTCCTCTTAAGCCGTCTCGTTTCGTGTTCAATGGAGGGAAGAAGAGCCAAGAGTGGGTGGCCGTGGCAAAGAGAACGTCAAGTCCGGTGGCGAAGAGGAAGAAGCAGGGCGAAGAAGATGAAGATCGCGAAGAAGAGAGAGAGCGCCGTTTCTGCCTTAAGACAAACCCTAATCCCAATTTGTGTTAAACATTTTCTAACCCTAATGCTGTATAATCTTGGGCCATCCTTACTCCCAGCTTAAGCCCACGAAATTTGTACACCCCCCCCCCCCTGTCTTCATTTCGCCTTGGGCCTTATCCCAACCTTCTAGCCCATTCTGACTTAGCTATACACCCCTATTAACTCATTTCTTTCTATTTTAATTATCTTCTTAAAATCTTATTAGTTTTAATTATAGTTTAGTTAACCAAAAATAATCTAAAGTTTTTTTTATAATAGGCCATTTTATTAATTCAAACTTTCAAGATTTAATAATCTTAATATCTTTTAAAAAAATTAGGTTTTTTTAGTTAGTAATATTGAGTTTTAATTTAATCTAAAAAAATTCTTAAAGTAATACTTTTTATAATAAAAGGCATAAGAATAGAAAACTAAAAATATTTTTATTATCTTAATATTAATATCAAAAAAATATTTAAAAAAACTTAATAACTTAAGACTAAAAAAAAAATGTCACGTCCTCATTAAATAATTCTTTTGATTTATCCTTATCAAAAAATGCGTAAAAAATTTAAAATACTTTCTTCCCGTTAATATTAAACAAAAATCATAAAAACGCATTGTTCGCATCTTTTGTTCCATCATTTAGATTATTGCTATTAATTGTTATTCGCATAATTTTGTTCGTGTACTTTTGTTTATTCGGTTTATGTTTAAAATCCAAAGGAAAAAACAGTAAGTTTGTTGACTTTATGTCTCCAAATCTAACTGCGCAAATTTTCGCATTTTCATTAAAACTTAGGATAATTTTTCCTCAAACATTCACCTTACTTCAAAATTTCAACCTTTTCAAGACTTATACCTTTTAAGCAAAAACTTCGACATTAGGTCGTCGTACCTTCAAAAACCCGTCCGTATCCCTTTTCGGCCAAAACAATTTATTTTCAATCAAGCAATCAATTTTAAATAAAACAGATATTTCAAAAGGTTCCTATAGAGTACTATAGATGCATTGGGTGCTAATACCTTCCCATTGTATAACCAACCCCCGAACCATAAGATCTCTTTCAAAAACGCTTTGTATTTTATTATTGTTTACATCGCATATTTAGGGTTTTATTTCGCTCTTTTCCCTTTTCCTTTGGAAACAATAAAGCGCGGTGGCGACTCTTGCTTTTGTGAGACGAATTAATCAATAATTCGATCTCCGATTTACCCCGCTACATTTTTTATCGCTACAGAATTGGCGACTCTGCTGGGGAAAGATTGACCTCTTGCTGGTCCATCCCTAAGTGGGTTAAGCCTAATTTGTTTTATCTGTTTGCTATTATTTGATTTGCTTGATTATATGTTTAAATTGGGGTGTTTTGGTTTTTGCAAAAGACGAATCCTATACCCGGATTAAGTAACACTTAAGGAATAGGACGGGCGGTATAGTCATGTTAACTTTGAGGGAGTAATCCCGAAGAAGGAGGCATGAGATCCCCCACTCAATGGAAGGCCCTCTTGAACTTAATATTTGTTTACCGAGTAATCGGGAAGACATTATTATTTTCGACCTAGGAGCCCGAGAAGTTGAGGACCGTAGAACCCTAACCCATCTTGGCCTTTTTAGGTGTAGCGAGGAGACTATAACGGAGTAATTCGGAAGTAGTTGTCACGCGATGCTACGCTCGGACGAGTTTCTCTTGAGAATATTGCTAATTATTGAGTAATCAAGACGTTGGTAATATCCGAAAGAGGGATGTAGACTCTGGGAACTCTTAGAACCTTGTCTTACAGGTGTGATCGAAACATTAGTACATACCTTTGGGTGGGCTTTACCCTCGACTCCATGCTGAACGTTGAACCTTTAAACCCCATGTTTGCAAATTTATGTGTGACTGTTGCACTATCATTCATTCATGCACTCATCAACATCTTTGTAAAAAAAAAACTCGTTTTTTAAGGAACTTTGGAATGATTTTTGCAAACGTCTCAGGGTATTATGGAATTTGGAAGGAGAAATACTCGAAGCTTTAGCTTCAAAGAGCCCGAAATTGAAGAACTGAAGAGTTTGATTCCGAAGATAGAGAGTCCGACAGATTTTCAGAAGAAATATGGGTCCATCGTACCGCTCATGAAGCGCAAGATGAAGAAAGGCATCCTCAACACGTTGGTTCAGTTCTATGATCCCCTGTACCGATGTTTCACCTTCCCGGATTATCAGTTGATGCCTACTTTAGAGGAGTACTCCTATATTCTTGGTTTGTCGATCGTCGACCGTGTTCCTTTTTCTGGGTTAGAAGAGGAGCCTAAGTCCCATGAGATAGCAACCATCACCCACCTGAAGAAGTCAGAGATAGAGGAGAATATGACTACGAAAGGGGGAATCCGGGGTTTGTCGGCGCAGTTTCTGTTGAAGAAAGCTTGTTACTTTGCTGATACAAAGGATACCGTTGCCTTCGAGGACGTGTTTGCTCTACTCGCGTATGGTCTTTTCTTATTCCCTAACGTTGATAAATTTGTGGATGTCAACGCTATCAGAATTTTCCTGACTAGAAATCCGGTCCCTACGCTGCTAGGGGACACGTATTACTCTATCCATCTTCGAAACTCTTATCAAGGAGGGATGATTATCTGTTGTGTGCCGTTGTTGTATCAGTGGTACGTCTCGCATTTACCTAGGTCCGATGCTTTCTGGGATCTTGAGAGGGAACCGCGTTGGGCGCCAAAGATTATGGCTCTCACTCATTTCGATATTGACTGGTACAATCGAGTTTACCATGACGTGGAGATCATCGACAGCTGTGGTGCTTTTCCCAACGTACCTCTTCTTGGTACGAGGGGTGGAATCAACTACAACCCTGTTCTAGCGCGCCGTCAGTTCGGGTACCCGATGAGAGATAAGCCGAACAACATCCATGTGAGTGGTTTCTTTCTTCAGGAAGGACAAGACCATCAGGCTGCCAAGAGGGAGATTGAAGGAGCTTGGCGCCATATTCACAAGAAAGGGAGAGATATGTTGGGACATAGAGGGGCCGTCTCTTTGGAACCTTACCTGCAGTGGGTCCGTGCTAGGGCTTGTGCTCTCAAGATGCCGTATAAACTTGAGAAACCTTTATTCCCTGCCATCGCACCATCATCAGTTGTTATCCCTATCGCGGATGTAGGAGAATATCAAGGAAATCTGGCTAGGATGAAATCCGAAAGGGATGCTTGGAAGGAAAAGTACCATATGTCTGAATACGAGAATCGAGTCCTGACTCGACAGCTGAAAGAAAAGAAGGAGTTGTTGCTTATTCAAGACGACCGGTTCGTTGACCACGATGAGAAGCTTCGTCAGAAGGATGCCTTGCTAAAGAAATATGCGAGTGAAAGGAAGAGAAAAAGGGAATGTTCAGTAAGCGTGGCTCTTATTCCTAATCCACAGGAAGAAATCGTCGATCGACTGATAGCGGAAAAGAAGGATATGGAAGACTTTTACGAAGAAAAGATCAAGAAGCTCCGGTTACAGCTGGTATTTGGTCCGTCATCTGAGGATTCCGAGTAAGCTTTAGCTTTAGTTTATTTTATTGATGTCATTTTGTAAAATTATGTAAAAGGGCTTCTTGCTCCGAAATTGTAATTTATTGTATTATTTTGGGCTTCATGCTCCAAGTTGTAATTTACTGCTTTCTTACTTCGAAAATGTAATTTATCACTTTATTATGGTTTTCATGTTGCAAGTTTTAATTTATTGCTTTCATTAGTGGATTTGTTATCTCAAAGTTGTAATTTACTTTTCCCAAATTGTAAGTTGTAATCTATCGCTTTCGATTAACGGATTGAGTTTTTGTTGTTCTAAATTCCTCTACCATTGATGTATGCAAAGTTACTAAAGTTCCTTGAAAAACTTTTAAAATGAGTCATCATTTGCATTGCCATCATGCATCATTTCACATGCCACATCACATGTTTTCTAGAGTCTCATTCTTGTTCTTTTTCCACCGAAGGTTGTCAAGCTGTCTCACCGATACGACACTCGGGCCAATCGTCAGAGGAAAATGGAAGATTTGGAACAGGAAAATCACGAACTTCGTGGGGAAGTTGCTACACTTCGTGCCGAGATGGAAAAGTTAACGGCGTTGGTGGAAAGTTTGGTGGCTGTTCAGAATCAGCCATCGACTACGGCTGCCGAGATTCAGACTTCAACTCCAGTGGTTTCCGAAATTGTTACAGTTCCTGCCTCCGCAACTCAAATCAACTCTCCGCTTCAACATCAGATGCCGAAAGGTTTTCCGTGGGGAATGCCTTACAACTTTGTGCCAGAGGGGTATCAGCCTACCGTACAACCTATATTTCAGTCTGCATTGTCTCTTCCTCAACCAGAGACAACTGCCATGCCGCCAGTAATTCCGTCTGTAACACCTTTTCTGCAACCAGTTATGACGACCGTTGCTCCTGTGGTCCACTCAGTACCATACTTGAATGAACCAGTTTATCCTGCCGAGCCCGCTGAAAGTTTGGGTCTTTTTGATAGAATGGAAGAATTTCAGGATCAGTTCCAGGAAATGCAGAAGGAGCTTAGAGCATTGAAAGGGAAGGATTTGTTTGGGAAGAGTACGCATGACCTTTGTTTAGTTCCGAATGTCAAGATTCCAGCGAAATTCAAAGTGCCAGATTTTGAGAGATATAAGGGTGATTCGTGTCCTAGAAGCCATTTGACAATGTACGTGAGGAAGATGTCCACGTACTCCGATGATCATGATTTGTTGATTCATTATTTTCAAGACAGCTTGACGGGTGCTGCTCTAAAGTGGTATATGGGTTTAGACAGCATTCGGATCCGCAACTTTAACGATCTTAGTGAAGCCTTTGTCCATCAGTACAAGTACAACGTTGACATGGCGCCGGACAGGGATCAACTCCGGGCAATGTCGCAGAGAGACCGAGAATCTTTTAAGGAGTACGCCCAGAGGTGGCGTGAAATTGCTGCTCAAATCTATCCACCTCTTGAGGAGAAAGAGATGACTAAGATATTTTTGAAGACTTTGGGGTCCTTTTACTATGAGAGAATGATAGCCAGCGCACCCAGTGACTTCACCGAAATGGTAAGCATGGGCATGCGATTAGAGGAAGGGATTCGCGAAGGGCGTTTGGTTAAAGAAGGGAGTCCGTCTGGCAGCGCGAAGAAGTTCGGAGGTGTTTTCCCGAAGAGAAAAGAGCAAGATGTCAGTGCTTTGTTTCCAGGTAGGCCTAGGAGAGGTTACTCTCACGTTGCGGCAGTCACTCCGGCTGTCCGCCCAGCTTTGGTAGCCCCATCTCATCAGATTCCGCCAACTCAACCACGGCCTTTTCAGCAGCAGCCTCGACAACAGGCTTATCCGTTCAACAATCAGAACCGTTCGCCCAGGAAACCGCAGTTCGATGCCATTCCTATGACGTATACCGAATTGTTCCCTGCTCTCATTAGAAAGAATCTCATCACAACAAAGCCACCTCCTGTCGCACCGAACAGTGCTTCTCCGTGGTACAAGGCGGATCAATTCTGTGAATATCATCAAGGGTCGCCGGGGCACAACCTTGAGAATTGCTTTGCTTTGAAGGCGGATGTGCAGAGGTTAATTAAGAATGGCATTTTGTCTTTTAAGGATGTTAATCCAAATGTCAGAGATAACCCTTTGCCCCGACATGGGGCAGCTTCTGTGAATATGGTGGAAGGTTGTCCGGGGAAGTTCCGAGTTTTTCAAGTCGAGCACATCAGAGAATCATTGATCAGGTTACATCAGAGTTTGAGAAGACTTGCCTTTGTTAGGCACCAGCATGACTATGACGTTTGTGAGTTTTGTTCAAGAGAAGATGATTGTCCCATTGTGAAGGAGGACATTCAGAAGTTGCTAGATCAGAGAATTATCACTATTACCTATGACCGAAATCCTGAAGATGAAGTGAATGTGATCACCCCACAATTTAATTTACCAGAATCAGTAGAGATTGCTTACAACAGCCAGACTGCGGCTGTTGATCCTTTGATTATTTACCCACCTGGCCCTGTGCCTTATAGCTCAGACCAAGCCGTGTCGTACAAGTATAACGCCACCATGATCGAGAATGGGGTAGAGGTCCCCGTACCAACCAGACCGTCTTTTGTTAATATTGCCGATGTAAGTAGGGTGACAAGAAGTGGGCGTGTTTTTGCCGCAGTACCGTCGAGAAGACCAGAAGTTCAAGTTAGGAGGCCCATGCCGGCGGAGATTCCTGTAAGAAATGAAGAACCAAGAGTTGAGATAGGTCGATTCAGTGAACCTATCCCTCACCCTGAAGAAGATGAGATCTTAAAGCTTATCAAAAGAAGTGAGTATAAGATTGTGGACCAGCTCCTGCAAACACCTTCCAAGATTTCCTTGCTTGCCTTATTGAGAGATTCCGGTGCACATAGAGAGGCCTTGATGAAGGTCTTGGACCAGGCGTTCGTAGACCATGATGTGACAGTTGATCAGTTTGATGGGATTGTGGGAAATATAACCTCGTGTAACAACTTGGGTTTCAGTGATGAAGAACTCCCGGAGGAGGGGAGAAACCATAATATGGCTCTGCACATTTCAGTAAGTTGTGGAAACGATACCTTATCAAGTGTGTTGGTGGATACGGGCTCGTCGTTGAATGTGATGCCCAAGACCACGTTGTCTCGACTTTCATATCCAGGTGCTCCTATGAGGCCTAGTGGAGTAATTGTTAAAGCATTTGATGGTTCCAGGAAGACAGTTATTGGTGAAGTGGATCTTCCCATAGTGATTGGTCCCCATACTTTTCAAATCACTTTCCAAGTGATGGACATCCGTGCTGCCTACAGTTGTTTATTGGGTCGTCCCTGGATCCATGATGCTGGGGCAGTCACCTCCACGCTCCATCAGAGATTAAAGTTTGTGAGACATGGGAAACTAGTGATGATTGGGGGAGAGCAGGCCATGGTGGTAAGTCATTTATCATCATTTTCTTTTATTGATGCTGACGAGGATGTCGGGACCCAGTTTCAGGGCCTATCTGTTGCTAAGAATACAGTGAAGAAGCAAGGGGCATCCATCTCTTCTTTTGAGGATGCACGACGAGTGGTGGAAAGTGGTTCGGCCGAAGGATGGGGCCAAGTGTTGACGTTACCCGAGAACAAGTCTGGGGAAGGTTTGGGTTTTCATCCATTATCTGCAAGGGTCAAGAAAGGAGGTGGCTGTTCGTCCAATTCAAGAGGTTTTCCGGAGTGCAGGGTTTGTGCATCCTGAGGTTGATGCTGTCATAGATGATGATTCCGAGGAGGATTTGCCCGTGTTTGTGACGCCTGGATTGGCTTGCCAAAACTGGATAGCTGTTGATATTCCTGTGGTTATGCATATTTCCGAGTAATGTTTTGTTTATTTTCCTTTTTTGAAAAAAATCGCTCTGCCCAAGGCGAAACGTATTTTGTGTCGGGCTATGAAAAATAATTCCTTTTGCTCTGCCCAAGGCAAAAGAGAAATGTCTGGGCTTTCTGTTTCAAGTAGTTCCCTTTTAATGAATAAAAATGTCATTTTGTCCACTGCTGTTTTATTTTTCACTTTTTCGGGAAATAATAATGAAAATTAATTAAGAACATGTTGTTTTATTTGCACAAATCGATTTCTAAAATAAAGCATAATCATGTGTGCAGATTACTTCATGACTTAACCATCGAAAACAATGATCCTATGCCCTCTCCCAACTTTGAATTCCCTGTGTTCAGAGCCGAAGAAGGGGATGATGAAGAGGTTCCTTTTGAGATTTCCCGTTTGATTGAGCAGGATGAGAAGGTCATTCAACCATTTGAAGAACCTGTAGAGTTGGTCAACTTAGGTGATGAAGAGGATAGAAAGGAAGTCAAAGTCGGAGCATTGCTTATCCCGGAAGTTAAGGAGAAAATGTTGGAGCTTCTCAGAGAGTATGTTGATGTGTTTGCTTGGTCTTACCAAGATATGCCAGGGTTGGACAACGCCATTGTGGAACATCCTTTACCGTTGAGACCCGAGTGTCCACCGATCAAGCAGAAGTTGAGAAGGACTCGTCCTGACATGGCTGACAAGATTAAAGAAGAAGTTCAGAAGCAGATCAACGCAGGTTTCCTTGTTACGTCGGTCTACCCTCAGTGGTTAGCCAATATAGTGCCTGTTGCAAAGAAAGATGGCAAAGTTCGGATGTGTGTAGACTACAGAGATCTGAATAGAGCTAGTCCGAAGGATGATTTCCCGTTACCTCATATTGACGTGTTGGTCGACAGTACCGCCAAGTTCAAAGTTTTTTCTTTCATGGATGGTTTCTCTGGTTACAATCAAATCAAGATGGCGCCGGAAGATATGGAAAAGACCGCTTTCATTACACCTTGGGGAACTTTCTGTTATCGGGTTATGCCGTTTGGTTTGAGGAACGCTGGTGCAACATACCAAAGGGCCATGACTGCTTTGTTCCATGACATGATGCATAAGGAGATTGAAGTGTATGTGGATGACATGATTTCCAAATCACAGACTGAGGAAGATCACTTGGAGCATTTGTTAAAGCTATTCCAGCGTTTGAGAAAGTACAAACTCCGTCTGAATCCCAACAAGTGCACTTTTGGTGTTCGTTCTGGAAGACTTCTGGGTTTCATTGTCAGTCAGAAAGGTATTGAAGTAGATCCTGATAAAGTCAAAGCTATTCGGGAAATGCCCGCACCCAAGACGGAAAAACAAGTAAGAGGATTCCTTGGGAGACTGAATTACATTTCTAGGTTTATATCTCATATGACTGCTACTTGTGGGCCGATTTTCAAGCTTCTCCGAAAGAACCAAGGATGTGTGTGGACAGAAGATTGTCAGAAAGCTTTCGATAGTATCAAAGAATATTTGCTCGAATCTCCCATTTTGATTCCTCCGGTGGAAGGAAGACCTTTGATTATGTACCTGACTATATTGGAAGACTCCATGGGATGTGTGCTTGGTCAGCAAGACGAGACTGGAAGAAAGGAACATGCTGTATATTATCTGAGTAAGAAATTCACAGACTGTGAGTCTCGGTACTCGTTGCTTGAGAAAACCTGTTGTGCTTTAGCCTGGGCTGCTCGCCGTCTGCGCCAGTATATGATTAATCACACTACTTGGTTGATCTCCAAAATGGACCCAATCAAGTATATCTTTGAGAAGCCCGCCTTATCTGGAAGGATAGCCCGTTGGCAGATGTTGTTATCTGAATATGACATTGAGTATCACACTCAGAAAGCGATCAAAGGGAGTATTTTAGCTGATCATTTGGCTCACCAACCAATTGAAGACTATCAATCCATCAAGTTTGATTTCCCAGACGAAGATGTTATGTACTTGAAAGCTAAAGACTGTGAAGAGCCGTTACCTGAAGAAGGACCTGATCCTGAATCCCGTTGGGGTTTGATATTTGACGGAGCTGTGAATTCCTATGGAAATGGAATTGGGGCAATCATCGTTACTCCCCGAGGTACTCATATCCCGTTCACGGCAAGATTGAAGTTTGACTGTACGAACAACATGGCGGAATATGAGGCATGTATTATGGGTCTCGAAGAAGCAGTGGACCTTAGGATTAAAATTCTTGATATTTACGGAGATTCGGCACTGGTGATTAATCAAATCAAAGGAGAATGGGAGACTCGTCATCCTGGTTTGATCCCTTACAGAGACTACGCTAGAAGATTGTTAACTTTCTTCAACAAAGTGGAATTACATCATATCCCTAGGGATGAGAATCAAATGGCTGATGCTTTGGCTACCTTGTCTTCAATGTTTCAAGTGAATGATTGGAATGATGTGCCTACAATCCGGGTTATGCGCCTTGACAGACCTGCTCATGTGTTCTCAGTAGAAGAGGTTACTGACGACAAACTGTGGTTCTATGACATTAAACGTGTTCTTCAAACTCAAGAGTACCCGCCTGGGGCATCCAGTAAAGATAGGAAGACGTTGAGAAGATTAGCAAGCAGTTTCTTTCTCAATAAAGAGGTGTTGTATAAGAGGAATTATGACATGGTCTTGCTCAGATGTGTAGACAAACGTGAAGCAGACATGCTGATGCAAGAAGTGCACGAAGGATCCTTTGGCACTCATGCCAATGGACATGCAATGGCTAGAAAGATGTTGAGAGTTGGTTACTTTTGGATGACAATGGAATCTGATTGATGCAAATATGTGAAGAAATGTCATAAATGCCAGATTTATGCGGACAAGATACATGTGCCACCGACCCTCCTCAACGTTATCTCTTCACCTTGGCCTTTCTCTATGTGGGGCATTGATATGATTGGAATGATTGAACCCAAAGCTTCAAATGGTCATCGTTTCATCTTGGTAGCGATTGATTATTTTACTAAATGGGTGGAAGCAGCATCTTATGCTAATGTAACCAGACAGGTGGTAGTCAGATTTATCAAGAATCAGATCATTTTTCGGTACGGTATCCCGAGCAAGATTATCACTGATAATGGGTCGAATTTGAATAACAAGATGATGAAGGAGCTTTGTGAAGAGTTCAAGATCGAACATCATAATTCCTCTCCCTACAGACCGAAGATGAATGGGGCTGTCGAAGCTGCTAACAAGAATATCAAGAAGATTGTCCAGAAGATGGTGGTAACTTATAAGGATTGGCATGAAATGCTTCCGTTTGCTTTACATGGGTACCGTACTTCAGTTCGAACTTCAACGGGCGCAACCCCATTTTCCCTAGTTTATGGTATGGAAGCAGTACTCCCCATGGAGGTTGAGATTCCGTCTCTGAGAGTGTTGATGGAAGCTAAACTTTCTGAGGCTGAATGGTGTCAAAGTAGATATGATCAGTTGAATTTAATCGAAGAGAAGAGATTGACAGTGTTGTGTCACGGTCAGTTGTATCAGCAAAGGATGAAGAAGGCTTTTGACAAGAAGGTTCGACCTCGCGAGTTCAGAGGAGGTGACCTTGTGCTCAAGAAGATATTATCTTTCCAACCTGATTCTAGGGGCAAATGGGCTCCGAATTATGAAGGACCGTATGTTGTTAAGAAAGTTTTCTCTGGAGGTGCCATGATTCTCACCAATATGGATGGTGAAGACCTCCCGCGTCCCTTGAACACCGATGCAGTCAAGAAGTATTTCGCTTAGGCAGGTTTCGGGTCAAATCAGTCTCGGCATCTGAACACATTCTGGAATTCAAAGTTGTTAGGGAGAATAGTGATCATTGTTTTGTATGACCTTCTATTTCATGTACTATTTCCCCAAGCTTTTGTAAACCGTTGGAGTCGCATTGTTAGCGAACAACCTCGTATTAATGAAGTTTGAGCACTTATCTTTTGTGGGCAAAATTTTAATTTTTATGGAAAATACTTGAAACAAATTTACTTAAATGTCCTTATTTTAAAAATGTGTCGTGAATAACGAAAGGAATATTAACAGTTTTTTCCAAGGATGGTCAAGCCATGAAATGCAAAGCAGTACGGTAGTTTATCCTTGCATCATGAGCGTGTGTCGTTTCGAAATCGTCATGAGGGGTTGGTTGTGTTAAAATTGTGTTTTTTCGGGGTACTAAGTTTGGTGACTCCCCAGCTGTTCCAGCTGAGCTTTGTTCTGGCTATCTCGATCGGGGCGATTTCTGAAGTTTGGTACGCTTTGTCTCATACCTTGATCTATTGATGTTAGAAGATTGGATTTGGATGTTCTTCTCCTCAGAAGACTTGGACCTTGTAGCGTGAGACCCTCTGACGTTGCTGTGTGTTTCCCGTTCCGTTTATCTTCCGTTTTTTCAAGATTGGCCGAGTATCTATTTTGCTGTGACATCTTATTATCTCCAAGATATTTCATCTGTCTGTTTCGTCAGCATAACATTCACTTATTCATCTACACTCATATCAGCATGCATATCCGCATTTGCCGTTGATTTTGAGTCATACCTTGTTTGTTCGAACAACGTACATATGTTCTTTCCAGGTAGAAAGTTAGCTTAGGCAGAAAATGTGCTTCCTTTCTAAATTCCCCAATTGAGTTACTTTCTCATCGGGTGGAGTCTTGTTTGACTGTGTTCTCTCTGGTTACTCCGGGATGAAGTTGTCGCCTCTTGCCTAGGCTATTTCTTTGATTCTCCCCAGTGAATTTGCGACCTAGACGGTTGGTGCATTTATTTTGCATTTAAGTATTTGATCTCCTCGGGAAGGATTGATTCAGGGTTCTCTTTGACGACGATTTTATTCTCTGCCAGTATCATCGCAATTTCCTCCTGTTTGTTTTTTGGAAAACGACAAGCGGCAGCTCTTCATGAGCAACTTGTGCGTTATAGACACCGTTGGAAAACGACAAGCGGTAGCTCTTCATAAGCAACTTGTACGTTACTTTCTGAAAACGACAAGCGATAGCTCTTCATGAGCAACTTGTACGTTTACTTGTTGAAAGCGCCGAGCAGCAGTTCTTCACGAACTACTAGTGCGTCATTTTATCTTGTTGAAAGTGCCGAGCAGCAGTTCTTCACGAACTACTAGTGCGTCATTTTATCTTGTTGAAAGCGCCGAGCAGCAGTTCTTCACGAACTACTAGTGCGTCATTTTATTTTTCCGAAAGCGCCGAGCAGTAGTTCTTCATGAGCTACTAGTGCGTCTTTTTTTTATCTTCTCGAAAGCGACAAGCAGCAAACTCTTCATGAGTTACCAAGACGTTATTACTTTTCTGGAATACAACAAGCGGCAGCTTCTTTATTTGAGCAGCTTGTATGTTATTGGTATTTTCTGTGGACGACAGCAAGCAGCAGCTTCTTTATTTGAGCAGCTTGTATGTTATTGGTATTTTCTATGGACGACAGCAAGCGGCAGCTTCTTTATTTGAGCAGCTTGTATGTTATTGGTATTTTCTGTGGACGACAGCAAGCGGCAGCTTCTTTATTTGAGCAGCCTGTATGTTATTGGTATTTTCTTTGGACGACAGCAAGCGGCAGCTTCTTTATTTGAGCAGTTTGTATGTTATCGGTATTTTCTTTGGACAACAAATGGCAGTTTTCTTTATTTGAACAACCTTCGTATCTACCGTCTTATCACCTCAGCATTAATGAGTATATCTCTGAAAATCTAGCAGAAAGGTCTGTTACGAATCGATACCTCCAGAAGTCGGTAATCCGTTATCAGCAATTTGATACTCTCTGTCTACCGTCGACCTTGAGTTGCGAACTCACTGTTTTGGGATCAATAATCTGTTACGGCCTATGCAAGATGTTCTTTTTAGGGTTAGAGGTTGTTTTCCCTCGATTTTATTCGCTGTCAGGAGTCTGTCGTTTGAAGTCGATAGCTTGTCTCCCCAGTAATGTATAATCCGAACCGCTGTGTTTTGTTGGTGTTCGATTCCCCCAACATTGTCTCGTTTCACAATATCTTTCTCTGTGAGTTAGATCGCTGCATTCATACCAAACATGACGACGACATCTCAGGACAAAATTTGCGTAGTTATGTATTTAAGTACCTTCAATCTCGTCGAAACGAAGATTTCAATCTTCATATCTCCGGATAGAAGAAACTTAAATAGGGGCAGCTGTTGTACCCCAAATTTTGACCTAAGATATCGTCTCCTACCTGCATTTTTTTCATTACATTTGTTCGATCCATCGATTCTAAAATTCATGACTTTTTCTGGACAAGAGCTATTTATGCTGAACATTAAATCATTTAATCGATTCGTGCCAAAATGATGTTTATTAATTATTTATTATCTAAAATTTAAATAATTGAAATTCTTTTTCGATTATTATGAGTTTAAAGATATATAGATAATAAAATAAACATCAGAGGAGAGGCGCATTAATTGTGTGGACAACATTTATTTATTACTCATTATCTTAAATTTAAGTAACTGGAATTTATTCTTAGTTATTACATAATTTAAAGGTTTATGAACAATATAATAAGCATTCGGAAAAAGTTCATTGGTCAATAACGATTGTTTAACCATTCGTCGTTCTAAGTTAAATAATTGAAACCCTGTTTTAATTATTATAATTTAGTTGGGAGTGATGAATTAAATAACCGAAGATATTAGTTGATCAATGATAATTATTATTTATCTGTTTATTATTTTGAATGTAGGTAATTGAAAATTTGTTTTCAATTATTATTCATTTGGGAAATTGTAACGATAAATAAATAAAGAGATAGAATTTAATGGGCAAATAGTTTTCTTTTATTCATTTTCTTATTGTACAAATTATTATGTAAATATTGTATATATTACAATAAATTACAATAATGAATTGACAAAAACTAAAATGAAATAAAAAAAAACTAATCTATCCTAATTCTAAAACTTCCGATCCAATGCGTTTTGTCCGCTCATTTAATGTTACCTGCACAATTAAAAGAAAGAAATTAGAATTCGAATAAATAATTAAAATGCAGAAAATAAATTTAATGTTCATCATTAAATGTAATGGCCGGAATCAGTTACTTTTTTTTTTTTGCAAATCACGGGATTGCTCCCGGTTCACAAAAAAAAGAAAAGAATTTTAAAGCATATGCACAAGTTATGTTTTCCAAAAAACTGCATATTTAAATTCATTACATTTGTTTAAAATCCCAAATGCAATTTCAAAAAAGCATACAGCATAAGCATACAAAACCATACAGTAACTACATATGCAAGCATGCTTACATGAACCATTGCCTACACAGCAGAAAACAAAACAAGTTTGTATTAAAAGGAAAACATGCAGTTTGACCATATTTGCAAGCAATACAAAAATTCCTTTTTCATCATTTTCTGGCCATTACAGTTTCAGAAAAAATGTACAGCTTATCACTCTTTTATCAAAGCCATACTGAGAGAAAAAAAGAGAGGGAGAAGTGTGGGATTTGCAGGCTTAGCATAGGCAGAAAGAGGTATACAAGACAAACAAAATATAGCCAGTAAAAATAATAACACAAAAGAAGAATAGAAACAAATTGGAGGGACAGTAGTGCAGATTGCTCAGGGAAATCCCAAAGCTTTTTTTGAATTCCTGGCCTGTAGTGAAAAGAAGAGGGAAGGAGTTGTTATAATACACAACAAAGAGAGAAAACAAAAGAGGACAGCAGAACACATATCAAAGCCTCCAAGAAAAAACTTAGAGATTTTAAAAACCTGCATAATCACATACTGAAAAAACCATTTCCAAACCATACACAAAAACCTTGCAAACCGATTGAGCCACAAAAGCCAATATCATCATCATCCCACTGTCATCAAAAAGATATAAAAACAACCTCACAGAAAACCAGTCAAAAAACCACCATCCGTATGGCCTAGCTAAAACACATGCCCAAGTTCCCTCAATTTGTCCAAACCATACAAAGTCCTTACATTCATCACCATGTCAACATTGTTGTTCGAGCTTGAGTTCCCTTAATCCAAAACCTAAAAGGCAACCGATTTGGCCTCAGTATCAACATCATTGGCCCCTTTCAAAAATTACTCAAGCCAATAAAATCGTCATACAGTACAGTTTCAAGAAGAAGTGCAGTATCAATTCAACAGAACCAAGTGCCATATCATAATCAAAGAAGAAGAGAAACAGCATTACAGTCAGAGAAGAAGAGAAATAGTAACTCATTCAACCAAGTGCAGTATCATGTTCAAGCAAGAAGGAGAAAAGCAGAAGTGCAGTTTCAACGCAAAGAAGAAAAACACAATCATCCTACAGTAACACATTCAAAGAAGAAGAAGAAAACCGAAGCACAGTACCAAGGCTCAAAGACGAAACAGAAGCACAATACCAACAACCAAGGAGAAGAAAAATCATAATACCGTTCACCGTTGGACTCGCGTCTCCCTCTCCTCGCCGCCCGGCCTCCGTCACCCCTAGCTCGTCCTCCGTCTCCACCTAGGTAACAATCTCTCCTTTCTCTTATTTCTTCAAATGCCACTCAAATCAACATGGACAATCAATATAAGAACCAGTCAAGATCAACATAATAAACCATAAAATCAACATGCAAGACGAATTAAGTGTAACAATCAAACGCGTTCTTATCGTCTCCGCTTAAGCCGTCTCGTTTCGTGTTCAATGGAGGGAAGAAGAGCCAAGAGTGGGTGGCCGTGGCAAAGAGAACGTCAAGTCCGGTGGCGAAGAGGAAGAAGCAGGGCGAAGAAGATGAAGATCGCGAAGAAGAGAGAGAGCGCCGTTTCTGCCTTAATACAAACCCTAATCCCAATTTGTGTTAAACATTTTCTAACCCTAATGCTGTATAATCTTGGGCCATCCTTACTCCCAGCTTAAGCCCACGAAATTTGTACACCCCCCCCCCCCCCCCTGTCTTCATTTCGCCTTGGGCCTTATCCCAACCTTCTAGCCCATTCTGACTTAGCTATACACCCCTATTAACTCATTTCTTTCTATTTTAATTATCTTCTTAAAATCTTATTAGTTTTAATTATAGTTTAGTTAACCAAAAATAATCTAAAGTTTTTTTTATAATAGGCCATTTTATTAATTCAAACTTTCAAGATTTAATAATCTTAATATCTTTTAAAAAAATTAGGTTTTTTTAGTTAGTAATATTGAGTTTTAATTTAATCTAAAAAAATTCCTAAAGTAATACTTTTTATAATAAAAGGCATAAGAATAGAAAACTAAAAATATTTTTATTATCTTAATATTAATATCAAAAAAATATTAAAAAAAACTTAATAACTTAAGACTAAAAAAAAAATGTCACGTCCTCATTAAATAATTCTTTTGATTTATCCTTATCAAAAAATGCGTAAAAAATTTAAAATACTTTCTTCCCGTTAATATTAAACAAAAATCATAAAAACGCATTGTTCGCATCTTTTGTTCCATCATTTAGATTATTGCTATTAATTGTTATTCATGTACTTTTGTTTATTCGGTTAATGTTTAAAATCCAAAGGAAAAAACAGTAAGTTTGTTGACTTTATGTCTCCAAATCTAACTGCGCAAATTTTCGCATTTTCATTAAAACTTAGGATAATTTTTCCTCAAACATTCACCTTACTTCAAAATTTCAACCTTTTCAAGACTTATACCTTTTAAGCAAAAACTTCGACATTAGGTCGTCGTACCTTCAAAAACCCGTCCGTATCCCTTTTCGGCCAAAACAATTTATTTTCAATCAAGCAATCAATTTTAAATAAAACAGATATTTCAAAAGGTTCCTATAGAGTACTATATATGCATTGGGTGCTAATACCTTCCCATTGTATAACCAACCCCCGAACCATAAGATCTCTTTCAAAAACGCTTTGTATTTTATTATTGTTTACATCGCATATTTAGGGTTTTATTTCGCTCTTTTCCCTTTTCCTTTGGAAACAATAAAGCGCGGTGGCGACTCTTGCTTTTGTGAGACGAATTAATCAATAATTCGATCTCCGATTTACCCCGCTACATTTTTTATCGCTACAGAATTGGCGACTCTGCTGGGGAAAGATTGACCTCTTGCTGGTCCATCCCTAAGTGGGTTAAGCCTAATTTGTTTTATCTGTTTTCTATTATTTGATTTGCTTGATTATATGTTTAAATTGGGGTGTTTGGGTTTTTGCAAAGGACGAATCCTATACCCGGATTAAGTAACACTTAAGGAATAGGACGGGCGGTATAGTCATGTTAACTTTGAGGGAGTAATCCCGAAGAAGGAGGCATGAGATCCCCCACTCAATGGAAGGCCCTCTTGAACTTAATATTTGTTTACCGAGTAATCGGGAAGACATTATTATTTTCGACCTAGGAGCCCGAGAAGTTGAGGACCGTAGAACCCTAACCCATCTTGGCCTTTTTAGGTGTAGCGCGGAGACTATAACGGAGTAATTCGGAAGTAGTTGTCACGCGATGCTACGCTCGGACGAGTTTCTCTTGAGAATATTGCTAATTATTGAGTAATCAAGACGTTGGTAATATCCGAAAGAGGGATGTAGACTCTGGGAACTCTTAGAACCTTGTCTTACAGGTGTGATCGAAACATTAGTACATACCTTTGGGTGGGTTTTACCCTCGACTCCATGCTGAACGTTGAACCTTTAAACCCCATGTTTGCAAATTTATGTGTGACTGTTGCACTATCATTCATTCATGCACTCATCAACATCTTTGTAAAAAAAAAACTCGTTTTTTAAGGAACTTTGGAATGATTTTTGCAAACGTCTCAGGGTATTATGGAATTTGGAAGGAGAAATACTCGAAGCTTTAGCTTCAAAGAGCCCGAAATTGAAGAACTGAAGAGTTTGATTCCGAAGATAGAGAGTCCGACAGATTTTCAGAAGAAATATGGGTCCATCGTACCGCTCATGAAGCGCAAGATGAAGAAAGGCATCCTCAACACGTTGGTTCAGTTCTATGATCCCCTGTACCGATGTTTCACCTTCCCGGATTATCAGTTGATGCCTACTTTTGAGGAGTACTCCTATATTCTTGGTTTGCCGATCATCTACCGTGTTCCTTTTTCTGGGTTAGAAGAGGAGCCTAAGTCCCATGAGATAGCAACCATCACCCACCTGAAGAAGTCAGAGATAGAGGAGAATATGACTATGAAAGGGGGAATCCGGGGTTTGCCGGCGCAGTTTCTGTTGAAGAAAGCTCGTTACTTTGCTGATACAAAGGATACCGTTGCCTTCGAGGACGTGTTTGCTCTACTCGCGTATGGTCTTTTCTTATTCCCTAACGTTGATAAATTTGTGGATGTCAACGCTATCAGAATTTTCCTGACTAGAAATCCGGTCCCTACGCTGCTAGGGGACACGTATTACTCTATCCATCTTCGAAACTCTTATCAAGGAGGGATGATTATCTGTTGTGTGGCGTTGTTGTATCAGTGGTACGTCTCGCATTTACCTGGGTCCGATGCTTTCTGGGATCTTGAGAGGGAACCGCGTTGGGCGCCAAAGATTATGGCTCTCACTCATTTTGATATTGACTGGTACAATCGAGTTTACCATGACGTGGAGATCATCGACAGCTGTGGTGCTTTTCCCAACGTACCTCTTCTTGGTACGAGGGGTGGAATCAACTACAACCATGTTCTAGCGCGCCGTCAGTTCGGGTACCCGATGAGAGATAAGCCGAACAACATCCATGTGAGTGGTTTCTTTCTTCAGGAAGGACAAGACCATCAGGCTGCCAAGAGGGAGATTGAAGGAGCTTGGCGCCATATTCACAAAAAAGGGAGAGATATGCTGGGACATAGAGGGGCCGTCTCTTTGGAACCTTACCTGCAGTGGGTCCGTGCTAGGGCTTGTGCTCTCAAGATGCCGTATAAACTTGAGAAACCTTTATTCCCTGCCATCGCGCCATCATCAGTTGTTATCCCTATCGCGGATGTAGGAGAATATCAAGGAAATCTAGCTAGGATGAAATCCGAAAGGGATGCTTGGAAGGAAAAGTACCATATGTCTGAATACGAGAATCGAGTCCTGACTCGACAGCTGAAAGAAAAGAAGGAGTTGTTGCTTATTCAAGACGGCCGGTTCGTTGACCACGATGAGAAGCTTCGTCAGAAGGATGCCTTGCTAAAGAAATATGCGAGTGAAAGGAAGAGAAAAAGGGAATGTTCAGTAAGCGTGGCTCTTATTCCTAATCCACAGGAAGAAATCATCGATCGACTGATAGCGGAAAAGAAGGATATGGAAGACTTTTACGAAGAAAAGATCAAGAAGCTCCGGTTACAGCTGGTATTTGGTCCGTCATCTGAGGATTCCGAGTAAGCTTTAGCTTTAGTTTATTTTATTGATGTCATTTTGTAAAATTATGTAAAAGGGCTTCTTGCTCCGAAATTGTAATTTATTGTATTATTTTGGGCTTCATGCTCCAAGTTGTAATTTACTGCTTTCTTACTTCGAAAATGTAATTTATCACTTTATTATGGTTTTCATGTTGCAAGCTGTAATTTATTGCTTTCATTAGTGGATTTGTTATCTCAAAGTTGTAATTTACTTTTCCCAAATTGTAAGTTGTAATTTATCGCTTTCGATTAACGGATTGAGTTTTTGTTGTTCTAAATTCCTCTACCATTGATGTATGCAAAGTTACTAAAGTTCCTTGAAAAACTTTTAAAATGAGTCATCATTTGCATTGCCATCATGCATAATTTCACATGCCACATCACATGTTTTCTAGAGTCTCATTCTTGTTCTTTTTCCACCGAAGGTTGTCAAGCTGTCTCACCGATACGACACTCGGGCCAATCGTCAGAGGAAAATGGAAGATTTGGAACAGGAAAATCACGAACTTCGTGGGGAAGTTGCTACACTTCGTGCCGAGATGGAAAAGTTAATGGCGTTGGTGGAAAGTTTGGTGGCTGTTCAGAATCAGCCATCGACTACGGCTGCCGAGATTCAGACTTCAACTCCAGTGGTTTCCGAAATTGTTACAGTTCCTGCCTCCGCAACTCAAATCAACTCTCCGCTTCAACATCAGATGCCGAAAGGTTTTCCGTGGGGAATGCCTTACAACTTTGTGCCAGAGGGGTATCAGCCTACCGTACAACCTATATTTCAGTCTGCATTGTCTCTTCCTCAACCAGAGACAACTGCCATGCCGCCAGTAATTCCGTCTGTAACACCTTTTCCGCAACCAGTTATGACGACCGTTGCTCCTGTGGTCCACTCAGTACCATACTTGAATGAACCAGTTTATCCTGCCGAGCCCGCTGAAAGTTTGGGTCTTTTTGATAGAATGGAAGAATTTCAGGATCAGTTCCAGGAAATGCAGAAGGAGCTTAGAGCATTGAAAGGGAAGGATTTGTTTGGGAAGAGTACGCATGACCTTTGTTTAGTTCCGAATGTCAAGATTCCAGCGAAATTCAAAGTGCCAGATTTTGAGAGATATAAGGGTGATTCGTGTCCTAGAAGCCATTTGACAATGTACGTGAGGAAGATGTCCACGTACTCCGATGATCATGATTTGTTGATTCATTATTTTCAAGACAGCTTGACGGGTGCTGCTCTAAAGTGGTATATGGGTTTAGACAGCATTCGGATCCGCAACTTTAACGATCTTAGTGAAGCCTTTGTCCATCAGTACAAGTACAACGTTGACATGGCGCCGGACAGGGATCAACTCCGGGCAATGTCGCAGAGAGACCGAGAATCTTTTAAGGAGTACGCCCAGAGGTGGCGTGAAATTGCTGCTCAAATCTATCCACCTCTTGAGGAGAAAGAGATGACTAAGATATTTTTGAAGACTTTGGGGTCCTTTTACTATGAGAGAATGATAGCCAGCGCACCCAGTGACTTCACCGAAATGGTAAGCATGGGCATGCGATTAGAGGAAGGGATTCGCGAAGGGCGTTTGGTTAAAGAAGGGAGTCCGTCTGGCAGCGCGAAGAAGTTCGGAGGTGTTTTCCCGAAGAGAAAAGAGCAAGATGTCAGTGCTTTGTTTCCAGGTAGGCCTAGGAGAGGTTACTCTCACGTTGCGGCAGTCACTCCGGCTGTCCGCCCAGCTTTGGTAGCCCCATCTCATCAGATTCCGCCAACTCAACCACGGCCTTTTCAGCAGCAGCCTCGACAACAGGCTTATCCGTTCAACAATCAGAACCGTTCGCCCAGGAAACCGCAGTTCGATGCCATTCCTATGACGTATACCGAATTGTTCCCTCCTCTCATTAGAAAGAATCTCATCACAACAAAGCCACCTCCTGTCGCACCGAACAGTGCTTCTCCGTGGTACAAGGTGGATCAATTCTGTGAATATCATCAAGGGTCGCCGGGGCACAACCTTGAGAATTGCTTTGCTTTGAAGGCGGATGTGCAGAGGTTAATTAAGAATGGCATTTTGTCTTTTAAGGATGTTAATCCAAATGTCAGAGATAACCCTTTGCCCCGACATGGGGCAGCTTCTGTGAATATGGTGGAAGGTTATCCGGGGAAGTTCCGAGTTTTTCAAGTCGAGCACATCAGAGAATCATTGATCAGGTTACATCAGAGTTTGAGAAGACTTGCCTTTGTTAGGCACCAGCATGACTATGACGTTTGTGAGTTTTGTTCAAGAGAAGATGATTGTCCCATTGTGAAGGAGGACATTCAGAAGTTGCTAGATCAGAGAATTATCACTATTACCTATGACCGAAATCCTGAAGATGAAGTGAATGTTATCACCCCACAATTTAATTTACCAGAATCAGTAGAGATTGCTTACAACAGCCAGACTGCGGTTGTTGATCCTTTGATTATTTACCCACCTGGCCCTGTGCCTTATAGCTCAGACCAAGTCGTGCCGTACAAGTATAACGCCACCATGATCGAGAATGGGGTAGAGGTCCCCGTACCAACCAGACCGTCTTTTGTTAATATTGCCGATGTAAGTAGGGTGACAAGAAGTGGGCGTGTTTTTGCCGCAGTACCGTCGAGAAGACCACAAGTTCAAGTTAGGAGGCCCATGCCGATGGAGATTCCTGTAAGAAATGAAGAACCAAGAGTTGAGATAGGTCGATTCAGTGAACCTATCCCTCACCCTGAAGAAGATGAGATCTTAAAGCTTATCAAAAGAAGTGAGTATAAGATTGTGGACCAGCTCCTGCAAACACCTTCCAAGATTTCCTTGCTTGCCTTATTGAGAGATTCCGGTGCACATAGAGAGGCCTTGATGAAGGTCTTGGACCAGGCGTTCGTAGACCATGATGTGACAGTTGATCAGTTTGATGGGATTGTGGGAAATATAACCTCGTGTAACAACTTGGGTTTCAGTGATGAAGAACTCCCGGAGGAGGGGAGAAACCATAATATGGCTCTGCACATTTCAGTAAGTTGTGGAAACGATACCTTATCAAGTGTGTTGGTGGATACGGGCTCGTCGTTGAATGTGATGCCCAAGACCACGTTGTCTCGACTTTCATATCCAGGTGCTCCTATGAGGCCTAGTGGAGTAATTGTTAAAGCATTTGATGGTTCCAGGAAGACAGTTATTGGTGAAGTGGATCTTCCCATAGTGATTGGTCCCCATACTTTTCAAATCACTTTCCAAGTGATGGACATCCGTGCTGCCTACAGTTGTTTATTGGGTCGTCCCTGGATCCATGATGTCGGGGCAGTCACCTCCACGCTCCATCAGAGATTAAAGTTTGTGAGACATGGGAAACTAGTGATGATTGGGGGAGAGCAGGCCATGGTGGTAAGTCATTTATCATCATTTTCTTTTATTGATGCTGACGAGGATGTCGGGACCCAGTTTCAGGGCCTATCTGTTGCTAAGAATACAGTGAAGAAGCAAGGGGCATCCATCTCTTCTTTTGAGGATGCACGACGAGTGGTGGAAAGTGGTTCGGCCGAAGGATGGGGCCAAGTGTTGACGTTACCCGAGAACAAGTCTGGGGAAGGTTTGGGTTTTCATCCATTATCTGCAAGGGTCAAGAAGGAGGTGGTTGTTCGTCCAATTCAAGAGGTTTTCCGAAGTGCAGGGTTTGTGCATCCTGAGGTTGATGCTGTCATAGATGATGATTCCGAGGAGGATTTGCCCGTGTTTGTGACGCCTGGATTGGCTTGCCAAAACTGGATAGCTGTTGATATTCCTGTGGTTATGCATATTTCCGAGTAATGTTTTGTTTATTTTCCTTTTTTGAAAAAAATCGCTCTGCCCAAGGCGAAACGTATTTTGTGTCGGGCTATGAAAAATAATTCCTTTTGCTCTGCCCAAGGCAAAAGAGAAATGTCTGGGCTTTCTGTTTCAAGTAGTTCCCTTTTAATGAATAAAAATGTCATTTTGTCCACTGCTGTTTTATTTTTCACTTTTTCGGGAAATAATAATGAAAATTAATTAAGAACATGTTGTTTTATTTGCACAAATCGATTTCTAAAATAAAGCATAATCATGTGTGCAGATTACTTCATGACTTAACCATCGAAAACAATGATCCTATGCCCTCTCCCAACTTTGAATTCCCTGTGTTCAGAGCCGAAGAAGGGGATGATGAAGAGGTTCCTTTTGAGATTTCCCGTTTGATTGAGCAGGATGAGAAGGTCATTCAACCATTTGAAGAACCTGTAGAGTTGGTCAACTTAGGTGATGAAGAGGATAGAAAGGAAGTCAAAGTCGGAGCATTGCTTATCCCGGAAGTTAAGGAGAAAATGTTGGAGCTTCTCAGAGAGTATGTTGATGTGTTTGCTTGGTCTTACCAAGATATGCCAGGGTTGGATAACGCCATTGTGGAACATCGTTTACCGTTGAGACCCGAGTGTCCACCGATCAAGCAGAAGTTGAGAAGGACTCGTCCTGACATGGCTGACAAGATTAAAGAAGAAGTTCAGAAGCAGATCAACGCAGGTTTCCTTGTTACGTCGGTCTACCCTCAGTGGTTAGCCAATATAGTGCCTGTTGCAAAGAAAGATGGCAAAGTTCGGATGTGTGTAGACTACAGAGATCTGAATAGAGCTAGTCCGAAGGATGATTTCCCATTACCTCATATTGACGTGTTGGTCGACAGTACCGCCAAGTTCAAAGTTTTTTCTTTCATGGATGGTTTCTCCGGTTACAATCAAATCAAGATGGCGCCGGAAGATATGGAAAAGACCGCTTTCATTACACCTTGGGGAACTTTCTGTTATCGGGTTATGCCGTTTGGTTTGAGGAACGCTGGTGCAACATACCAAAGGGCCATGACTGCTTTGTTCCATGACATGATGCATAAGGAGATTGAAGTGTATGTGGATGACATGATTGCCAAATCACAGACTGAGGAAGATCACTTGGAGCATTTGTTAAAGCTATTCCAGCGTTTGAGAAAGTACAAACTCCGTCTGAATCCCAACAAGTGCACTTTTGGTGTTCGTTCTGGAAGACTTCTGGGTTTCATTGTCAGTCAGAAAGGTATTGAAGTAGATCCTGATAAAGTCAAAGCTATTCGGGAAATGCCCGCACCCAAGACGGAAAAACAAGTAAGAGGATTCCTTGGGAGACTGAATTACATTTCTAGGTTTATATCTCATATGACTGCTACTTGTGGGCCGATTTTCAAGCTTCTCCGAAAGAACCAAGGATGTGTGTGGACAGAAGATTGTCAGAAAGCTTTCGATAGTATCAAAGAATATTTGCTCGAATCTCCCATTTTGATTCCTCCGGTGGAAGGAAGACCTTTGATTATGTACCTGACTATATTGGAAGACTCCATGGGATGTGTGCTTGGTCAGCAAGACGAGACTGGAAGAAAGGAACATGCTGTATATTATCTGAGTAAGAAATTCACAGACTGTGAGTCTCGGTACTCGTTGCTTGAGAAAACCTGTTGTGCTTTAGCCTGGGCTGCTCGCCGTCTGCGCCAGTATATGATTAATCACACTACTTGGTTGATCTCCAAAATGGACCCAATCAAGTATATCTTTGAGAAGCCCGCCTTATCTGGAAGGATAGCCCGTTGGCAGATGTTGTTATCTGAATATGACATTGAGTATCACACTCAGAAAGCGATCAAAGGGAGTATTTTAGCTGATCATTTGGCTCACCAACCAATTGAAGACTATCAATCCATCAAGTTTGATTTCCCAGACGAAGATGTTATGTACTTGAAAGCTAAAGACTGTGAAGAGCCGTTACCTGAAGAAGGACCTGATCCTGAATCCCGTTGGGGTTTGATATTTGACGGAGCTGTGAATTCCTATGGAAATGGAATTGGGGCAATCATCGTTACTCCCCGAGGTACTCATATCCCGTTCACGGCAAGATTGAAGTTTGACTGTACGAACAACATGGCGGAATATGAGGCATGTATTATGGGTCTCGAAGAAGCAGTGGACCTTAGGATTAAAATTCTTGATATTTATGGAGATTCGGCACTGGTGATTAATCAAATCAAAGGAGAATGGGAGACTCGTCATCCTGGTTTGATCCCTTACAGAGACTACGCTAGAAGATTGTTAACTTTCTTCAACAAAGTGGAATTACATCATATCCCTAGGGATGAGAATCAAATGGCTGATGCTTTGGCTACCTTGTCTTCAATGTTTCAAGTGAATGATTGGAATGATGTGCCTACAATCCGGGTTATGCGCCTTGACAGACCTGCTCATGTGTTCTCAGTAGAAGAGGTTACTGACGACAAACTGTGGTTCTATGACATTAAACGTGTTCTTCAAACTCAAGAGTACCCGCCTGGGGCATCCAGTAAAGATAGGAAGACGTTGAGAAGATTAGCAAGCAGTTTCTTTCTCAATAAAGAGGTGTTGTATAAGAGGAATTATGACATGGTCTTGCTCAGATGTGTAGACAAACGTGAAGCAGACATGCTGATGCAAGAAGTGCACGAAGGATCCTTTGGCACTCATGCCAATGGACATGCAATGGCTAGAAAGATGTTGAGAGCTGGTTACTTTTGGATGGCAATGGAATCTGATTGCTGCAAATATGTGAAGAAATGTCATAAATGCCAGATTTATGCGGACAAGATACATGTGCCACCGACCCTCCTCAACGTTATCTCTTCACCTTGGCCTTTCTCTATGTGGGGCATTGATATGATTGGAATGATTGAACCCAAAGCTTCAAATGGTCATCGTTTCATCTTGGTAGCGATTGATTATTTTACTAAATGGGTGGAAGCAGCATCTTATGCTAATGTAACCAGACAGGTGGTAGTCAGATTTATCAAGAATCAGATCATTTGTCGGTACGGTATCCCGAGCAAGATTATCACTGATAATGGGTCGAATTTGAATAACAAGATGATGAAGGAGCTTTGTGAAGAGTTCAAGATCGAACATCATAATTCCTCTCCCTACAGACCGAAGATGAATGGGGCTGTCGAAGCTGCTAACAAGAATATCAAGAAGATTGTCCAGAAGATGGTGGTAACTTATAAGGATTGGCATGAACTGCTTCCGTTTGCTTTACATGGGTACCGTACTTCAGTCCGAACTTCAACGGGCGCAACCCCATTTTCCCTAGTTTATGGTATGGAAGCAGTACTCCCCGTGGAGGTTGAGATTCCGTCTCTGAGAGTGTTGATGGAAGCTAAACTTTCTGAGGCTGAATGGTGTCAAAGTAGATATGATCAGTTGAATTTAATCGAAGAGAAGAGATTGACAGCGTTGTGTCACGGTCAGTTGTATCAGCAAAGGATGAAGAAGGCTTTTGACAAGAAGGTTCGACCTCGCGAGTTCAGAGGAGGTGACCTTGTGCTCAAGAAGATATTATCTTTCCAACCTGATTCTAGGGGCAAATGGGCTCCGAATTATGAAGGACCGTATGTTGTTAAGAAAGTTTTCTCTGGAGGTGCCATGATTCTCACCAATATGGATGGTGAAGACCTCCCGCGTCCCTTGAACGCCGATGCAGTCAAGAAGTATTTCGCTTAGGCAGGTTTCGGGTCAAATCAGTCTCGGCATCTGAACACATTCTGGAATTCAAAGTTGTTAGGGAGAATAGTGATCATTGTTTTGTATGACCTTCTATTTCATGTACTATTTCCCCAAGCTTTTGTAAACCGTTGGAGTCGCATTGTTAGCGAACAACCTCGTATTAATGAAGTTTGAGCACTTATCTTTTGTGGGCAAAATTTTAATTTTTATGGAAAATACTTGAAACAAATTTACTTAAATGTCCTTATTTTAAAAATGTGTCGTGAATAACGAAAGGAATATTAACAGTTTGTTCCAAGGATGGTCAAGCCATGAAATGCAAAGCAGTACGGTAGTTTATCCTTGCATCATGAGCGTGTGTCGTTTCGAAATCGTCATGAGGGGTTGGTTGTGTTAAAATTGTGTTTTTTCGGGGTACTAAGTTTGGTGACTCCCCAGCTGTTCCAGCTGAGCTTTGTTCTGGCTATCTCGATCGGGGCGATTTCTGAAGTTTGGTACACTTTGTCTCATACCTTGATCTATTGATGTTAGAAGATTGGATTTGGATGTTCTTCTCCTCAGAAGACTTGGACCTTGTAGCGTGAGACCCTCCGACGTTGCTGTGTGTTTCCCGTTCCGTTTATCTTCCGTTTTTTCAAGATTGGCCGAGTATCTATTTTGCTGTGACATCTTATTATCTCCAAGATATTTCATCTGTCTGTTTCGTCAGCATAACATTCACTTATTCATCTACACTCATATCAGCATGCATATCCGCATTTGCCGTTGATTTTGAGTCATACCTTGTTTGTTCGAACAACGTACATATGTTCTTTCCAAGTAGAAAGTTAGCTTAGGCAGAAAACGTGCTTCCTTTCTAATTTGTTAGTACATCAATGCCCCATGGGCAAAATAATATAAAATTCTAAGGTAAAAAGACGTTACGCATCCTCTTTGGTGCAATGTAGGTGTTGAGAGTCTTCTCTTCGTGAAGTAGCCGAGTAAGTTCCAAAACCTTCTTCTCGCTTGCGTAGAATTGGGCTTCGAAAGTATCGCGCTCTCCCTTGAGCTGTATCCAACTCCTTTGTAAGTCTTCGAGTGATGTTCGCATGTCAGGATGTAGGAGGGTGTATGGAACCTCTCCTTCCATAACAGGCTCTATAATCACAGGGAGAATGGAGGAGTAAGGCATCATAAGACTTTGGGCGCGGGTTCATACCCACTTGAGGTAAGGCTCAAGGGGGATGGAATTCTTGTGTCCCAAGGTCTTATTGTCCACCTTGTTGGGCATCCTCCAAGCTCGAATGGACCTTTGTCGGAGTCCTTGGTTTTCGTTTTCGAAGTCGAAAACCAAACCTTGAATCATCATGTCATGTGGGCCATCCCTTCGGGCATACCCAAACTGTCTCAGTTAATATAAATGGAAAGTATGCATATGTACAACTTCAGCAAGTTAAGGACTACATTTTTGCTTCACAAATAGTGACCTAAGGATACCTAAATAGAGAGATAGAAACTTGAAAAATACCTTGTTCAGTTGAGTTTGGATATGGCAATGTGGGAACTTTGAGTGAGGCCTGAAGATCGTGTGAGCTTCCTTGAGGTTCCCTCAAGCTTCTCTAATGCTCAGCTTACCTTGTAGATGCTTGAATCTCCCTGTAGAAGTCAACCTGCAAACCTCCAAAATGAAAATGGTGAAGCTTGAAACAGGGCACACAGTTGCAAGACAAAGGCTTGGATAGTTTAGGTGTGATATATGTAATGTGTTTGAAGTCTTAAAATGAGAAACGCACGAGCCAATATTGATTTGGAAAGGGTTCTGCAGATGATGCCCTGTTTGGGCAGAAAAATGTGATTTTGGTGTTTGAGAATGTTTGGGATGCTATAGATTTGTGTATTTTCTTGTTACAAAGTTCTGAAGTTGTTTCAAATGATGCTAAGGCCTCCCTTTAACAGATACACAAGTTGTCTTGACTTTTGCAAGTTTGCTTGCTTTTGAAGAAAGTTGACATGACCAATGCCAAAGGCCTGTACAGGCTTGCTTGCTAGCTGCATAGGGTTGGTGTACTTTGCCTGATGTTTGTGGATCTTGTTTGCAACAAAAGATCAGGTCCGTGGCTCAAGATTTGCAAAGTTACAAAAAGCAAGCTTTATCAAAATGGTATTATGAACTTTATGCCATTTTTGGATTAATTCAATGTACAATGCTCCAAAGATCAAAATAAAGTCATTGTCCACTGAATTAGCATTCAATTATGGAGTGTAGAAAGGATTAGGACCTGTAATACCAAGTACAAGCATGCTAGGACAGATTTGCAACTTGAACCATTGTGAAAATACCTTGAACAAAAGTGATAAATTGCCATTTTCATTTCTTCGATTCTCCCTAACCATAAATGATCTTGAAGAGTTCTTTGACATTTTGGAAAGATTGTAACATTATATACAATCCATATTTGAAATTCAACTTGAGATACCTCTTGTAACTAGGTGAAAAGTTGCCATGAAGTTAGGTCAAAAATCTGCCTAAACTAGGGCAAAATTTCACAAAGTTAAAAAGTTTATGGACCCCTATTCAAAAAATCATAACTTGAGATCCAAGCATCTTTTGGGAAAACTTTGTGAATAAAAGTTGTATATTTAATGGAGGACTACAACTTTCATGTTGGAAGTTTTCTTTGAATCCAATTGCATCATGGTGAAAAAGTGGTGGAAAGTTGGGGAAAAATAAGAAATTTTCCATACTTAGAAATTTTCTAAGTTATGAAAATTTTTCAAATTAAACCCTAATTTGAAAATTTGATTTTCTTGATCAACAAGTTTCACATTTTGACATATCTTGATGAATTATGACCCTTGGCACTTGATTTTGACCAAAAAGTCAAAGTTTGACTTTTCAGTGTACAGTTGATTTTTGATCAGTTGACTGGAAAATTCATCTGTCAATCCTATGCATTTGAGATCTTTTGAACTATGTGATTAGGTCAAGATGATTCTATTGAGTCCTTGAAATCATTCTTGAACCCAATTGGTCATTGGCTAGGTTAAAAATCAGAAATTGCCCTTTCTCAGTAAAAACCCTAATTTTGACCATTTTGCCCTTTTGATGATCTGATCAAATTTCTCGAGGAGTTGTGATCCAAACTTGATCAAATGATACATAGGAGCCTAAAATGTTGTCGTGGATCAAAATTTATGATGTTTGACTGTAAATTGGCCATGGTTGACCTTTTCCCCAATACAGCTGATTTTTAGGTCAATTGTCCAATTGACTGGGCAAAAATGTGATTCAAGGCTTGAAACTTGGTTTGAGCAATCTTAGGGGTCCAAGATGGTGTATGAAAGTCACATGAGGCATTGGTGGTCCAAAAATCCTTGTGCAAACTCAAACCCTAATTTCAGGTCATCAGTGCAAGATGAGGTCTTGAGTTGAGCAAACCCTAATCATATCTGGAGTCCAAGCAGTCTTGTGAGGAAAATCTTGATAATATGAGAGGGAAAATTTTGGGGTACAACAGCCTGGAATCGACCAGATTGTGGTATAACTCAAATTCAAGCTATGAAGCCCGGAAATCGGCCGGATAATATCTTGATTTCTCAAAAATACTACGAAGCCTAGAATCGACCAGATAGTGGTATATCTTAAACACAAGCTTTGAAGCCCGGAAATCGACCGGAAAATAGCTTAACTCTACAACAAGTTATTGTGAAGCCTGGAAATTGACCAGATAGCATTACAAGATACCATGAAGCCTGGAATCAACCAGATAATAGGTATAATACACCGTGAAGCCTGAAAGACGACCAAATAATGGTATAGGACAGTGTGAAGACTGGATCACGACCAGATAGCAGCAAAAGACACTGAAGCCTGGGACACGACCAAATAACTGTATAAGGTACTACGAAGCTTGGAATTCGACCAAATAGCAGTTTACCCGGCCAATTACTATGAAGCCCAGAAATCGACCGGATATTAGTATGCCTTAAATTCAATTTGAAGCCCGGATGCGATCAGATAACCACTTGATTCCTTCTGAAGCCTGAAGTACGACCAGATAAGAATATAGAAATTGCAAAGCCTGGAAAACGACCAGATAGCAAGTTTAATCTCATCTCCCAATAAGTCACTGTGAAACCTGGAGCACGACCAGATAGCATTCAATCTTATTTTCCTCAACAAATAATTGCAAAGCCTGGAGCACGACCAGATAGCAGTTCATTGTCACCGCCTCGATTAAGAAGATAATTCCCCAATAGAGTAACAGACAACTAAAGTTCCTAAAACTCTATTTCTCTCAAGACAGAGACCAGCATTCCCCAACATAGTCCTCCTCAACAACAGGTGTACAGGCTCTCGCAAAGGAATCTCTTATGCGATCGACACTTTTTCTGATGGCATCTTTAAGCCCATCTTCCGACATCAACCTCCAAATGGCATATATAAGCCCATTCCCAATATCGCAAGACCAATACCACTTCATGCGAGTGCAAATTTCTGGGCACTCTAGTGTTCAATCATTTTCCACCTTCGGATCACGAAAGGCAGACGAGCCAATCTACATCCTCAGGTTTAAGAAGATTGAACAGGGGAAGATGTTGTACCCCAAAATTTTCCCTCCCATATTTCTCAATACATTTCAAGTAAGGTCCTAAAATTGCTCAAGGAAGTCCAAGGGTTGACCAGACAAACTCTCTTCTAAGGCAGTCTACCTCAAATTAGGGTTTCAGTTTGCATAAAGATGTTTGAGTCCAAAG
This sequence comes from Vicia faba, assembly GCA_948472305.1. Classification (NCBI taxonomy): domain Eukaryota; kingdom Viridiplantae; phylum Streptophyta; class Magnoliopsida; order Fabales; family Fabaceae; genus Vicia; species Vicia faba. Next base: position 752,839,237 of record OX451740.1, on the reverse strand, counting down.
GATCCCAAATCCTCACTATCATCCTAATATGTTCTCAAGATAATTTATGTCAAGTTTCAAGCCTTGCAGAGGAAATTTGCTCAATCAATTGCTCAAAGGCCTGAAAATCGACTGTGTTAGGGCAAAAGTCAATTGTGGCCCACATACAGTCAAACTTCAAGATTTTTGGTCAACATTCTCATTTTTAAGTATTATTCATCATTTGATCAAGGGTTGATTAAGATTCCTCAAGGATTGCTCACAATTCATCAAAACCCAAAAGTTGCTAAATTAGGGTTTTGCAGGAAAAGTCAACTCAACTTTGACCAAGCATAAATTTCTCATACTTTATCAAAAATGACCCATCCAAAGCTAATTTTTAAGAGGATGAAATCCCCTACGTTTCATGTTCATCTCCCAAGTTCAAGATATGCACTCACAAGAAGATATGAAATTGGACATTATAGGTCATTTTGGAAAGTCAACAAAAACACCTTTTGGGTCAAAGCTTCATACATAAACATGGAAGACTCAGTTGAGATGAGACCAAAAGGGTTGCTTAGAGTACATCTTAAGCTTTCTAAAAAGTCCAAGAACACCTCTCTAGGGCCAAAATTGATAGAGTTATGCATTGGCCAAGTTGACCCTTTTTGCAAAATTGCCAAAAGTCAAAAGTGTCCAAAATTGCATTTTTTGCTAAATGGGTCCAACTTTTTATGCTTGCATTGAGTTTGTAATGTGATCCACGACCCATGATCCCTTACATTTGTCATTCTTTTATTTTTGTCATTTATTTTGATTTTATTTCATTTAAATCAAATAAAATCAAAATAAAATAATGAAAATATCAAAAGCTAATTAAATCTTGAGATTTTATGCATGTTTAGGTTCACTATACAGCTGGAAGTGAGATCAAATTGTGCAAGACTCATATGGACACAAAGAGATTGGATTTGCTTAATTTGGAAAGATTTTGTACAAAGATCAAATCATGAATCAATATTCATAATTGGAGAAGATTTGAAACCAATTGTAACCCTAATTCATTCTTGGATACATAAGGGACAAATGCACATAAAAAACAAAGAGGTTGGAGGCGTGCAAAGAAAAAGAACCAGTTTCAAAAAATTCAAGAAAAGTTGCAAACTGATTTCTAGGTTTCAGGACACCTCAAGGCATTCTAGTCACACCAATCAATTGTTGGACTCCCCAGGATCAAGATTCAATCGCTAGCAAGCTTCCCCATGCTCAGAATCACCCTGTAAGGTTCACACGGTTTGCCTCTTTTCTTGAATTCAAATATATTGATTCCGGCATATTTAGCATGATTGATTGGTATATTTATAATCCTTGAGATGTTTGCAAACTAATGGCTATATTCAATTGCATTTTTATGGATTGAACCTGAAACTGCCATTGTTAGGGTTTGAGATTGTGTTTTAGGGTTTCTTGATACATGCAAAACCAGGCCAAGAAATGGATACTGGAACGATCGTGGCATCCAGACCAATCGATCCCTGTTCTTTAAATCTGTTTATCATGTGTATTTTTGATGTTTGAGGCACGCAAGTTATAGCAACAGCGCCATGTCTGTAGGTAAAGGTTTAGAGTTTTAAATGAAGGTTCCATGGAAGAAGATGATAGCGTGTCACAGCCTGACTGGCCGATTCAAATTCTGGCGCGTTATTCTGGCCAGAAGCCTGTAGTTCTGATCTATTTGTTTGTTTCTATTATATTGATAAACTAACACCCAGCGCAGTTGGTCAGAAGAAGGAAGTCAGAAGCTCATGATTCTGGATTCGATCCCAGGTGTGAGCTTTTGGCATTTTTCCCCTTTGTGTTCACCAGATTCAGCGTCTGCACTTTCTGAGGGTCATCTTCTGGTTCCATCAACCAGAACCAGATCAGGCGTTCTCTGGTCATCTTCTGGACCCATCAACCAGGACCCGGTCAAGCATCCTCTGGCCATCATCTTCTGGACCCATCAACCAGGACTAGATCAAGCATCCTCTGGTCATGATCTGCTGGACCCACCATCCAGGAGTAGGCCCAGTATCACCATCCTCTGGACCACCATCCTCCGGACCATCATCCTCTGATCAGAGTCGCTGACACCAGGCCCATTCTTTCTTTTCTTTAATATTCTTTTATTTAAATTAATTTGTTTAATTATTTTCTAACAAAATCAATTTATTTTTTCACAAAAAATCATAAATCAAGTTTCACAAATTTAGAATTAGGTTTTTTTTTTATTTTATCTAATTTAATTTAATTTAATCTCATTTAACTTAGGTTAATTCTAACTTTTTATATATTTAAAATCAATTATAAAAAATTAGGGTTAGCTTGTGATTTAATTTTTATTTCTTTCTCAAATAAAATAAAAATACAAAAATATGTTAACTTAATTATTTTTCTTAACTTAAATTAATTAGTAATTAGGGTTTTATTTATTCAATTAAACTATATTTTTCTTAAATAATACCAAAACCACAAAAAAATGATTTTTTTCTTTCAATTAGGTTTAGATGGGGTCAAAACCCTAATTCCTTTTCATTCAATTCATCGTGCGCATTTATTATTTTTGCAATATTATTGTAACTGCTCACGGTATGTAATAGCTTAATTAGGATTTTCTTCATTCATCGTTTTTGCGGGTTTTTTTTTGCTATGTAATTAATCCCTACCCCGAAGCCTTGTAATAGTGTAGGTTTTATTTCTCACATTTTAATTCTCGCAAATATTAACTGTTTAGATGTATGTTAATAGGATTGTATGACAAGATTGCATGATAATTTTAAAATGGCTAGAAAACTCTAATGTGCAAAGATAATAACTGAAATCAAATCACTCGCACATGCGCACTCTTAGGGTATACTCTCACTTCGGTTGCCTTCGGTAAATGGTCATTAAGTATAGGGTGTCTTAGTGGTTGCCCTCCTGTCTAAACAAAGATCAAATGTTCCGTTCGGAAATGTTGCCTCGGAAAGGTTGCCTCAGAAACGTCGCCTCGGAAATGTTGCCTCGAATGTGATCTTAAGACTTTAGGGTTATTACTAAGACGTCCTAACATTGCTTTGGTGATTGTACATCCCTTTCTAATTGACCCTTACAACTCCAACGACGGTGCTTCCTATTTCTCAATAGTAGGATAGAACTGTTTAAAGGAAACAGGAACATAAACGATCTTTTTTTGAGTAGGTAGATGCTAGTAGGTACTTGCTCAAATCAAACAAACTTTTATCACACCAAACACTTTTTTCAAACAAAGTTTTTAAAACAACTTCTTAAAACTCTTGAGGACAGAAACAAGGGTTAAAACGAAGTAAAATAAAACTTTTCAAAACAAACACACACAAGAAATTTTAAAAGATGAGCAAGTACCTAGGAGCCCGTGGAAAACCACAGATAGAAAGGATGCTAACACCTTCCCTTTCTATAATCTACCCCCCGTACTCAAAATCTCGAAAAAAGGAATTTTTCTGGGTTTTTTTCCTTTCCGGTTGGATAAAATAAAAGTCGGTGGCGACTCTTGCTTACCGCGACATTTTGCGAATAAAAAACGCAAAAATGCAAACCAGCATTTTTCAAAACAGTCGGTTCTGCCACCGTATCACAGGGGTTGCAAATAAAATTAAATCCTAAGCTACTATTACAACCATATTGAATGGGTAAGAATGTACAAGGAAATGTGAAATGGACTTGTTTTGTTTAAGAAAAGAAGTAAGTTTTGTTTAAGAAAATATTTTTGATCTCTTTGTTTTAAGAAATAAAATAAAGCATGCAAAATGTAAAATGTTTTTGGTGTTTTTGATTAGTTAAAATAGAAGCGATAGCAAAAAATAGTAAGGAAAAAAAAGAAAATAGAATCAGTGCATTGCTGAATTAAAAGAGATCAGAAGTTCTGACTTTGGCGTGCTACAAAAACAGAAATCATATTAGTAGAAATAGGTAAAGTCGAAAGTTTTGGGTCTGCTGGGAACAAAGAAGATTTCAGAAGTTCTGATACCACTGGCAGAACTTAGTCTCCCTCTCCATGCTAGTCAGAACATCTGCAACTTGGTCATTTCTCAACAGAACAGAAGATGCACATATAACAGTTATGGCAGGTTTCATAGTGTTTCAGAAACAAGAGATATCAGAACTATAAATCAGAAGCAAGCATGAATTTGCTAATCCTAATTTCATTAAGAAGTTCTGAACTAATTTACTTCCTACTTAGGCATACAAATACGTGAAACCTCAGAATACGTACAGCATCAGAATCATGATGTCTACCTTGTATTTTTGAACATGAAAATCTGACAATGCCTAAGTAATATGATGAGAGTCAGCAGAAGCTTACCTTGTAGCTGGAAAATACTTTGTGAGCTGGAGTCTGGTTCTGAACTCTGGTGATGTTCTCGATAGCTTCTTCACGTACTCAGCAGGCTGGAAGCTTTCAACTTGGGCTATGAATGATTAGAGAAATTCTGGAACAACAAAGGGGGCAAAGTTATGACTTCCTTGAGGTGAATATGGATGGAGAATGTGTTACAGTCTGAACACAGAAGTTAGGATGGTTTCTAAATGTATATCAGAAATTGTATGGATGGTTTTGGTCAAAAAATACTTGAGGAAAAAAATGGAGTCTAAATGAAAGAATCAAAAGCTAACGGGTTTTTGTATTTTTGTATTTGCAGTTTTGGACTCTTGGAATTTTAGCAGGGGTTCAAGGCTTTTTCTTTCTAAAAAATTCCACCCTTTTACAGTTTCCAATAAAGTCTAATTTATAGGCAAAGGTTTAGTAGCTTGGAGAGGTCAAGGGGCATCACCATCATAAACTAGGCGCTGACTTGCTCTTGAAGTAAATTCAAATAGGTATAGTGGTTATCAGTTTTAGCAGCGCCTAAGCTGGATTTGTAAGCAGGAATTAAGGAAAGGTAACCTCAAAAGCAAAAGCAACGTATGAGTCCAGCACACTTTTGTATAAAAGTTTGCTTTTCCAAGACAATAAAGGTACTCCTATGCCACACGTGGGGAAATATTTATGGATAAAGACTCAAAAGTGGTTGTGAGCATTAAATGATGATGAGATTTATCAAACCAGAAATCCTGCAATGTGAGATTTTGCATCATTGCTTAATTCTGGGTCAGAGGTTCAGCTTCAGCATAATTTAGAATAAACTCCAACTTCTGATCTTTGTATCTCCTTGCTCCAGCATGTTCTGAAGGAGCTCTCAGACTTTCCAGGAAGCTTGCAACACGCTTGGTAAACCTTTTTTGAACTACCATTGCAAACTCTGACTGAATCTTTGTGAAAACTGGCCCAGAAGTTGTAACCAAACTCTGTCTTGGAACTGTCCAGAATTTGCTGAGTACTTCAGTTTCATGGACGTGTCTTTGAGGAGTCATAACTTGAAATCCCAGCATTTCTAGGAGAAGTTTTGTTCTGTAATGTTTCAGATCTTGTTTGAGTCCATAACTCTTGTGTTAGAAGTTAATCCAGAATCAGCTTGCATCATGGTGATAATCTGATCAGAAGTTTTGAGCTTGTCATATTTCTTAAACACTTAGAAAAATTCTAAGTATTTAGAAATTTGACTTTTCCAAAGTAACTTTTGACTTTTGAATTTCTAGGTGAAACAAACTTCATATCTCAATATGTCTTGATGAAATATGACTCTTGAAACTTGATTTTGATCCAAAAGTAAAAGTTTGACTCTTTAGTGTGCAAATGACCATTTTGCCCTTGTGAATGACTTTCTTGAAAAATTTGTAATTCAAAGCTTGGAATTGGATGGAAGCAAACCTGGGGGTCCAGGGTGATGCTTTGAGAAATGAGAGGGAAAATTTTGGGGTACAACAGCTGCCCCTATTCAATTTTCTTAAACCTGGAGAGTTAGATTGGAGGATCTGCCATTCGTGACTTGAAGGTGGAAGATGATTGAACACTAGAGTGCCCATAAAATTGCACTCGACGATGTTGTGGTTGATTATAAAGGGGATGGGCTTAAAGATGCCATTTGGAGAAATGATGGACAATCGTTGGAGATGGGCTTATAGATGCCATCTAGAGGTGATTGTATATGGACTGTATTTGAGTGATAGAATGACATTCGAATCTTGATCGTATCTTGATTGTATTTAAATGAGTGACAGAATGACATCCGAATCTGGATCGTATATGAACTGTATCTGAAAGTTGAATCTAGTATCAAGATGTCATCTGTGTCTGGAGCGTATCTGAACTGTATCTGAGAGTGGAATCTGAATGAGTATCAGAATGGAATCCGTGTCTAGATCGTATCTGAACTGTATCTAAAATCTGAATCTGAATGAGTATCAGAATGGCGTCCATGTTTGGAGCGTATCTGAATTGTATTTGAATGAAAGAATGTCATATGAATCTTGATTGTATCTTTATCGTATCTTGACTGTATTTGAATGAGTGATAAAATGACATCTGAATCTGGATCGTATCTGAACTGTATTTGAATGAGTGACAGAATGACATCTGAATCTGGATCGTATCTGAACTGTATATGAAAGTTGAATCTGAATGAGTATCAGAATGGCATTCGTGTTTGGAGCGTATCTGAACTGTATTTGAGAGTGGAATCTGAATGAGTATCGGAATGGCATACGTGTCTGGAGCATATCTGAACTGTATCTAAAATCTAAATTTGAATGAGTATCAGAATGGCGTCCGTGTATGGAGCGTATCTGAATTATTTCTGAAAGTTGAGTCTGAATGAGTATTAGAATGGCATTCGTGTCTGGAGCGTATCTGAACTGTATCAAAAGTTGAGTCTGAATGAGTATCAGAATGGCGTCCGTGTTTGGAGCGTATCTGAACTGTATATGAGAGTTGAATTTGAATGAGTATCAGAATGGAATCCGTGTCTGGAGCATATCTGAATTGTATAAAATATGAAATCTAAATATGAATGAGTATCAGAATGGCGTCTGTGTCTGGAGCGTATCTGAACTGTATCAAAAGTTGAATCTGAATGAGTATCAGAATGGCATCCATGTCTGGAGCGTATCTGAACTGTATCAAAAGTTGAATCTGAATGAGTATCAGAATGGCATCCGTGTCTGGAGCATATCAGAACTGTATCAAAAGTTGAATCTGAATGAGTATCAGAATGGCATCCGTGTCTGGAGCATATCTGAACCGTATCAAAAGTCGAATCTGAATGAGTATCAGAATGGCATCCGCGTCTGGAGCGTATCTGAACTGTATCAAAAGTTGAATCTGAATGAGTATCAGAATGGCATCCGTGTCTGGAGCGTATCTGAACTGTATCAAAAGTTAAATTTGAATGAGTATCAGAATGACATTCGTGTCTGGAGCGTATCTGAACTGTATCAAAAGTTGAATCCGAATGAGTATCAGAATGGCATCCGTGTCTGGAGCGTATCTGAACTGTATCAAAAGTTGAATCTGAATGAGTATAAGAATGGAATCCGTGTCTGGAGCGTATCTGAACTGTATCAAAAGTTGAATCTGAATGAGTATCAGAATGGCATCCGTGTCTGGAGTGTATCTGAACTATATCAAAAGTTGAATCTGAATGAGTATCAGAATGACATCCGTGTCTGGAGTGTATTTGAACTGTATCTGAAGACTTTGAACATTGTTAATGGTAGTTGTTGATTAATCTTATCCTGAAAAAGGTAAAATGTTAGCTAATATACAATGTTATGTTGTATGAAATGCATAGCATAAGGCATTCGTGTCATCAATGTTTATGATATATGGGTGCGATGTATGCGTATGTGAGCTAATCTTCCGTACTGCTCTTGGATTTGGGAAAATAGATCCCTGACTGCTGCTGAGGATATGGAATATAAGTCTTCATGTTATGAAGTCTAAGTGTTGATGAATTTCTCCTTAGAGAAATAAACTCTGTTGTAAGGGAAATGCTATGTACTACTTGAAAAATCCTTCTTGGGGAATCCTGAGAAATTTGGCGACTTCTACCGGAGAGTGATAATTGGAAGTTTTATTCCGCTGGGAATTAAACTGCACATTATGGGGGATTTCATGGAAATAGCTTAGAGAGATTTCCCTATCCCTTAAATCCATCAGCGACTGTCTTCCTATTTTGTTTATTTGTAAACAGTAATTATGTTCAAATGCATATGTTTAAAAATAAATCAATGGACGTTTTTGTAAACAAAACACAAGAGTAAAGAAAAACAGATAGTTTTACACTTTCAAAGGGATATCTTTGTATTGACTTTGAGTAAGTATTTTTGTACAATGGGACAAACATTCTAGTAAGAGAATGCCGTCGTAAAAATGAAAATTTTTGATACAAAATAAAGATAGCTATGTGTAATAATCCCATGGGGTTCCCATTCTGCTATAGCCTTCATGTCTCTGGTCATCTTTTCTATTTGTTGCCTCGTCCGAAGATGATTGAATTGATCAGAACCTCTGAGTTTTTCAGTTAAAGCCAAAGGTTATCCGTAAGGTGATCCAACGGGACATAGTCATACGCTTTAATTACCTAACTTTTGCCTGGACCGCCCTTTCGTGTTTTCAGTCCACCGGGAAACCCTTTTTTGCTCAAGTCGCCCTTTCGGGTTTTCAACTTGCCGGGTGTACATGTTTTTTTGTTTTATCCCTAATTTTTTACCGAACCTTTTTGGTTCGATGGGATGCCCTTGTTTTTCCTAGGTATATCAACCCAGCGGGTCTTCTTATGCGTAGTATCTTTTGACTATGTCTGCATTTGCAGGGTGCGGTAGGTCATCACCATCCGTGTTGGTTAAGATCATTGCGCCATCAGAGAATATGTTTTTGATTACAAATGGTCCTTCGTATGTAGGAGTCCATTTGCCCCTGGGATCACCTTGCGGCAGTATGATGCGCTTGATCACCAGATCTCCAACTTGATATACTTGTCGTCTGACCTTCTTGTTGAAAGCCTTGATCATTCGTTTTTGATACATTTGACCATGACAGACAGCAGTAAGTCTTTTCTCATCAATCAAGTTTAATTGATCAAGTCGAGTCTGGATCTAATCGTCTTCATTCAGCCCTGCATCCTTCATAATTCTCAGAGAGGGGATCTGGACCTCAATAGGTAAGACAGCCTCCATGCTGTATACCAGAGAATAGGGTGTTGCCCCGGTTGATATGCGAGATATGGTACGATATCCGTGGAGAGCGAATGGTAGCATCTCATTCTAGTCTTTGTATGTGACTGTCATTTTCTGTATGATCTTTTTGATATTCTTATTTGCAGCTTCGACCGCACCATTCATCTTTGGCCGGTAAGGGGAAGAATTGTGATGCTGGATCTTGAATAGCTCGCACAAGGCGGTGATCATAGTATTGTTCAATTTTGTACCATTTCCTGTAATGATCTTCTCCGGGATACCGTAATGACAGATGAGATTCTGCTTGATGAACCGGGCGACAACATTCTTGGTAACGGAAGCGAAAGAAGCTGCCTCCACCCACTTGGTAAAATAGTCAATGGCCACTAAAATAAAGCGGTGTCCATTGGATGTTGTTGGCTTGATTTCCCCAATCATATCAATCCCCCACATAGCAAAGGGCCAAGGAGCCATCAAGACATTCAGAGGAACCGGAGGTATGTGCACCTTGTAAGCATAGATCTGACACTTATGGAAAGTTCGAGAGTGCTAATAGCAATCTGCTTCCATGGTAGACCAGTAGTTTCCTGCCCGTAGGATTTTCTTTTCCATCGTATGCCCACTGGAATGGGTGCCAAAAGTGCCTTCATGTAATTCAGCCATGATCCTTTCAGCTTCAACCTTGCCTACGCACCGAAGTAACACAGAGTCATGGTTGCGTTTGTAAAGAATGTCATTACTAAGGAAGAATTTAGCATAGAATCTCCTTAAGAACTTCTTATCATTGACTGAAGCTCCTTCTGTGTATTCTTGAGCCTCGAGATACCTCTTGACTTCGTGAAACCAAGGCTGGTCCACTACTTCTTCAGTATTAATCTCATGACAGTGTGTTGGTTCATCCCTTTGTTCAATGGTGGTCTGGGGAGCCTCATTATCCCATTTAAGTTTAAACATAGATGACATTGTGGCTAGTGCGTCGGGAAGATGATTTTCTTCTCGCGGGAAGTGCTCGAAGGTAATCTTCTCAAAATGTGGGAGCAACGTCAAAACATGTTCTTTGTAAGGGATAAGGTTAGGGTGTTTGGTGTCCCACTCCCCTTTGATCTGGCTAATAACCAAAGTTGAATCTCCGAATACATTCAAAGATTTGATCCCCAAGTCTATGGTAGCTTTGAGACCAAAGATGCACTCTTTGTATTCCGCCATGTTATTTGTACAATTGAAGCAGAGTCTTGCCGTAAATGGAGTATGAAATCCTTCAGGAGATATGAGTACAACACCAATACCATTGCCGAGTGCGTTAGATGCCCCATCAAAAACCAGGGTCCATCGGGATCCTTGTTCAGGTTCGTCATATGGTCTGGATTCTTCATAGTCGTTTACCATCATGATGTCCTCATCTGGGAATTCGAACTTCATGGACTGGTAGCCTTCTACAGTTTGGTGAGCAAGGTGATCAGCTACCCTTTATTGCTTTTTGGGTAGTATATTGTATGTCATATTATGTCAGGATCATCTGCCATCTCGCTATTCTCTCAGAGAGTGCAGGTTTCTCGAAGATGTATTTTACTGGATCCATTTTAGATACCAACAAGGTAGTGTGGGTCAGCATATACTGTCTTAGCTGGCGAGTATCCCATTCCAGAGTGCAGCAATTTTTCTCGAGCAGTGAATATCTTGTTTCACAGTCGATAAACTTTTTGCTCAGGTAATAAATAGTGTGCTCTTTTCGGCCAGACTCGTCATGCTGCCCCAACACACACCCCATTGAATTTTCCAACACGGTCAGATACATAATCAATGGTCTTCCCTCGACTGGTGGCATCAAAATAGGAGGCTCTTGCATGTATTCTTTGATCTTGTCTAAAGCAGTTTGGCATTCATCATTCCATTTGACTACTTGATCTTTCTTCAATAGTTTGAAGATTGGTTCACAAGTAGCTGTCAGGTGAGAAATGAATCTGGAAATGTAGTTCAAACGTCCCAAGAATCCTATGACTTCCTTTTCAGTACGAGGAGCAGGCATCTCTTGTATAGCTTTCACCTTGGCAGGATCTACTTCAATACCTTTATTGCTGACGACAAATCCTATGAGTTTACCAGACCTTACTCCAAATGTGCACTTATTTGGTTCAACCTCAGTTTGTACTTTTTTTTAATCTCTCAAACAGTTTCTGTAAATGATCAAGATGCTCTTCTTCAGTTTGAGATATAGCTATCATGTCGTCCACATAGACCTCTATTTCGTGATGTATTATGTCGTGAAATAGAGCTACCATGGCACGCTGATAGGTTTCCCCGCATTCTTCAGTCCGAATGGCATAACCTTGTAGCAGAATGTGCCCCATTGTGTGACAAAGGTTGTCTTCTCCATGTCCTCAGGCACCATTTTGATTTGGTTATAACCTGAGAAACCGTCCATGAAGGAAAACACTTTGTGTTGTGCAGTATTGTCAACTAGGATGTCAATGTGAGGAAGTGGGAAATCATCCTTAGGGCTTGCCCTATTTAAATCTATGTAGTCCATGCACATTCTCACCTTGTCGTACGTTTTGGGAACGGGAACAACATTGGCAACCCATTATGGATAGGAGGTGACGACCAAGAATCCAGCGTTGAATTGCTTCATGACTTCAGCTTTAATCTTTTATGACATATCTGGCCGTATTCGACGGACCTTTTGTTTTACCGGTGGGCAATCCTCTTTTGTAGGTAGACGATGTACCACAATATCTACATCAAGTTCTGGCATGTCTTCATACGACCAGGAAAATACCTCAACACATTCGTGTAGCGACTGAATCAGACGCTCTTTGACACTGGGTTCCAGATTGACACCCACCTTGACTTCTCTTTTTTCTTCCTCGGTACCTAGGTTGATTGTATCCACAGGTTCCTCGTGGGGATGAATGGTCCTCTCTTCTTGTAGTAGTAATCTGGAAAGTTCCCCTGGTACTTCACAATCTTCCTCAATTTCGTCTTTGGCTTGGTAGATTATATTTTCAGAGTCACAGAAGGCCATAGAAGAATTGTTACCCATGGGATCCCGAATGGATGTAGACCTGCAGTGTGAGTGTGTGTAAGGGTATAACTATCTTTGAATGAAAATGTAAAAAATAAAAACAATGATCACAAAGTTTGTATGCAAAACGTCCATGATTCATTGATGTCATATGGAAATTAGATAATAACCCTTACAAATGGACCATTGCGCCTCGGGTAAGACACAAGGTTTGAATTGTTTTAATATTACAGATCCAACAAAATGTAAAGACAAATTACTGTGGGATAAAAGTGATCGGGACGAAATATCTAGCCTCCCAATTGCTGAGCCCTCCACTGACAGTTGGGAAGATCCAATCTTCCAGGTTACAACCATCTTCATCATCCTCTATCGTATAGACTTCACGGTTGCTGATCTTCAGGGGTGGTCCTCCAGCACGAGCGTGACGTACAAACTTCTGAGCATTTGAAGTGAAACCCATGCCAAATTTGTCATACTTGTATGGGATATCTGGGAGTTGTCCCCAGATAGTGCACCCACCTTCTTCTATCACTGCCTTTGCATCCTTCAAAGATGACATCTTGAGTGGAGGCCTTGTGATCTTGGGAACAACCCTGGTTACTGCCACATCTTGTGGAAATTCCTCAAAGTGTTGGAATGGAGTTTCAATAAATTTGCCATCTAACTCCACATATCTGAAGGAATTCAGATGGCTGGTCATATACTCTTCTTCTCCATGAATAGTGATAATCTTCCCTTGAATCGGGTACTTCAGCATTTGGTGCAATGTAGAAGTGACAGCGCCAACATTGTGAATCCACGGTCTGCCTAGCAAGCAGGAATATGAGGGGGCAGATATCCATTACATAAAAAGTTGAATCAAATGTTTGGGTTCCAACTTTTATGGGGATATCCACTTCCCCATGCACCATCCTTTTTGATCCGTCAAAGGCCCTTACTACTATGTTACTCGGCTTTAATGCCAATCCCTCACAATGAAGCCTATCAAGAGCCTTCTTAGGCAATACATTCAGAGATGAGCCAGTGTCCACCAAAACATGAGCCAAGGTTGTGCCCCTGCATTCAACCGAGACATGCAATGCCTCATTATGCTTTCTTCCTCTTGGCGTTAAATCAACATCCGAAAAACCTAGACCATTATCTGCGGTCAAGCTGGCTACGCAGTCTTGGAACTGATCGGCAGATGTTTCTTGGGGTACATGGGCAGTTTTCAGGAAATTTACCAAGGCTTTTGCATGCGCCTCGAAACATAGTAGTAGAGCCAACATGGAAATTTTTTATGGAGTTTTCCCCAGTTGCTCGACTACATTGTAGTCGCTCCTTTTTATGATCTTTAGAATTTCCTCCATCTCTTTCCGGGAGGTCTCAGGGATAGCCAATGATTGTGCCTTCGTCCGAACAGGCTCAATCAGAATATTTTTACCTCGAGTCTCGGTTAAATCGACAGCAGGAATGTCAGTAGGAGTGATAGCAGGGATTGTAACAGCTTTGTCAGTTGGAGTATTAGTGGAGATGATTGTAGGACTGGGAACAGCCTTCAGAGGAGCGACAACGACAGGAATGATTACGGGTCCAGAAACTGCTTTTAGGGGAGCAATTTCTGGAGAGAATATCCTTCCGCTTCGGGTAATCTTGCTAGTCCCTGCAATATTACAGATATCGTGGTCAACTTTTTCAGAACTTGAATCTTCGGAAGCTGGCCATTCTTGTTTGATACCGTGGTAGTAAACATCCCCTCCATAATTACATGGTATGGTTTTGTCTGACGAATACGGGACTGGTCCAAGAATTGTAATTACCAAAGGAGCTGCTTTTGGAACTGATGTAATTCTAATGGGTCTTTTGGTGGAGACCCTGGAAGAATTGGCGGAAATGGTAATGATAGACACATCATTAAGAGGAACAGGTGGAACAGAAGTCTTTTCAAATAAAATCTCCTTGTTATCTATTAGGCATTGAACGCCTGCTTTCAACAAAGGACAGCTGGTTGGTGAGGACAAACAAAAATGACAGCCTTTATCGCAGCCTGGGAATACACCGGCAATCAACAAATTCTTGTTGATAATCAAGAGTGGGGTCACTAGTTCATCAACTGAAGTAACAAACATATCTTCTTCAATGGCGTTGGTAGTATGGCCGTGTTTGGGCATAGGGGCAGAAATGACATTTGGCTTTTCGGGCGCATCGAATTCAATCTCTTTGGCTTTAATGAGGTCTTGTACTTTGTTCTTTAGAGCCCAACAGTTGTTAGTGTCATGGCCGGGACTCTCAGAGTGGTATACACAATGGTCATTAGGATGATAGTGAGGAGATGTTGTGTTAGAGTTCTTTGGAGCTTCTTTCAAAGTCACTAGGTTGGATTTTAACAGATGTGGCAATACTTGAGATAAGGTCATGTTAATTCTGGTGAATTGTCTAACTGGTCTTTGCATCCTTGGTTGGTTGTTTCTTTGCTGATCATGCGCAAGTTTAGGAATCATAATAGCCCCCACCATTGGATGGCGTTCGGCCATATCTTAATTTCTCTGAGGATAAACAGCAACCACTTCTTTCTTTCCGATATATGGCTTCCTTACAGCAGCAGAGGATGCATATTTTTGAATCTTTCCACTTTTTATTCTGGCTTCTACCCTTTCTCCGGTCAATATTAGTTCAGTAAAACCTACCGATGAACTCCCAATTAGGTGATTGAAGAAGGGACCAGACAAGGTGCCCAAAAACATGTCTACTAATTCTCTTTCAGATAGAGGAGGTTGAACTCTCCCGGCTAAATCTCTCCATTTTTGTGCATAGTCCTTGAAGCCTTCATTTGAAACCATGGCCATACTCTGGAGTTGAGTATGAGTAGGCGCAAGATCAGCATTGTATTGGTATTGTTTGTAAAAGGTTGCAGCAAGATCTTCCCAGTTATGAACATTGGCTCTTTCTAACTGATAAAATCAATCAAGTTAAGTTCCAGACAGATTGTCTTGGAAGAAATGTACCCATAAATCTTTGTCGGCGGTATGGGCCTGGATTTTCCTCACATAGGACCGAAGATGCATTTTAGGGCATGAAAATCCGTCATATTTGGCGAACACCGGTGCTTTGAATTTGGGAGGAATGACAATCCCCGACATTAAACCCAATTCCTCAAAGTCAAAGCCAGGCACTTTTTGGATTTCCATTGCACTCAACCATTCTTCGAGATGTTTATACTTGTCATCAGCTGGAGGGTATTGTTCTTCAGAATAGTCTTCTTCTTCCTCTTCTGATTCTGACTGGATAACTGTTTCTTTACCTTTCCCATCTTGATTGTCTTTTCACCGAATTTCGTTGCAAAGTCTAAAGCCCTTCTTGTTTGCCCTTGGAATCTTCTTCCCATGTTTAGAACTCCGGTTATTTTCTTGGTCTTCTTTTTCTTCTCCTCAACCAGCAAGGTCTTCAAACTCTTCTTGTCCTTTGGCTAGAGTTCAGAACAACTGTTGAAATTGTGAATTCTAAGCTTGGAGGTCTTTCACCGTTTGCTCGAGATCCATCTCACTGAAATAAACAGTAGAGAGATGAGGAAACTTGTTGCAAGAAACCTGCTTATGTTATGATGAATGATAAATGCATATGCAATGTTTTCAAGGATTTTAAGATTCAAATTTGTTTTAGACAAAAAGGAAACATACGTCATATTAATAGATTAAAGCTTGAGTACATCAATTCCTTCTTGGGAAAAATGATACAAAAACTCTAAGATAAAAAGGTAGTACGCATCCTTTTTGGTGCAATATAGGCATTCAGAGTCTGTTCCTCATGAAGTAGCCTAGTGAGTTCTAAAACCTTCTTCTCGCTTGCGTAGAATTGGGCTTCAAAAGTATCTCGTTCACCCTTGAGTTGTATCCAATCTCTTTGTAGGTATTCAAGAGAGGTGGGCATGTCAGGATTTAGGATAGTTTATGGAACATCTCCTTCCATGACAGGCTCAAGAATTACCGGGAGAATGGAGGGGTAAGGCATCATAAGACTCTGAGCGCGAGTTCGTACCCATTTGAGGTAAGGCTCAAGAGGGATGGAATTTTTATGCCCCAAAGTCTTGCTATCTACCTTGTTTAACATCCTCCAAGCTCGGATAAACCTTTGGCGAAGACCTTGATCGTCGTTGTCGTAGTTAAATACCAAGCCTTGAATCAGCATCTCATGAGGGTCATCCCTTCGGGCGTAACCAAACTGTCTTAAGGCTAAGCAGGGGTTGTAGGTGATACCTCCCCTAATGCCTAGTAAAGGGACATTAGGAAATTCCCTATAACGGTCGACAATAGTAACATTCTCTATGGGTCGGGAACACCAATGGATGTCTGGATGTTTGAGCGTCATCAACCTTTGTGACCACCTTGAACCTTGCTCATCCTTTAATACAGATTGGGGAAGATGTGAAATAAACCATCTTTCCAAGAGAGGAGTGCAACACATAAGAACACCTCTTTTCCTCATTGTGTGAGTTTAAAAAGAGTGTAGGATATCCCCTAGCAATGTAGGCACCGGGTTGCGGGATATGAAGATTTTAACGGCATTCACATCTATGAGTTGGTCAGGGTTTGGAAACAAAACCATCCCATAGATGAGGAGAGACACAATTTACTCAAAAGCTTGCAGGTCCAAAGAATTCCAATAGTTTTGGGCTTTCTCAAACAAGAATTTTTCTAGGAAACCTTTGACACCACTCCTTGTTTCCCAATGAGTTGCGACATCAGATGAATGCAAGTGTAGAGCTTGAGAAATCTCTTCTGGCTTTGGGTCTCTTTCCGTACCTTTGAAAGGTAGTTGGTTGAGAATGGGAATCCTCAAGAGTCGGGAGAATTCTTCCAAAGTAGGCACAAGTTGATAGTCGGGAAATGTGAAGCAATGGTGTAAAGGATCAAAGAACTGAAAGAGCACCTTCATCATGTCCTCATCTGTGTTGGAGGTGACTAAGTTGAGTAGGCGACCATGTCTCTCGGTGAATGGAGAGTTTTCAGGAATCCTTGAAGCTATCTCCTTAAGTTGTGGAGGGATCCTTACAAGGTTGACTTGAATAGTTTTCCTGCAAATAGAATCCATATCCTACAAAACAAGAACAAAGATGAATCCTAAAATCCTTGAAATGGTTAGTGAATGTGTATGATGTTATGATGTTCATGATGTTATGTACAAGTATGTATATACAAACAAAGCAAATAAGTCCTTAGGTTTAGGCTTGCATGGGTTTTCATAGGTAAGTACCCTCTTGAAGTTTAGTTGGCTCAAACCTGTCCTAGAAATAGTAACCGGGTTCTAAGGAGCTCAATATCACTGGTTTGTTTCCTTGGTTATTGTTTCAGCACAAGCCTCTTTAATGACGACCAAAATATCCTAAGAAACCAAACCTCAATGAGTGTAGTATCGAGTATCTACCAACTTCGGACTGCACCAAAGCCGGTCATCTCACTACATCCTAAAGGCCAAGTTGGTCAAGTAAAGGTTCTAGAAGTTCATTAGTGCTTCATGACATCACTCAGCAGCCCCGTATTCTCTTTGATTAACTCAAAGGCTACCGGTACCTACAAATATGTCGCACTAATGTAGCTATTGCTTAGACCATGTCGGTATACCCTGCACAATTTCCACAACGTATTGCTACTTACCTATATTGTATCCCAAATTCGTGTAGAGGATTCAAACCCAAACAACGAACCATAAAGTAAAGCATACAAATCAAACAATGAAAGCAAGTAAATATTATCTAGCCCTAAGGTAACCCCACTTTTAGAATACTCCCCAGCAGAGTCGCCAGTTCTGTGATACGGTGGGAGAACTGACTTGGGTGTTTTGCGTTTGATCGTAAATGTTGCGGTTTAGCAAGAGTCGCCACCGACTTTTCTTTTATCCAAAAGGAAAGGTGAAAAAGCACAGGAAAGACCTTTGAGATTATTTCTTGAGTTCGGGGGGTAGATTATGAAAAGGGAAGGTATTATCACCCTTTTCATCCATGGTTTTCCATGGGCTCTTAGTTACTTTCTAGATCACTTGCTTTTTGTTTGAAAATTGTGCTTGGTGTGGTTTTTGAAAGTATTTTGTAAAGAGGTCATTGTTTAGGCAATCTTTGTAATGATTCTCGTTCGTAAGAATGTATACAAAGATGTTGATCTTTTGAAAATGTTTTCAAGTTTTGTAAGATGTTTTGAAAGTGTAAGTGTTTGTTTTTGAAAATAGCAAGGATGTTTGTTTTGAAATGGAGCAAGTAATTAGGAGCAATCTACCTACTAAAATGTTTCTCTTGTTCATTTTATTTTCCTTTGACATTGTTGTCTTAACATTAATTTGATAAACAACCCTATCTTTGGATGTAAACGGGGCAGGCGTGGGTCATCGTATAACCATGATTAGCAAATGTTGCAAGGTATCTCAGCATTCTTTTGGAGGGACTAAGATCATTTGTAAGGCAACTTAGATAGCGTCATTGAGGGACTATTGTAACACCCAAATTCTATCCCAAGCAAATTATGCAAAATAAATCAGAGTTATAAAATTTCAATCATACAAATGAATCGGGACGTCACAAATTCTTCTAACAAATTCATTGCATTCATCGTGGATATATAACACTTTTTTAAACATCGGATGAACCATCAACATAACATCTTTAATCAAATAAATCAACATCTACACAGCGGAATTCTTAATAACATCTCTAACAACAAAACAGCAACTTCGAAACATCACATATTTAATAATAATCAATTTAAAAATTCAACAACTGAAAATCAATAATCAAAAATCAGCAAACATTCATCCCTCCCGGGTGTTACATATAAGAGCAATGACACTGACTCGAACTATTGAAGGTATACAGCCTTCACTCTCGATTACCTGCACGTTACCAACATAAGGGCAACATTCAAATAGAAGGGGTGAGATATCTAACAATATAATAAAACGCATGCTAATTAATATATTAGACTAGATCAACAACATCACCATTTCTCATCTCATAATCAACGATAATTTCAACAATAATATACATTCATCAACATAAAAAATACACTTCTTTATGAAATCATATAATGTGACTCAATACTATGAAAATGCATGTGGTACCATTGGAGAAGAACTCCCATCTCAAAAAATTTCCAATTAATAGAGGCATCAACAAGGCATAGCCTTCATCTCAAAATTTTCCAATACAGGCCATCTCAACGAGCATAAGCTCCATCTTAAAAATGCAATATATGCGACACAACCATGAACGTAATGATAACACCCAAGTTAACAACATCTCAAATCATCTCAAAACATCTCAAATTATCATCTTCAAACATCTCAAATTATCATCTCAAAACATCTCAAAATACATCTCAAAATAACATCTCAAATAATCAAAATAATTCATCAAACGTCATTTATTTATTAATAACTTCTCATTTTTAACTCAGCAGTATTTTAATCTCCACAGTAAATCAACACTGTCATTCTATAATTCTAACGTCAAGACCGTCACATTCCTACTAGTATATCTCAAATAGCAGCTTCTAAGAATCTAACGTTCATCGCTCTTCACAAAACAACGCAAAAGCCATCCAACTTTTGACCACACAACCTCTATCCAACTCTATTTCTAAATACACAACTTCTAATGATGCAACCTCTGGGCGACACAATATTCTGACTACTATAACTTCTGACTAATGCAACCTCTGATCAGATACAACTTCTGATCATCACAGTTTCTGACTAACAAACCTCTGACCAGATACAAATTCTGACTACTGCAACCTCTGATCAGATGCAACTTCTGATCATCACAGCTTCTGGCTAACCCCACCTTCTAACCAGGTACAACTTATGATCATCACATCTTCTGACTAATGCCATCTTCTGACTAGTGCAACCTCTGACCAGATGCAACTTCTTATCATAACATCCCTCTGACAACATAGCTTCTAACCCATACAACTCCTAACATCAGAACTTCTATTTTCTAATAATTCAACGCAACTTCTAACATCAGAATTTCTACCTTTCACTAGGCCACGCAACTTCTAACACCTACGTCTAGCATCAGAACTGTTATTTTCTATTCATCCTATTGTTCTAATTCTTCACTTGATATCAATCTAACTAAGAACAGTATTAACAATTTCTATTCTCCAAATTAATTCATTAGTTCTAATACAGTAGTGCCTGATATCATTCCAGCATAGTTCTGCATTTTCATTATTGCATATATTCAACGTTTCCATTACTGCATCTCACTATGGGATTCACGATTTAAGCCCTAAAACTTAATATATTCATGACAATTCTTCACCTATAATCATCTTATAATTCTACATCAATTAAACAACATCATGACATCAATATCCATCTAAAATTAATCAAATATTCATCATACATCATCATATGCACCCAATTCAAGAACAAGACAACAATTATCACTAATACCACATACCAATCATCATAAACCCAATTATAGAGTTAGAACCCCACCCTTACCTTGGATTGAAGGTCGTTCTACAATTTCTGGTTGGATTCTCGTTCTTGCCGTTTTCCACTTCTCTAGCAGCTTGCACGTTCTCTTCCAAATCCTTATTTCTTTCTACTGCTTCTTTCTCCTTCTATTCTAACAACAAATAATAAAATAACCCTATTATTCTATTATTCCTTATTAGTCTTAAAACCAACACACCCCCTTATTACTTCTATCCTCCCAAAATAAGCCCACATTAAATAATATTACACTTCTAATATTATTTCACCACATAATATTATATCTCTAATGTTATTTCTCCACTTAATAAAATAATTCAATTAATTATAACACATCTTCATAAATATTCCAAAAATAATTTAATTAAATAATTAATTAAATTACGGGCGTTACAACTATGATCTTGTATTTGCTTGTTTTTGCTAAGACGTCTCACATGCATAACATGACCATTTTTAGACAACAAGTGGGGGTAGCCCTAGGGGTGCATGTGTGAATAGTGTGTTTGATTTGCATACATTTAGTCTTTGATTAGGAGTTGTCTACTTTTTGTTTTTATCTTTCCATACAAATCCTATTTTACTAGCATTTATATGAAAGCAGTAAATTGCGGAAGGTAAATATTCTACGCTTTACAATCACTTGGGGATGGGGTGTACAAATTTACAAATGGGGGTTGAAAATAAAATAAAATCCTAAGTTACTATTATAACCATATTGAATGGGTAAGAATGTACAAGAAAATGTGAATGGACTTGTTTTTTTTTAAGAAAAGAAATAAGTTTTGTTTAAGAAAATATTTGTGATCTCTTTGTTTTAAGAAATAAAATAAAACATGCAAAATGTAAAATGTTTTTGGTGTTTTTGATTAGTTAAAATAGAAGCGATAGCAAAAAATAGTAAGTTAAAAAAAGAAAATAGAATCAGCGCATTGCTGAATTAAAAGAGATCAGAAGTTCTGACTCTGGCGTGCTGCAAAAACAGAAATCATATTAGTAGAAATAGGTAAAGTCAGAAGTTCTGGGTCCGCTGGGAACAAAGAAGATTTCAGAAGTTCTGATACCACTGGAAGAACTTAGTCTCCCTCTCTATGCTAGTCAGAACATCTACAACTTAGTCATTTTTCAATAGAACAGAAGATGCGCATATAACAGTTATGGCAGGTTTCATAGTGTTTCAGAAACAAGAGATATCAGAACTATAAATCAGAAGCAAGCATGAGTTTGCTAATCCTAATTTCCTTAAGAAGTTATGAACTAATTTACTCTCTACTTAGGCATACAAATACGTGAAACCTCAGAATACGTACATCATCATAATCATGATGTCTACATTGTATTTTTGAACATGCAAATCTGACAATGCATATGATGAGAGTCAACAGAAGCTTACCTTGCAGCTGGAAAATACTCTGTGAGCTGGAGTCTGGTTCTAAACTCTGGTGATGTTCTAAATAGCTTTTTCACGTACTCAGCAGGCTAGAAGCTTTCAACTTGGGCTATGAATGATTAGAGAAATTTTGGAACAACCAAGGGGGCAAAGTTCTGACTTTCTTGAGGTGAATATGGATGGAGAATGTGTTACAGTCTGAACACAGAAGTTAGGATGGTTTCTAAATGTATATCAGAAATTGTATGGATGCTTTTGGTCAAAAAATACTTGAGGAAAAAAATGGAGTCTGAATGCAAGAGTCAAAAGCTAACGGGTTTTTGTATTTTTGTATTTGCAGTTTTGGACTCTTGGAATTTTAGCAGGGGTTCAAGGATTTTTTATTTCTCAAAAATTCCACCCTTTTACAATTGCCAATAAATTCTAATTTATAGGCAAAGGATTAGTAGTTTGGACAGGTCAAGGGGCACCACCATCATAAGCTAGGCGCTGACTTGCTCTTGAAGTAAATTCAAATAGGTATGGTGGTTAGCAGTTTTAGTAGCGCCTAAGCTGGATTTGTAAGCAGGAATTAAGGAAAGGTAACCTCAAAAGCAAAAGTAACGTATGGGCCCAGCATATTTTTGTACAAAAGTTTGCTTTTCCAAGACAGTAAAGGTACTCCTATGCCACACGTGGGGATATTTTTATGGATAAAGACTCAAAAGTGGTTGTGAGCATTAAATGATGATGAGATTTATCAAACCAGAAATCCTACAATGTGAGATTTTGCATCATTGCTTAATTTCGGGTCAGAGGTTCAGCTTCAGCATAATTTAGAATAAACATCCAACTTCTGATCTTTGTATCTCCTTGCTCCAGCATGTTCTGAAGGAGCTCTCATACTTTCCAGGAAGCTTGCAACATGATTTGTAAACCTTTTTTTGAACTACCCTTGCAAACTCTGACTGAATCTTTGTGAAAACTGGCCCAGAAGTTGTAACCAAACTCTGTCTTAGAACTGTCCAAAATTTGCTGAATGCTTCAGTTTCATGTATGTGTCTTTGAGGAGTTATAACATGAAATCCCAACATTTCTAGGAGAAGTTTTATTCTGTAATGTTTCAGATCTTGTTTGAGTCCATAACTCTTGTGTTAGAAGTTAATCCAGAATCAACTTGCATCATGGTGATAATCTGATCAGAAGTTCTGAGCTTGTCGTATTTCTTAAACACTTAGAAAAATTCTAAGTATTTAGAAATTTGACTTTTCCAAAGTAACTTTTGACTTTTGAATTTCTAGATGAAACAAACTTCATATCTCAACATGTCTTGGTGAAATATGACTCTTGAAACTTGATTTTGATCCAAAAGTCAAAGTTTGACTCTTCAGTATGCAAATGACCATTTTGCCCTTGTGAATGACTTTCTTGAAAAATTTGTAATTCAAAGCTTGGAATTGGATGGAAGCAAACCTGAGGGCCCAGGGTGATCCTTTGAGAAATGAGAGGGAAAATTTTTGGGTACAACACATTGCATTTGCACTAACCATTTCAAGGACTTTTTGGGATTTATCTTTGTTCTGTTTTGTAGGACATGGCTTCCATCCGCAGGAATACTATCCAAGTCAACCTCGTAAGAATTCCTCCTAAACTCAAAGAGTTGGCATCTAGGGTTCCTGAGAGTTCTCCATTCACCGAAAGACATGGTCAACTCCTCAACTTGGTTACCTCAAGCATTGATGAAGACATGATGGAGGTGCTTTTCCAGTTCTTCGACCCTTTGCACCATTGCTTTACCTTTCTTGTTTACCAGCTTGTACCTACTATAGAAGAATTCTCTCAACTCTTGGGGATTCATATTCTCAATCAACTACCTTTCAATGGTATTGAAAGAGACCCAAGCCCTGAAGAGATTTCCTGAGCTTTACACTTGCGACAATCCAACGTCACGGCTAATTGGAAACAAGAAGTGGTGCCAAAGGGTTCCTAGCCAAGTTCCTGTTGGAGAAAGCTCAAGATCGTTGGAACACTCTGGATTTACAAGATTTTGAATAAATATTGGCCCTTCTCATCTATGGGATGGTACTATTTCCAAATCCTGACTAACTTATAGATGTGAATTCTATCAAAATCTTCATATCTCGCAATCCGGTGCCTACTTTATTGGGAGATATCCTGCATTCTCTCCACTCTCGCATCGTGAAGAGAAGAGAAGCCTTCATGTGTTGCCCTCCTCTATTGTCTAGGTGGTTTGTTTCACATCTCCCCCGATCCGTTGTGAAGAACGAGCAAGGTTTGAGGTGGTCCAACAGATTGATGTCACTCAGACATTCGGATATTCACTTGTGTTCTTGATCCTTGGAGGACATTACTATCATCGACCGTTGTGGGGAATTCCCTAATGTCTCTTTGCTTAGCATTAGGGGAGGTATCACTTACAACCCTTGCTTGGCTTTACGACAGTTTGGGTATGCGCGAAGATATGGTCCTCATGATATGCTCATCCAAGGAGTGGTGTTCGACTATGAGAGCGACGATCAAGGCTACCGTCAGAGGTTTATACGAGCTTGGAGGATGGTAAACAAAGTGGATAGTAAGACACTGGGACACAAGAATTATATTCCCCTTGAGCCTTACCTTAGGTGGGTACGAGCTCGTGCTCAGAAGCTCGTAATACCTTACCCCTCCATCCTACATATTATCATGGAGCCTGTTGCTGAAGGAGATGTCACGTATACTGTCCTCTATACCAACATGACTACTTCTCTTTAAGACTTGAAAAAGGGTTAGATTCATCTAAAGGAAGAGCGAGACACCCTAGAAGCTCAGTTCTACGCAAGCGAGAAAAGGGTTTTGGAGCTTGCAAGGCAACTTCATGAAGAACAAAGCTTGAACGCCTACATTGCACCAAAGAGGATGCGTTCGACCTTTTTGTCTTAGGAATTTATTTTGTAAGTCCAAGAGGCACGTTGTAACCATTTTAAAATTATTAATGCAATTTAACATTTGTTCATTCTTTTTCTAGATAAATTTAAATCTTATAAATCCTTGAAATCATTTGCATGCACATTTTTCATGCATCATAACATAAACAGGTTTTCCACAACAAGTTCCCTTATCTTTTTTATGTTTATTTCAATAAGATGGATATCGAGAAAACAGTGAAGGACCTACAAGCACAGAATTCCTAGTTTCAAGAGACTCAGCTGACCCTGGCCAAGGGGCAACAAGAGTTGATGACGTTGCTGGCATCCAAAAAGAAACCAAAAAGGAAAGCCCTAGTCAACATGGGTAAAAGATTCAAAGAGTTGATCCGCCAGATGCCGATAGTTGAAGATTCGTCTGAAGAAGACGAAAATCAAGCTGAAGAAGCAAGGAGCACCCGGGCTGGGTGTGTCAATGATCGAGTGTCAGATGATAAAGACTATTTTGACGAGCAGTATCCTCCCGCCGACGATAAGTACAAGCAGCTGGAGGATAGACTGAAGGCTGTTGAGATTCAAGTCGTTCCTAATTTGGATTTTAATGATTTAGTTTTAATATATGCAGTCGTCATTCCCCATAAAGTCAAGATACTAGTCTTCATTAAATATGACGGGGTTTCCTGCCCAAAGCTTCATATGAAGTCTTACATGCGCAAAATACAACTGCACACCACCGACAAGAAACTCTGGGTCCATTTCTTTCAAGAAAGCTTGGCTGAGATTCAATTAGAGTGGTTTTACCAATTGGAGGGTTCCCATATCCATACCTAGGAAGACTTGGCCACTAATTTCTATCACCAATACCAATACAATGCCGACCTGGTGCCGACTAGAGTTCAACTACAAGACATGACGATGGGTAAAAATGAGGGTTTCAAAGAGTACGCCCAAAAGTGGAGGGATCTTTCCAGTAGGTTCCAACCACCATTTACTGACAGGGAACATATTGATATGTTTATGGGTACATTATCTGGTCCATTTTCAACTTATTGGTTGGGTGTTCTTCGTCCAGTTTCACCGAGCTGATCCTAAACGGTGAAAGGGTCGAAAGTGGTATCAAGAGCGGGAAAATCCCCATGGCGCCTACTTCCGCCTCCAACCCTGTAAAGAAACCCTTCACTGGGAAGAAAGAAACTAATGTTGTGTATGGGGAAAGGGCCCGTACCAAGAAGGATAACCGTCTGTTTGTTAATGTTGTTCTGATCTCCAACCCTACTCCTGTTTAAAGACAATCTTCCAATCATCAACGATTTGAGGCTCCACGAAGACAGCTCACAAGGATAGGCATGTCGCTATCCCAAGCCTTACAACACCTGTTAAAGGCCAACTTAGTGACACTGCGTGATCCTCTGTCCAATCCGAACACGTCCTCGCCTAAATACAATCTGAATACCAAGTGTGCATATCATTCAAATAGTCTTGGGCATAAGACCGATCAATGTTGGGCACTGAAGAACAAAATTCAAGATCTGATAGACAACAAGACAATTGAATTTGATCCACCTACAACTCCCAATGTGATAACGGCACCAATGCCAAACCATGGCAAAGGTGTCAATGCAATTAAAGACAATATTTTTGTTTCCTCCGTTGAAGACTTAACTACTTCGTTAACTATTGTCAAAAAGAATTTGCTGAGAGCTGGGGTTTTCCCTGGCTGTTTGAAAGACTGTGATTGTTGCACCGAACAAATTAATAGATGCAAATGGCTGAAAGAAGGTGTTCAACGCCTGATGAATAATCATGAGATCCTATTTGAAAGGACTTCGTCCATCAAAAGTTTGACCAATAAAATTGAAGACCTCTCCATCATAAAAATTTCAAACAAGCCTCTTAGGATCTCCTCAAAGAGTCCTATCAGGATTCCGAATGAACCGACTGTTGCTCCATTAATAATCACTGCCCCTGGGCCAATTCCGTACTCTTCCAACAAAGCAGTACCGTGGAACTATGATGTTGAAGTGTATTTCCATAGAATAAAGCAAGATGCTTGGATTGAAGAAAGCAAGGCTGATGACGTTGGGGATATTACTGGCTCTAGTAAGGTGACCAGAACTGGGAGAATCTTTCCGCCTGACATTTCACCCCCAACTACTACAACGACACATGTCCGTATCACTGCTGCCAAGCCTAGTGCTGGCATTAGAGGTAAAGAGAAAGTAGTTGAGCCTGCTGAGACAGAGACGCCTGCGAAAGACGTTGCTGCTGAGGAACCTTCCTCTCAAGAAATGGATAAAATCTTGAAGATTATAAAGAGGAGTGATTTTAAGATAGTGGAGCAGTTGGGGCAAACCCCTTCTAAGATCTCCATGTTATCTTTGCTACTTTGTTCCGATGCTCATGCCCGAGCATTGATCAAATTCTTAAAGAAAGCTCATGTCCCTCATGAGACCACAACTGACTAATTCGAAAATTGTGTGGCGAGCTTGACGGCCGATAACAGATTAAGGTTCTCTGGTGCTTATCTGACACAACTTGGAAGGAATCATAATAAAGCGTTGCATGTTTCTTTTGAATGTAAAAGGACTACCCTAGCACATGTTTTGGTTGACACTGGCTCTTCTTTAAATGTGCTACCCAAGGGAGCTTTGGACCGGTTATACTGTGAAAGACTGGTATTAAAGCCGAGTGATGTTATCGTGAGGGCTTTCAATGGGTCCAAAAGGATGGTTCATGGAGAGGTGGATCCCCCAATTAAAGTTGGCTCACAGATTTTCAACTCTACTTTCTACATCATAGACATCCGTCCCGCTTACTCCTGTTTGCTGGGTCGCCCTTGGATCCATGGAGCAGGGGCAATAACATCTACCCTTCACCAAAATCTAAAATACCCAGTCAAAGGGAGGATCGTCACTGTTTATGGTGAGGAGGAATTCATGGTAAGCCATCTCAATTCTTTCAAATATGTGGATATGGATGGCGAATTTATAGAAACCCCGTGCCAGGCTTTTGAAGTTGTTCCGCCTATGGTTGCTACTACCAAAATTTCCTCCGACATGCCCAAAGCTGATAAGGTCGTGCCAAGGATGGTTTCATTTAAGGATTCCCGTGCCGCAGTTGAAGATGGAAATTGTGCTACCTGGGGGCAACTCCCTGAGATCCCGTTCAAAGAAGATAAATATGGGTTGGGTTTCACTATCAAGGCTCAGAAAGAAGTTAGGCACGCTCGTGCGGGAAAGCCCCCTCTTTGTATTGGAAATCACGAAGTAAATGTTGTGGAGGGTTCTGATGATGAATGTGCTTTCGAAGAATGGATATACCCTACTACGATAGAGCTCAACAATTTGAGTGCAAAGGACTTCGTTCCCATCTCCTTCATTGAGGAGTAATTACTTGTTTATTTCTTTCTATCAATTCAAGAGCCTTTTATCTGTAATATTAAACAATAACTTTTAAGCCATATGCCTGGCCCGGGGCACTATGGTCCATTTGTTAAGGGTTTTATTTATGTTCATTTTATCATATGATCATTCAATATAAACCATCTGACTTTTTGCATCCAAATTTTTTGTGCTCATTGTCTTTCTTTTTATTTAATGCACTTCTTTAAATAGCCATGTATCTTACATGCACACACACACATACACACACACACACACACACACACATACACACACACACACTCTTGCAGGTCCTCGTCCACTCCAGATCTCATTGCCAATGACTCTACTATTTCCAGTTATGATTTTGAACATCCAATTAACCAAGCTGAAGACGAAAGCAAGGAAGATTGTGAAATACCGGGAGAAATAGCCATACTTCTAATTCAAGATAAAAAAGCTATTCAGCCCCATGAAGAGTTAGTTGAAGTCATCAACCTATGTACCAAGACAGACAAGAAAGAGGTCAAGATCGGGGCCAACCTAGGAAGCAGTGTTAAAAGCAGATTGGTTCAGATGTTACATGACTATGTGGAAGTATTTGCTTGGTCATATGAAGATATTCCAGGGTTGGGTACCGACATTATAGTTCATCGTCTGCCAACAAAGAAATATTGTCCTCCTATCAAGCAAAAAGTTCACCGCATGCGGCCTAACATGTCTGAGAAAATAAAAGCTGAAGTGATGAAACAATTTGATGCAAGACTCCTAGCTGTGACATCTTATCCTAAATGGGTTGCAAACATGGTGTCGGTGCCGAAGAAAGATGGAAAAGTTCGTATGTGTGTAGATTACAGGGATCTGAATAGGGCAAGCCCCAAGGATGACTTCCCTCTACCTCATATTGATGTCTTGGTCGATAACACCGCTCAACATAAAGTATTCTCTTTCATGGATGGTTTCTCCGACTATAATCAAATTAAGATGGCTCCCGAAGAAATGGAGAAGACCACCTTTGTTATGTAATGGGGCACCTTTTACTACAAGGTCATGCCATTCAGATTGAAGAATGCAGGGGCAACATATCAAAGGGTTGTGGTAGCTTTGTTTCATGATATGATCCATCATGAAATAGAGGTATATGTGGATGATATGATTGCAAGGTCACAAACTGAAGAAGAGTATCTCAATCACCTATACAAGCTATTTGAGAGGCTGAAAAAGTACAAGTTGAGGTTGAACCCTAATAAGTGCACATTCGGAGTAAGATTTGGAAAGCTTCTAGGTTTTATTTACAGTGGTAAAGGCATCGAAGTTGATCCTGCAAAGGTAAAATCCATTCAAGAAATTCCAATTCCCCATTCTGAAAAGGAGGTTAGAGGATTCTTAGGTCGTCTTAACTACATCGCCCGCTTCATATCTCACTTAACTGCTACTTCTGAGCCAATCTTCAAACTCTTGAAGAAAGATCAAGTAGTCAGATGGAATGAGGAATGCCACGCTGCCTTCGACAAAATCAAGGAATATCTGCAAGAACCTCCTATCCTCATGCCTCCAATTGAAGGAAGACCCTTGATCATGTACTTGACTGTGCTAGAGAATTCTATGGGGTGTGTGTTGGGCCAACATGATGAGTCTGGCCGAAAAGAGCATGCAATATACTACCTAAGCAAAAATTTTACCGACTGTGAAACCAGATATTCACTGCTCGAGAAAATTTGATGCGCTCTGGCATGGGCTGCTCACTAGTTAAGACATTATATGTTGACTCATACCACTATATTGATTTCTTATCAAGTACATCTTCGGGAAATGATTTTAACTGAGTGCGATCTTCAATATACAACACAAAAGGCCATCAAAGGAAGTGTATTGGAAGATCATTTGGCCCATCAAGCTGTTGATGATTATAAATTTATGAACTTTGACTTCCCGGATGAGAATATCATGTTAGTGACCGACTGTGCAAAACTTGGACCGTATGATGGACCTGAACAAGGATCCCGATGGACTATGGTTTTCGATGGGGGCTTCCAATGCTTTGGGTAACGGAATTGGTGTTGTGATAGTTTCTCCTGAGGGTTGCCACACCCCTTTCACTACTGGATTGTGCTTCGATTGTACAAATAACATGGCTGAATATGAGGCATGCATTTTGGGTCTGAAGGCTACCATTGATTTAAGGATCAAGCATTTGAATGTATTCGGAGATTCTTCTTTAGTGATTATCCAAGTAAATGGAGATTGGGACACTAAACATCCTAATCTTATTCCTTACAAGGAGCTTGTGTTATCTCTGATTCCATACTTCAAAGAAATCACCTTTGAACACTTCCCTAGAGAAGAAAATCAGTTAGCCGGTGCTTTGGCCATAATGTCTTATATGTTCAAGTTTAAATGGGACAACGAAGCTCCTATGATTACAATTGAGATAATTTATGAACCTGCACACTGCTATGAGCTTGACACTGACACAGAGAAGCCATGGTACCATGAGGTGAAGAGATACCTTGAAACGCAAGAGTATCCCAAAGGAGCTTCCATCAATGATAAATAATTCTTACGAAGATTCTCAGCCAAATTATTCCTAAGCAATGGAACCTTATACAAATGCAACCATGATTCTACTCTACTCCAATGTATGGACAAGAAGGAGGCAGAGAAAATTATGGAAGAAATGCATGATGGTCTCTTTGGGACTCACTCTAGTGGACATACTATGGCCAAGAAAATCCTGAGAGCTTGTTACTATTGGTCAATAATGGAAATTGATTGCCATCATCACTCAAGGACTTGCCACAAGTGACAAATATATGCTGATAAGGTCCACGTGCCTCCTATTCCTCTAAATGTTATGACTGCTCTGTGGTCGTTTGCAATGTGGGGCATTTACATGATTGGAGAGATTAAACCTACTGCTTTCAATGGATATTGCTTCATTCTTGTCGCTATCGATTATTTCACCAAATGGGTCGAAACTGCCTCATTTGCCTTAGTCACAAAGAACGTTGTAGCCAGATTCATCAAGCATAACCCCATCTTCTGCTATGGTATCTTCGAAAGGATCATCACTGACAATGGAACCAATCTCAACAATGTTATGATTACAGAACTTTGCACTCAGTTCAAAATCAAGCATCACAATTCTTCTCCTTATAGACCTAAAATGAATGGCGCAGTGGAAGCAGCCAACAAAAACATTAAGAAGATTGTGAAAAAGATGATAGTAGCCTACAAAGACTGGAATGAGATGTTACCGTTTTCTCTTCATGGCTATCGTACTTCAGCTTGGACATTGACTGGGGCAACTCCCTTTTCTTTGGTCTATGGCATGGAAGTTGTCCTGCCAGTAGAAGTTCAGATTCCCTCCCTAGGGATTATGAATGAAGCAGGCTTAGGCGAAGACGAATGGATTCAGACAAGATTGGATCAATTGAACTTGATCGATGAAAAGCGACTGGATGTTGTTTGTCATGGTCAGATGTACCAGAAACGTATAATCAAGGCTTTCAATAAAAAGATCAGGCCTCGAGTATATCAAGTTGGTGACTTGGTAATAAAGCGTATCATTCTTCCACGAGGCGACCCCAGAGGCAAATGGACTCCCACTTACGAAGGACCATTTGTTGTCAAGAAATTTTTCTCTAGTGGTGCCATGATGCTGACTACTATGGATGGTGAAGATTTCCCACATCCTGTGAACACATACATAGTTAAAAAATACTACGTATAAGAGACCCATTATGTTGACACACCTAGGCAATATAAGGGCATCCCGACGAACCAAAGGTTTGGGCAAAAATTAGGGATATATGCAAAAGATTGTACACCCGACAAGTTGAAAACCCGAAAGGGCGATTTGGGCAAAAATGGGTATCTTGGTGGCTGAAAACCCAAAAGGGAGGTCCAGGCAAAAGTTAAGGATTGAAAGCGTATGACTATGTCATGTAGAATCACCACAGTCGACTTTATTACCAAGGTTCGGGTTCAAACGGTCCAAGATCAATCCAATCAACTTCTGTCAATGGCAATGGACGTTCGAAGACATTGGGGAAATAGTAGAGTTGGAACACAATGAGATCATTTCCACATGGTTGTTATTTTTGTTTTAAATCTTATTTTCCTTTCGACGATTTCCTCTTGCTAGGATCTCCGTCTCTTTGTACAAAAAACTCTTCTTCATGGGCAAAACATCAATACAAATATACTTTAAAGTGAAAACTTTTTGTTTTTGTTTTGAGTGCAAAGGCGTCCAATGAATAACATTGAATGAACATATGCATATTGTTGTACCCCAAAATTTGCCCTCCCATAATCTTCAAAGTTATGACAAGCAAATGGTTCAAAGTCTACTCAAGGGCTACACAGTCAACTATCCTCCTAAGCCAGTCAAACTAGGGTTTTGATTCTTGCAAGGAAGTTGAAGTTTTCAAGAGCTCAATCAAGTCCCATATGCCTATAAATATGGTCAAGCATCCTCATATCAAAGTTTCAAGACTTTCAGCACAAAATTGCACAGTCAAAAACCCTAATTGCACTACAGTCAACTGTAGGGGCAAAATGGTCATTTGACAGTCAAAAGTTCAAATTTTTGGTCAACATCTTATTTTGAAGCCACAAACATCATTTGATCAATGCTTGATCATGATTCTCAAAAGTATGGCTCAAAAATCATCAAGATGCAAAAGTTTCTATTTTTGGACAGCTGAAAAGTCAACTGTAACTTGACCAAGGCATAACTTTTTCATGGTTCATCAGAAAAATCCCATCCAAAGCTCATTTTGAAGGGGAAGACATTTCCTACAACTCCTCTTCATACTTCAAGTCCAAGAAATGCTCTCACAAAAAGTTATCAATTTCAACATTATAGGTCATTTTCAAAAGTCAACAAAAAGGGACTTTAAGTAAAAGGCCATAACTTGAGATTGGTAAATCAAAATGACATGGGACCAAGGAAATTGTTTAGAGGACTTCAAGACCTTTCTAAAATGTCCAAGAACATGATCAAAGCTTAAAAATTGAGCAAGATATGCATTGAAGAAGTTGGGAAATTTTTGTGAAATGGCCAAAATCATTTATCCTTGAAATTTCATTTTTGACAAAAGGGGCCCACTTTTTCCACTTGAATTAGCCTAGCCATGCTTACCACGTGTCCCACCTTTTATTTCAGATTTTTTAATTAATTTTTTCATTTTTTATTGATTTTATTGGATTTAATTAATTTTAAATCTTTTAAAATCAAGAGAAATTCAAAAAAATTAATTTAAGGGAATATTTGGCTTTGATTAACCTTGAAGCACCATTATGTACATCCCATTTTCGTGCCAAGGCTCAAAGAAGCAAGAATTCAAAAAATGAGTCAAAAAAGGAAGCTTGGTTATGGAGGTTTATGGAGGATCTTGAAATTGAAAGCTTTGCATTAAGAGGCCATAATTCCTCTTGATTCACATTGCCTAAGGTATATACAAGTGATCAGAAGCGAAATTGGGACCTAAGCTGTGCATAAACACTCAAAAGCAAATTCACATTTTGGCCATTTTTTCTCAAAAACTGAAAACAGGGTTAGAGCTTGATTCAAGCCAAGACAACGATCCTATCATGTTCCTGGGACATCAAGGAACCTTCCTGGATCAAGAACACCATCCCTAACCCCTTGAATCACTGTACAGAAGCCAGACTCTTTCCACTTTTTCTCACAATCGCATTTTACAATTTATGCATTTACATAACATTTCATTTGTGGATTCGTGCTAATTAAACCTTTCTGAAACTAACCATCTACTTTAATTGCGTTTTTGTATACTATATGTGATTCTACCATGGATGCAGATTAGGGTTCTTGGAGGTCAAAATTGGGCGTTTCTTAAAATGGCAAAATTAAGATGCCTGAATACCACCATTAGAACCAGCATGCTTGGACGAAGAGAGTGCCACCCTCGCGCTCAATTTATGAGCCCCCATGTGTTGTTCGCTATTTTTTGTAAAGGCCCTTTCTGAAACGGTGTAAAAACCGTTGCCAATGTTTTGATATTTTCAGGAAAATAAAACAACGAGGAAGATGACTGCGTGGCACAATGTGAATGGCTGGTTTGAATCCAGCGCGCTTTTTTTTTATTTTTAACACTAACGACCATTTTATTTTATATTATTTATTTCTTATATTATATACAACTAACGCACACAGCTCCATTGGTTAAGGCGTATAGGCAATGATCATTGGGACCTGGGTTCGAATCCCAGGTCCCCCCATTTCACTTCTATTATTTTGTTTAAATTGTTCCAATGCAGTGCACGTTCCAAAGGTTCACCATACACCTAATACAAAGGCTTGCCAAGTGTCTTGAAAGAAGCATCTGAAGGTCAGAATGGGAGGTCCATGGAATGCTCCAATCAACGCTCCACATGTGATCCAAAAGTCAGCAAAAGGGCTCCTTCTATTGGGCCAGAATTCATCAAATTCACCTCCCTATTTGGACAACACCCCCCTCCAGTTTGCTTCTTTTTAACTTTTTTATATCTTTTCTTTTCTTTGTTTTAATTAATTTTTTAATGCTTTAATTTAATATTTTCATATAATATAAAAACACAAAAAAAATCAGA
This sequence comes from Vicia faba, assembly GCA_948472305.1. Taxonomy (NCBI): domain Eukaryota; kingdom Viridiplantae; phylum Streptophyta; class Magnoliopsida; order Fabales; family Fabaceae; genus Vicia; species Vicia faba. Next base: position 752,804,392 of record OX451740.1, on the reverse strand, counting down.
AAAGATAAAAACAATAAATATTTTATTTTAGTATTAATTTTGTAAACAAATCCCATAATTAACTTAGATTTAATTTTAGGTTGTTAATTTAATTCTTTTTCACAATAACCAAAAATAATAAAAAAAATAGACCTTTAGCACTTTCCTTTTTTATTAAATATTTTTATTATAAGTATCATTAACTATTAATTTTGTAAATTAATTTTATTATTAATTAGTTTTAATTCTAGGTTTTAACTTTAATGCATTTTCTTTAATAAAATAAAAAAAAAACAATTAGAGCTAGAATTATTTGACTTTTAATTAATTTAATTTTTTCTTTAATGTCATAAATACAAAAGCATAAAAAATAAGTTTCTTTCTTTTTATTTAATTTAATTATTTAATAATTTCATTTTAATTCCTTTAAAGGGTCCAACGCCCTCGCATTCGATTATATTCTCTTTTCGCGCGTTTTATTTATTTCTTTGTTGTAAATATAATGTACTTGTTCCAAAGCCATGTAATAGTCAATTAGACATTTATTTTCTGCATTTTATTTTAAATCGGGTCTGGATTAATTTGGCGTTGTAGACCCGCGCCTTTGTAATAGCGTAGGACCTTTTATCTTTTGCGCACTTTAAATTCCCGCACCTTTAACTGTTAAACAATAACATGAAAGAATGAATGCCCAAAAATAAAATCAAAGTGTAGATCACCAATGCATGACAAGACAAACAATAAACTGAAAATGACACACAATTCACACACCACCCCTAGGGTACGCCTCACTGTTGCCTTTCCTCGAAAGGTGATCGTCGAGTAGAGGATGTCTTAGTAAGTCCTCATGATCCGGGAACCTGGCATGAGGGTAGCTTCTAAGGTGTCTTCCTATTGCTCCGGTGATCACCATGTCCCGAACCTCGGATTGACCCGAACACCTCCAATGGTAGTGCTACCTATCTCTCAATGGTGGGATGGCACCACTTTAAAGGACATTTACCCAGACGAATTCCTTAGGGTAGGTAGACGACTCTAGATACTTGCTCTAATTTCAAAACAAATCAAAATACTTTTCACACCAACACATTTTCAAAAGCTTTCGAAAGCAATTTTTCAAACACTCTTGAGGACCGATACAAGAGTCGAACTAAAATTTTCAAAGAAACTTTTTCAAACCCACAGTTGAAAAGCAAACAAATATTTTTGAAAACACAAATGAGCAAGTATCTAAGAGCCCATGGATAACCATGGATAGAAAGGGTGCTAACACCTTCCCTTTCTATAACCTACCTCCCGAACCGAGAGCAATCTCTTTAAGGAATTTTTCTGTGCTTTTTTCCTTTCCATTTGGAGAAAATAAAAGACGGTGGCGACTCTTGCTTCCGCGACATTTCGCGAACCAGCGTTAAACAGTCAGTTCCAGATCCACCGATCACACATATGAACATGATTAAACTATTTAGCAAATGTGTACTGCCAAGCAGCAAAGAGCATTTTTTAATGCAGTTGAGATATCCCCACAGAGTTATCTCATTAGCATTATCCCCACAGAGCCTGCTACAATAAACCTTTGTCCCAACAGAGTTTCCCACAAAGTTAGATTTATGAAAACCTCGGTCAGAGTTTCAATCTCTCGACAACCCTCTCCCCAGCTGAGTTGGTCTTAAAATAAGAAGCCTTGTGGATTTCTTCCTAAAGAATTCACCTTGCCAGCAGGTCATCAAATATTCTCTTCAACAAGGTTTATTCCCCAACCAAACAATATACTCCCCAATGGAATCATTCCTATTCAAACAATTTTCAGTTACTATAAAGCCTGGACCCGACCAGATAATAGTTTAACCTCTCGAGATATTGTAAAGCCTGGACCCGACCAGATAACAGTTTAACCTCTCGAGATATTGTAAAACCTGGACCCTACCAGACAATGGTTTAACTTCTTTTCCCCAGTAGAGTTGTTCTCTACCCCTAGAAAGTTACTGTGAAGCCTGGACCCGACCAAATATCTGTTCAACTTCATCCTTTCAAGAAAGTTACTGCAAAGCCTGGACCCGACCAGATATCAGTTTAACTTCATCCTTTCAAGAAAGTTACTATGAAGCCTGGACCCGACCAGATATCAGTTTAACTTCATCCTTTCAAGTAAGTTATTGTGAATCCTAGAGTTCAACCAGATAACAATTAACTTCATCCACCTCAGAAATTTGCTTTGAAACCTGGAATCCGACCAAATAGCAGTTTAATGATTGGTAAGTTGCTGAGAAGCCTGGAATCCGACCAGATAACAATTTAACTTCACTCTCCCAATTAATTTTCTGTGAAGCCCGGAACGCGACCATATAATAGTTAATTTAATCTTCCCCAGTAAGTCACTGCGAAGCCTGGAATACAACCAGATAACAGTTAACTTCATTATCCTCAAAACATTGCTGCCAAGCCTGGATTTCGACCAGATAACAGCTAACTTTCGATTCTCTCCAGTCAGGAATAACTCCCCAGTAGAGCAACAGACAACCAAAATTCCTGAACTTTATTCCTCTAAGAAGAAATCAACACTCCCCACAGAGTTTACTCATGTAAAGAGCCAAAGTCAATATTCCCCAACGTATTTCTCCTCACATAATAAAACAGGGATTCCTAGCGAAAACATTCTAAACAAAGTTGAAGATACATCTACTCTCCAACAACAATTCTGGATTTAGCCTCCCAAGGTTCCCCAACATGTTGTTAAGGATTTATTTTCCTAGACAAAGACACGCTACAATAAACACATCACATTCATAAATCATAACACATACATGACAAATGCATACAGCACAATCTCATTTATTTTGAGAACATCATTACGCCATGATACATCTGCATGTAACTAATCCTCTTCCTTGCAGGAAAAATCAACAGGAAAAAGACATCTACTATTTCAGTATAAATCAACCAAAAGATTTATCCTGATAACTTCCCCAGTCACTCTGGATGACATCTATAAGCCTATCTCCGACAACTCTCCATCATCTCCCCAAATGGCATCTCTAAGACCATTCCCTACACATTCAACTAACACATCATCGAGTGCAAATTTCTGGGAACTTTAGTGTTCAATCATCTTCCACCTTCAAGTCACGAATGGCGGGCTCGCCAATCTAACTCTTCAGGTTTAAGAAGATTGAACAGGGGCAGCTGTTGTACCCCAAAATTTTCCCTCTCATTTCTCAATAATTTTCTCACAAGATCTTCCATGACTCAAGTTTGCAACACTGATACATCAATTTAGGTTTGGAATTGGCACAAGGGCAAAATGGTCAAAATGCACACTAAAAAGTCAAACTTTGACTTTTTGATCAAAATTAAGTTTCAAGAGTCACATTTCATCAAGACATGTTAGAATATGAAGTTGGTTCATCAATAAAATCAAAAGTCAAAATTACTTTGGAAAAGTCAAAGTTCTAAACACTTAGAAATTTTTCTAAGTGTTAAGAAAATATGATAAGTTCAGAACTTTTGGCCAGATTTTCATCATGATGCAAGATGATTCAAGAAGAACTTCTGAAACAGAAGTTGTAGATCTTAATGAGATCTAAAACATTGCAGAACAGAACTCCTCCTAGAAATGCTGGAATTTCAAGTTATAAATCCTTGAAGACACATCCATGAAACTAAAACGCTTAGTAAATTCTGAGCATTTCCAAATCAGAACTTGATTAGAAATCCTGGGCCACTTTTCACATAGGTATAATCAGAGTTTGCAAAAATTATTCAAAGAGGGGTTACAAAGTATGTTACAAGCTTTCTGAAAAGTCTGAGAACTCCCTCAGATCATGCTGGAGCAGAGAGATTCAAAGATCCGAAGTTGAACATTTGTTCTTAAATCTAAGTTACATTTATGCTGAACTTCTGATCCAGTTTCAAGATATGTTGCATAATCTCATGTTGCAGGCCTTCTTGCTTGTTAAATCTCATCATAATTTAATTCTTACACCAACTTTTGAGTCTTTATCCCAGTATTTAAGCCTTTATCCAAAAGATCTTCCCACGTGTGGCATAAAACTACCATTGTTGTCCTTGAAAAGCAAACTTTTGTACAAAGTTTATTTTGAGCCCATACTTTACTTTGTTTCTGAGTGTACTTCCCCACAAATGATGCCTACAAACTCAGATTAGTCGTGTTTAAAGCTGCTAACCACCCTACCTTGCCTTGAAACCATGCTTGTCTAAACTTGCTTAAAAAACAAGTCAACGATCCATAACACATGATGATTGTACTCCTGACTTCTCCAAGCTTCTAAATCCTTTGCCTATAAATTAAACTTCATTTGCAAACTGAAGGATGATTAAAGAAAAGCCCTGAAACCTTGCTGAAAATTCCTAAGAATCTGAAACTGCAACACAAACACAAAACCTGCTAGTTTTTGATTTTTACATCCAAACTCTAATTTCCTTGTGTGTTTCTTGGCCAAACCATCCACACAGTTTCTGGTATACACGTAGAAGCTTTCCCGACTTCTGTTTTCAAGTTGTAATACAGTTTCCACCAATCTCCATTTCAAAAATTAGAGCTTTGCACCTTGACTGCTCCAGAGCATTCCAACCACCCATAACTCAAGTTAAGGGTTGCTTTAGATTTCTGAGAACTTGAGGAAGCTGACCAGAACATCACAATAATCTGAACCAGACTCTAACTCACAGAAAAATTTCCAACTGCAAGGTAAGCTTCTTCTGATTTTCATCTCATTACTTAGGCATTGTTAGGCTTACAATTTCGAAGACACAGTGTAGATATCATGGCTCTGAATCTATGCATATTTATATGGCCTAAGCAGAGAGAATTTAAGATTAGAACTTATTGAGAAAATTAGGGTTAAAAATTAGGATTAGCAAAATTCATTCTTGCTTCTGGTTTACAGTTTTAATGCTTTGTATTTCTAAAACCATGATGAAATTTAGCATAACTTATATGTTTGCATTTTCCATTTTTGTTGATAAATGACTAAGTTGCAGATACTCTAGCTAGCGCGAAGAAGAAGATAAAGTTCATCATCAGAACTTACTCTGTAATATATGTTTATGTTTTTGCTTCTAATATCGGATGTATAGCCACCCCAGTGGTAGACAGTGCGTGCATAAGGCATTAGTGTTAAGGGTCCGGGGTTCTAGTCCTAGAAGCATCTTTTATGTTTATTTCTTAACATTTTTACCCCATTATTTGTCAAACAACATTCTTGGACCAACCCCCCCCCCATTTGTTTGTCAAAATAGTACTCCTGGACCAGAACTTCTAGATATTCTCATCCAACAGCATCGTCACCTCACTTATCCATTAACAGAACTTCTAGCCTTCCAGTAACACTAGAACTTCTAAGTTTCCAACTGCATCAAAACTTCTAGTCTCTTTCAACAATCGGAACTTCTAGGACTTCTTTTGTTTCCAGAAACCCCAGAACTTTAGCGCGTCTGGATGCTGAACTTCTAGATTTCCCCATTTCTACTAACATTAGCTTTCTGATTTGCAGCGCGTCGGAGTCAGAACTTCTGCTATCTCTTTTTCTATTCTTTTAGCAACGCGCTGACTCAAACTCTTATTCTCTTATTATTTTTATCATCACTTTTATTTTCATTAATCAAAAACACCAGAAAAATATTTTATATTCATATACTTTGCTTTATTTCTTTTAAAACAAAAAGACTAAAAACATTTCCTTAAGCAAATTTATTTCTTCTCTTAATAAAAACAAAATAAATCTATTTTAACTTCCAATTCTTGTACATTATTTCAATATGGTTGTAATAGAGAGTTAGGACTTTAATTTCTTTCAACCCCCATTTGTAAATTTGTACACCCCATCCCCAAGTGATTGTAATAGCGTAGGATATTTACTTTCCGCAATTTATCGCTTTCATATAAATGCTAGCAGTTAGGGTTTGTATGGAAAGATAAAATAAATACTTAGAAAACACTAATCCAAGATAAACCAAACATCAAATACAAACACTTGCACACTTGCATCTCTAGAGTTAACTCCATTTGTTGCCTTATGAAAAATGGTCATGATATGCATGTGAGACGTCTTAGCAAAAACAATACAAGATCATAGTCTCGCGATGACGCTTTGAATATTGCCTTACAAATGATATTAGTCCCTCAAGAGAAATGCTAAGATATCTACAACATTTCTATCATGACTATACGATGACCCATGTTCGTCCCTTTACATCCAAAGATAAGGCTTCTTACCAATCAATGGTAAGATATCAACATTTAAAGGAGGAGGAAAAGAACAAATAATTTTGAGTAGGTAGAAACGTTCTTAGTTGCTTGCTCATATTCAACAACTAACACGTTTTTTAATGCACCAACACTTTCCATGAAATATTTTCAAAAGTCCAACACTTTGTATACATTCTTATAGAGACGAGAATCATTACAAAGTTAGCCTAAAACAAAGGCACATTTTTAAAATACTTTCAAAACCCATCCAAAAGCACACTTTCAAACAAAAGCAATGATCTAGCAAGCAACTAAGAGCCTGTAGCGGTAGAAATGTTTAAGACTAAGCCATTGGATTGACTAGACTTATACAGGTCAAAATAAAAATCGCCACCGCGCTTTATTGTTTCCAAAGGAATGGGAAAAGAGCGAATAACCCAAAAAGAGGGGGAAAGATTCTAGGTAATGGGGTTGGTTATGCAAAGGGAAGGTATTAGCACCCTAAACATCTACGGTACTCTGCAGGAACCTCTTTGTAAATCTGTATATTTTGGCTATAAAATGTTGTATGTAAAATAGATGGTGGAGGTGAGAAAAGAAACATTTTTTTTCATGAATTTTGCACCCGCCGCGGTTGTGAACCTTTAGTGCCTACGTACCACCTTTCGTGCAATAGGGGATTAGGGTACACGTAGTTCCTCTTTAAAAAATTTTAAAACACGAGTGTGTTGGTTAATTTTATAAGATAAGACATCATCATTGTCCGTGTGGAAAACATACTTACTACCCACAATCATGAGAATGGAGAATTTGCATCATCTCAAAATGGAGGATATGACTTGGATTTTAAAATCAACAATGCCTCACTCAACACCCAAGTGGAAAATATCTATCTTTACTACATATTATAGAAGTATAGTTGTTTACATCACTACAAGGATTGACAAGAGTCCAATCTTTTGAGAAAAGTTTAAAGATGAGAGCCAAAATGGAAAAATGGTTTGAATGAGATTGATTAACTTTTAGTCTTCTCAAAAAAATGTCAAGGTATTATTAAGTTGATTGAATTTTATTTATGAAAATATTTTGAAAATGCATGGACCTAGGTCCAAGTTTATTATGAAAGTGGTTCAAGTTTAAAAAACAAGAAGAGTTTTCAAAAGGAGGGAGAAGATTTTTGAAATTAAAGAAGATGGGAGGAGAAGAAGAGACTATCCTAAAGCATAAGGTAAAAGCTAGAGATAAGAATCATCTAACCAACAAGAAGCCAACGGTTGACATTATGAGTTAAAATAGAATTCCCATTCTTTGGATTGGAACCAAGCAAGCAAAGATACTAAACCTCTTGAGAAGAACCAAACTTCAAGTGTATTAAGTCTTCACAAAAATTGGGCAGAGTAACGACTGTATATAGGTGAATTCCATATTACAAACAAAGTAAGTAATCACAATAACATGCACACAAAATAAACAAATAACTCAATGTCTTGAGGTAAACCTCAAGAACTCTAGACAAAATATAAATTAAGGTCACGAGGTCTCCAACATAGTCCAAGGTTTCTAATCCTAAGTCTAAGAAGTCCAATACTCCATAATGCCAAGATAGTAACCAAATAGTCCAAGTATCATTAAAGTGTTTTATGGTTCATGTTGATTATTAGGTGTCTTAAAAAAAAAGCTCAAGTGAGCAAAATAAAAATGACAAGAAAGTAAATGCTCAAGTAAGCAAAGATGAAAAATAGCATGAAATGTAAATGATAAAGTAAATAGCGCATAAAATAAAAGAGCATAAAATAAAAACACAAAATAAATTCAATTATTAGTAATTTGTGGTTAGTTGGATGACCATCTTGAAACTTGCATTTGGAACTCATTAGGGGATTGGTAGAACCAAATCCGCTACACAATGAATTGCATTTGCTTTATGTCAAGTATATCATCCATTTAAGAATCCTCAAAAGTAAAATTTAACGATCAACGATGTTTAAGTGATCCGTGTTGACCAAAAGTGGTGTAGATCCATTAGAGGATTGGTAGAACCAAAGCCTCCACACAATGAATCTCAAGATTATTGGATCAAAGAGATCAAATTAACATACTTGGGCTTACAAATATAGGTTTGGGCCATAAATGATCATTTATTTGAATCAGGACAAAATTTAGCACTGTGTTAAGCAATCGTAAGTGGACTTATATAGAAGTCGCACCTATTTTAAGGTCGGTCAATAGAAATCTATGCACCATTTGTTTTGAGACATGATGTAGAGATCATGCTCCAATAACACTTAGTGCAATAAGAAAGAGATAAGATGAAGAGGGGTGAGAAAGAATATTTAAACCATTTTTGAATTAAAATTTAATCAAACTATTATTAAAATCATTCATCCATTTTTATGGAGTTAGACTCAACACCATGGATCCAATGATGTTAATAAAGTTCATGATAAAAAATTCAACCCAGGATCAGCCAGAAAATAATACAAAATAATATTACATTTAATATATGCATTAAAAAGGGTTTTAAAATGTTTTAAAATAGAAATAAGAGAGAAAAATATCAACTATGTTCAAATTAATCAAGAAAGATTAAGTAAGACCATAGAAAAATCAGAAATGAACTCAAATCTTTTTATAAAATTTTTGGTAATTTTTTTAAAGTCAGAAACTATTTTTAAAATTAAAATAAATGAGTAAAATAAACCAAAAATGATAAAAAAATAACAAAGTCAGAAATAAAAAATAAATGAGGTCACCAATATTTGTCACAATATCATTGGATCATTCCATATTTTTTTAGAATTTAAAAATGTATAAAAGTATTTTTAAACATTTAAAACAATTCAAATAAAGTGAAAATTTATAAAAAATATCAAAACACAAAATAAAAATCAGAAAGAGAAAAATTAAAAAAAAATTTATAATTTTTTCAGATTTTTTGGACTTAAAATCAATTTTTTATGATTCTTTGAAGTTTAAAACAATTTAAATATAAAAATCAAAAAATAAAATAAAGTCGAAAAATGTGGACCAATGGATGGGAGTCAAAACGCGTTAGTAAGCTAATCCAATGGATCAGACGCGTTGTGCATATCATGGTCATTAATGAATAACACACATGATCATTAATTAAATCAGATATTCGAAAATTCCAAATGGCGTTGTTTCATTGGTTGAAGGATGACACGTTGGTCATCTTCAACCTCTAGCCAGTCTTAAATCGAGCTTGCTCAAACTGTAAAATTAGAGCACGAGACCGGTACCATTCGCTTCGTCTCATCAAGACGAAGACAACCACACCTTCGCGAAAAATTTATATAAACTATAGCTCAAGCAATTTGGAAGGAAAGTTTTGAAAAGGAATTTGAAAATTCATGGCCAAAACGTGTTTCCAGTTAAAAGAAAGTGTTGCGACTAGAACCAGGGCAATGAGAGCTTCATAATGATATCAAAGTTTGGAATAATTGATGGAGAAATCTACCTATTGAAGTTCAGTTGCAGAGCTCTGTAAATGGACTTGGTCACATCAATTCAGAAGATTTCAATGCTCAATTCTTCTTCTGTTAGCTTCATGGAAGATCAAGGAAGGTGAATTGATAGAAAAAATAAATTGAAAAAGGCTTGAACAATGATTTTGAAGTTGCAGAAAAGTGAGTTATGGAGCGAGTTTGGCAGGGTGATTTTGGCTGTTCAAGGTTGAGAAAATGAATGGGATAGCTCATGTATTTATAGGAGAAGCAAATGGGATCAAAAGAAAGGGTGAATGGTGCAATTTGGAAGGAATTCGTGTGGGTCTGCATCATGAAGAAAGTGTGACTTCTCTTTTGTCAAAACTCATCCAAAATGCGCGTTTTAATGCACTAATCGACTTGGGAAAGTTGGCTAATCATGTTTAGACCCAAAACGCGTGCTAATTTGAGGGTTAGAAGTTGTAACATAAAATTCAAATTCTGACTTGCGATGAAACTTCAATTCCAAGTTACCACTTTTAAAACAATGGCATTCTCAGCTCAAGGGGTCTTAAGGCATGGTTCTTGATGCTTTATAAAGATGAGATTACAAGCTTTGCAATGGGAAAAGAATGGAATCAAATGGATGTTTGAGCTGAAAGTTGCAATGAGTCAAAGTTGAGAAAAAGAGGTTGACTTTCCATACTTAGAAATATTTCATGTTTTTCTTCAAAAGTGACCTATAATGTTTTGCATCTAAACATGGCCTTCCTCTTAGAATTTGCTCTTGACCAAAAAATATGGCATGAAATAGACCTCTTGAATGACATTTTTGAACTTGAACCATTCAAAATCTCCAAAAGTTGAGAGAGTTATGAATTGTTGAAGTTGGCAAAGAATCATGAAATGACCTATAATCTTTTATATCCTTAGGGAATCTCCCATACATTTTCTCACTTTGCACATAAAAGAAGGAATAATATTCACATCCTCAAGATCATTATGGAAAAAGAGTGGTCTCAAGGTGATAAAATTTGACCAAGTTATGATCATTTGAAGTCACACATGGAAAATTGGGGGTTCATTTGGAGGACTTGTAATCTTTCTTCATCATCAAGTTTCTTACACATGAAAACTCCTTGAAAATTTTGAAGTTATTTGTTAATAACCCTTTGAAGAGAAGGATGTATTTGGAATTAATCAAAAATACCAAAAGATGAGCAAGATATACTTCTTTGAAGTTCAAAACCCCAGCTCCTAGATCAAGAAAATGCTTTGAGGAACTTTGATAATTTTAAACAACCTTCTTGTACCAACACTTTTGATTTGTAGATAGAAGTAGTTGAGGGTGATAATGAGAACTCACAGCAACCAAAACCACTTCCATATCTTGAGAATTGAGAGAAATATGCACTTGTGACCAATGGGAACAAGGCCTTGTCCAACCATGACAACTTCTTCAATCAACCCCTTGTACTTTTTAATCATTCTTGATAACTTTGTAATATGGTGAATCAAAATAAACCTTTCCATGCCATTTCTTACAAAACAAATTCAATGTTTAGGTTTGAATTTCTCAAGCTTTATTGACTAGGGTATGAAAATAAACTCATGAACCCATGGATCAACTTGCTAAGCCACATTGCCTTTACCTACATTATTAACAAGTAAGACAAACCAACATTGCATTTTATTAATTAAAAGGAAAGTTAAAACAAAACATGCATGATAATAAAAGAAAAACAAGTCAGGGTGCTTGGTGATTCCTCAAATAGAAAAGCTAAAGATAGGGAGGAGAGCCAAAATCCCTAATGTGATCTTGTTGTGATTGAATCAATATGGTATGATGAAGGGATCTTAGGGGGAAAAATTGGGGTACAACAGCTGCCCTTATTTAAGTTTCTTCTATCCGGAGATAAGAAGGTTAAAAATCTTCGTGTCGACATGATCGAAGATATTTAAATATAAAACAAACCCTATTTTTGGCCCTAAGATGCCATGAAATGCTTATGAGTATGAATGCATATGGACAACTTCAAAGGGACGCAAAACACCACTGAGGATGTAGCAAAGGAAATAAGGATCAAAAGAGAAACCCGACCAGGAAAATAAATCACTGGTGAATCAAAAAGACCGGACTCTATTGGTGTAACACCCAAAGAAGAGATAAGGTAGCATTAACTCAGCTGAAGAGGAGATAGTATAGGATAAAAGTGATTGAAAACCAACTGTGAACTACCAACTCAATATTCAAAGGTAGAAGATCAAAATGATATTGGCTCATAGACGACAGTAAACTACCAACTCATAGTTAAAAGTAGAAGATCAAAAGGATACCGACTCATAGAGGATGGTAAAAGATCAAAGGATACACCAACTTTTACTAAAGGCGAAACTACCAACTCTCACTGAAGGTAGAAAGAGAAAAGAATAACAACACCGATGTTCATTGACGGTGAGCTACCAACGTTTATTGAAGGTAGAGAGACAAACATTGGCATTCACTGACGATGAACTACCAACTTTCACTGAAGGTAGCAAAAAGATAACAATCACCAATGTTCACTGATGGTGAACTACCAACTTTCACTGAAGGTAGAGAGAAAAGAAATATCATAGCACCAACGTTCACTAATAGTGAACTACAAACATTTATTGAAGGTAGCAAAAAAATAACAATCACCAACGTTCACTGATGGTGAACTACCAACTTTCACTAAAGGTAGAGAGAAAAGAAATATCATAACACCGATGTTCACTGACGGTGAACTACCAACGTTCACTGAAGGTAGTAAAAATATAACAATCACCAACATTCATTGATGGTGAACTACCAACTTTCACTGAAGGTAAAGAGAAAAGAAATATCATAGCACATACGTTCACTAACGGTGAACTGCCAACGTTTACTGAAGGTAGCAAAAAGATAACAATCACCAACGTTCACTGATGGTGAACTAACAACTTTCACTGAAGGTAGAGAGAAAAGAAATATCATAACACCGACGTTCACTGAAGGTGAACTACCAACGTTCACTGAAGGTAGCAAAAAGAATAACAAGTTTCTCCAAAATTATGGCGTTTCACCTAGAACGGGTCTCAACTTCTTCTTTAACCAAGGCATTCCGCCTGGAAAGGGTAATATATAAGCTGTCTCAAATAAAGAGACTACGACTTGTTGTTATAGGAAGGATTGTAAAAATGACTTTTTGGAGAAAGCAATATGGCTTCCCGGGGAAAGAAATATGACTTCCTGGGGAAATCAATATGGCTTCCTGGGGAAAGAAATATGACTTCCTGGGGAATGAATCATGACTTTATGGGGAATGAAATACAACTTCCTGGGGAAATGCCAACATATTCCTACTGAGGAGATAAAAGTTTTCTAGTGCCAAAATAAATGCACACTCTCAAACCAATGCTCGAAGCTTGCAGAAATCCAAAGTAATAATATTGATGGGAAATAAAGATTCAAACCAGAAATAAACTGGAGTGAAATAGTCAACCAAAATACATCCTTTGAGAAATAAACTCAAGAGGGAAACCCAATTTATCCATACAAAGAGCTGTACATGAAGGCTAAATTAAAAATCTTCCATGAGGGATAACTCAGTGGGGTAATTGAAAAAATATACACTTTCTGCTTAAGGCCGACACACTATTGGAGAGAGGACAACACAACTCAGCAAAACATGGTAATATGTCTACAAAATATTAACGAATATGAATGAGCAATGATTTGTTAAATTTAACTATGCATGATGTATGTATGAATGTATGAGTATTAACATGTATATGCTGACAAAACAGACATATAACACTGGGAGTAACCAGACAAAGCCAACTCAAACACAACCAATACTCGGCTAAATCACATCCAAGATGAACATTCCATAAGAAACTAAGCACCAAACGAGGAAACAAAATCCTATTCGCGGCTTAACTTCACTGGGAAGGAACATAATCTGGAAGTAAACAAATCATAGCGACAAAACAATATAGATACAGGGATATAACATCCTTCTCTAGGATTCACCGGGGAATATCACTCAGACTTCAATGGGGAAACAAATGTTTTCACAGTCTGCACTTCTACCAGGGATTGCAATACTGATTTCAAATAAGGCAGATAGAAACCATATCGTCCAAACACCAATTGAGTATGTTGTGTTGACTTCAACGGGGGAACATCACACATACTTCACTAGGGGAGATAGTGCCTCATCATCGAGATACCAAATGGAGACCGCGTGCTGACTTCATTGGGGAGGCCAACACCATATCAAATAGGGGAAACCAATATACGTTCTTCAATATTGAGAGTAAGTATTGGACCAACTTCTCTGGGGGGAAAGTATGAAACCTCATGGGGATAACAACTTGGGGAGTTAAGAAGTCAAACATTACAGTAAGAAATCAATCTTATGGGGATTTTAAATCAAACCTAGCACCTGGCGGGTGAAAACCCAAAAAACTGACAAATGCCTCAACACTTCTTAAATAAAACATTGCCCTTGCCTGATTATCGGGCGATAAAAAAAAATGCAAGTACTGCCGAAAGGAAGATGCTTCATAAATGAGTCAAATCTCAGCATGCACGGGGAGAAAATACTTTTATCAAAAAGAGAAGCCTTCATTGGGGAATCTTGGATTGAGTCTTCATATCATGCAAACTTATTCCAACAAAAGATGCCTTGGGATAGCCTTCCCGGGGAATCAAGAAGTCAACATTATAGAAAGAAGTCAAACTCATGGGGATTTTAAATCAAACCTATCACTTGGCGGGTGAAAACCCAAAAGGGTTGAAAATTGTCTCAACACTTCTTAGAAAATATACTGCCCTGGTCTAGTTGCCTGGGAAATAAATACCAACAATAATGCCAATACTGCAGAAAGAGCGACATTTTGAAAATAGTTCTATCTCAGCACACCAATGGAAAAAGACCTTTCGTCATATGAGGGAAGACTTCGTTGGGGAATCTGGGATAGAGGCCTCATACCATGCAAACCAAAAAATCAAAAAAATGAACCAAGACTTTACTGGGGACATTGGGATCACAAACCCAATACTAAACCTTATGCTAATTGGTATCGTCTTCAATATGAAAAAATCACATGCATACCAGTGAAAACGACCTTAGAAAACCTTCCCGGGGGAAACAGAACTTCCCAAAATTACTGGTGTTCGTCCATTCCTGGGATCACCACTTTTGTTTTCCTCTTGAATCACAAAATCTAAAGTAAAAGTAAGTCGTAAATTCTTTTTGAAAAATAATTTTGTTATTTAATCTTTTTGCTTTGAAAATTATTATCAAAAATAAACGGAGTCTTTGTAAGCTGAATAAAAATAAGAAATACAAAGAATTGGGTAACAGATCAAATTTTATTGATAGAATGGTAGTCTGCGAATGGCGAGACTCCGCAGATGATTACAAAGTTCGGAAAATGGTAATATATAATGGAAAAGATACATTGAGATACAATGACCATTATTCCCTCTAATAACTTTGAAATTCTGAGCAGCAACTTCTGTTGAAGTATGGTGAGGATCCCAGAAGATTGTTGCTTCAATGATCAAGTCTTGTCTGATGTAATTACTTGCCAAGAAAGTCCCTAACTTTTGCCTAAGTTGCCCTTGCGGGTTTTCAACTTAGCAGGAAATTTTATTTTGTTTATGTCTCTAATTTTTGCCTAGACCACCCTTTCGGGTTTTCAGCCTACCGAGACGCTCCTTTTTGCCTAAGTCGTCCTTTCGGGTTTTCAACTTAGTGAGCTATTCTTTTATTTCTTTAGGCGAAGTATTTCTTGACTGCATCATCATTCATGGGACGTGGGAACTCCTCTCCATCCATAGTTTCAAGAATTAATGCACCTCCAGAGAAGGCTTTCTTGAAAACATACGGGCCTTCAAAATTGGGAGTCCACTTGCCCCTAGAATCAGCATTAAAAGACATGATCTTCCTGAGCACGAGGTCACCTTCTATGAATTCACGAGGTTTGACCTTCTTATCAAAAGCTTTCTTCATTCTCTTCTGATATAATTGTCCATGACACAGAGCTGTCATTCTCTTCTCTTCGATCAAATTCAATTGGTCAAACCTGTTCTGGACCCATTCAGCCTCTGACAACTTGGTTTCCATTATCACACGCAAAGAGGGAATATCAACCTTGGTTGGGAGTACCGCTTCCATTCCATACACAAGGGAGAACGAGGTTGCTCCTGTTGAAGTACGGACAGATGTCTGATATCCATGTAAAGTAAAAGGGAGCATTTCATGCCAATCTTTATAAGTAACAACCATCTTCTGGATGATCTTCTTGATATTCTCATTAGCAGCTTCAACACCCCCATTCATCTTCGGCATGTACGGAGATGAATTATGATGGAAAATCTTGAATTCTTCACAAAGTTCTGTCATCATCTTATTGTTCAGATTAGAGCCATTGTCAGTGATGATTCTTCTCGGCACACCATACCGACATATAAGATTATTCTTAATGAACTGCACTACCACCTGCTTAGTAACATTAGCATATGAAGCAGCTTCCACCCATTTGGTGAAGTAATCAATTACTACCAAGATAAAATGGTGTCCATTCGAAGCTTTGGGTTCTATCATTCCAATCATGTCAATACCCCACATAGAGAAAGGCCACGGGGAATAAATTACATTGATAAGTGTCGGAGGCACATGGATTTTGTCTGCATAAATCTGGCATTTATGGCACTTCTTTGCAAATCTATAACAGTCAGATTCCGTTGTCATCCAATAGTAACCTACCCTTAGCATCTTTTTAGCCATCGAATGTCCATTGGCTTGAGTTCCAAATGAACCTTCATGAATCTCATGCATCAACATGTCTGCTTCGTGTCTATCCACGCATCTGAGCAAGACCATGTCATAATTTCTCTTGTACAATACATTTTCACTGAGGAAGAAACTGCCAGCCAATCTTATTAATGTCTTTCTATCTTTATTTGAAGCACCAATCGGGTATTCCTGAGTCTGGAGAAAATGCTTGATATCGTAATACCAAGGTTTCTCATTTGTTACCTCTTCTGTTGTAAACACATGAGCGGGCATATCCAGTTACCGAACTATAATTTGAGGTATATCATTCCAAGTATTCACTTGATACATAGAAGCCAGAGTTGTCAGAGCATCTGCCATTTGATTTTCGTCTCTAGGGATGTGATGGAATTCAACTTTATTAAAGAAGGGTAACAATATTCTAGCATAATCTTCGTAAGGGATCAAGCTGGGGTGACGAGTATCCTACTCTCCTTTAATTTGATTTATTACCAAAGCTGAATCGCGATACACATCTAGAATTTTAATTTTGAGATCAATAGCTTCCTCGAGACCCAGGATGCAAGCCTCATATTCTGCCATATTATTAGTACAATCAAATGTCAACCTTGTAGTAAAAGGAATGTGTGATCCATGTGGAGTGACAATCATAGCACCAATTCCTTTACCATAAGCATTCATAGCTCCATCAAATATCATGCTCCAGCGAGATTCAGGATCAGGACCTTCCTCAGGAAATGGTTCATCACAATCTTTCACTTTCAGAAACATCACATCCTCATCGGGGAAATCATACATCATAGACTGATAATCATCAACTTGTTGGTGAGCAAGATAATATTCCAACACGCTGCTTTTAATAGCTTTTTGAGTGCGGTATTCAATGTCATATTCAGATAACAGCATCTGCCAGCAGGAAATTCTCCCAGTAAGAGCAGGGTTTTCAAAAATGTACTTGATTTGATCCATTTTGGAGATCAACCAAGTAGTGTGATTCAACATATACTGCCGCAAACGTTTTGTCGTCTAGGCTAGAGCACAACATGTCTTTTCCAGTATGGAATACCATGACTCATAATCAGTAAACTTTTTACTAAGATAATAAATAGCATACTCTTTCTTCCTTGTTTCATCTTGTTGTCCCAGAATACAGCCCATGGAATTATCTAACACTGTCAGATACATAATCAATGGTCTTCCTTCAACAGGAGGGAGCAAGATAGGAGGTTCAAGCAGATATTCTTTAATACTTTCAAATGCCCTTTGGCGGTCATCTGTCCACACACAACCTTGATCTTTCTTTAACAACTTAAAGATTGGTTCACACGTTGCAGTCATGTGGGAAATAAATCTGGAAATATAATTCAAATGCCCGAGGAACCCTCTGACTTGCTTTTCAGTTCTCGGAGCTGGCATTTCTTGAATTGCTTTGAATTTATCAGGTTCAACTTCAATCCCTCTCTGGATAACAATGAAACCCAACAATTTCCCTAACCGAACACTAAAGGTACATTTATTTTCATTCAAGCGGAGACGATACTTCCTCAAACGCTGAAACAACTTCAACAAATCTTCTACATGCCCTTCTTCAGTCTAGAATTTAGCAATCATATCATCAACATATGCCTCAATTTCCTTATGCATCAGATCATAGAATAAGGTTGTCATATCCCTCTGGTACGTTGCACCAGCGTTCTTCAACCCGAAGGGCATCACTCTATAACATAATTTTCCTTAGGGTGTGATAAACGTTGTTTTTTCCATGTCCTCAGGAGCCATCCTTATTTGATTATACCCGGAAAATCCGTCCATGAACGACAAAACTTTGAATTTTGTTGTGTTATCCACTAACATATCAATGTGTGGCAACGGAAAATCATCTTTTGGACTAGCTTTATTTAGATCTCTGTAATCTACACACATGCGAACTTTTCCATCTTTCTTCGGTACTGGGACAATATTGGCAATCCACAGAGGGTACACTGATGTCACAAGAAAACTGGCATTAATCTGCTTTATAACTTCTTCTTTGATCTTCACTGCCATATCTGGGTGAGTTCTTCGCAACTTCTGTTTGATTGGCGGGCATTCTGGCTTCAGCGGCTAATGGTGCTCTACAATATTTGTATCTAGACCATACATATCTTGGTAAGACCAAGCAAAAATATCCACATACTCTTTCAACATCTCAATCAACCTGTTCTTCATATTAGGATGCAGTAATGCTCCAATCTTGACCTCCTTTGGATCTTCTTCTGAACCCAAATTGATTACTTCTAATGGCTCTTTATATGGTTGAATAGCATTCTCCTCACGCTCAAGAAACTGTGAGACCTCTTCTAGAATCTCATCATAGTCTTCTTCTTCGGCCCTATACACAGGACATTCAAAGTTGGGAGAGGGTGCAGGGTTAGTGTATTCAACGAGTTTTTTAATTAATCTGCACATATGATTTATGACTGCTTTTAGAAACTGGCACATATAACAAGTGATCATGCAGATTGAATTGCAATTATTATTTATTTTGAAAGGTTTTTTCTGATTACCATTTTCCAAGAAAAAAGCAAAAAATAAAAACACAATTTGGGAAACAAAGACAACTTTTATTATTGATTTTAAAAATCAAACAAACAGATAAGCCCATACAATATCAATACTTTCACCTTGGGTAGAGTGAAAGCTTTTCCAAAAGATTAACAAAAACAAATTACTTTGAAACATGTATGCAAGATGGAACATCAATGGTGATCCAGTTCTGAACCCTAACTCCGTGCATCACATGATTTAGCATTTCTAGCTCTGCTTCATCTTCCATAATGGCATTAATCTCGGAAACAGTTGGATGAAGATAACCCCTGCTACGAAATATGTCTTGATACTTGCCTGTAGAAGACTTCGGCTTTATGCTCTTACCTTTATCATTCTTCACAGAGAACCCCAAGCCAACTCTATTCTTGTTTACAAGTGGATCAACAATTTGTCCCCATACTTCACTATGGCCATTACGCATAACCTGCTGAGCATCCTTAAACGAAGCCATAGATTTATCATTTCCTCTTATATAATCAATGGACAAAGCTTGGAATTGGGTTCCAACAGCAGCTTCATCCGCCTCCACAATTCTGAAAGAGGACAAATGAGATATCAATAATGCATGTTCTCCATTTATAATTACCACTTTTCCTTCACGCACAAACTTCAACTTCTGGTGTAAAGTCGAAGTGACAACCCCTGCCTCATGTATCCACGGTCGTCCCAACAAACAGATGTAAGCGGGTATAATATTCATGACCTAGAAAGTAATCTGAAACAAATATGGGCCTATATGAATAGGCAAGTCAACTTCACCAATAACAGATTTCCTTGATCCATCAAACGCTTTCACAATAATGCCACTTGGGCGCATGGGCGTTCCTTGATATTTAATCTTCATACATGTGCTCCTTGGTATAACATTCAATGCAGATCCATTATCAATCAGCACATTGGATAATGAATCATACTTGCAGTTCATAGAGATGTGGAGGGCCAGATTGTGATTCCTTCATCGGGTAGTTCATCGTCGTAGAAACTCAGGTTATTACATGATGTAATGTTCCCTACCACACTGCTGAATTGGTCTACAGGCATATCACTTTCCATGAAAGCTTGGTCCAATACCCTCATCAATGATTCTCTGTGAGCAGAGGAGTTCATCAATAAAGCCAATATAGATATTTTTGAAGGAGTCTGCAGTAGCCGATCTACATTTCTGTAGTCGCTCATCTTGATTATCTTCAAAATATCATCGACCTCTTTTTCTAGCGTAGCTCCACTAGATTCACCCACTGCCTTCTTGGGTTCAACCTCTTTAACAATTTTCTTTCTAGCATTAACATCTCCACGAACAACTGGTGCAAATACACGACCGTTACGGGTCACTCTGCTAGTCGCAACAATATTTCCAACATTAGGCATTGGCTGGATGGGAACTTCCACACCATCTTCTAAAATTGTAACATTATATTTGTAGGGTACAACCTTGTCTGACTTGTAGGGGACATGACCCGGTAACCTAATCACCAATGGAGTAATAGCTGGCTTGCTATAATATTTAACTTCAAAAGAGGTGGGTGCACCAAAACTAGGCACAATAACATTTACTCCCTGTTGTACCCCAAAATTTTCCCTCTCATTTACCAATACTTTTCTCACAAGATTTCTTTGACTCAAGACTGGATTAGGGTTTGGTCAGCTCAAGACATTTCATCATGCATTGATGACCCAAAATTAGGGTTTGATATTGCACAAGGATTTTTGGACTATCAATGCTTCATGTGACTTTAAAACAACATTATGGATCCCTAAGATCACTCAGGACAAGTTTCAAGCTTTGAACCACATTTTTGATCAGTCAATTGGACAATTGACCTAAAAATCAGTTGTATTGGAAAAAAATCAACCATGGTCAATTTGCAGTCAAAATTTATAATTTTTTATCCAAATCAACATTTTAGAATCCTATGTATCATTTGATCAAGTTTGGACCACAATTCCTCAAGAAATTTGATCAAATCACCAAAAGGGCAAAATGTTCAAAATTAGGGTTTTGACTGAGGAAGGGTAATTTCTGGTTTTTGACCTAGCACATGACCAATTGATTTGAAGCATGACTCCAAGTATTCATTTGCATCATTTTGACCTAATTACATGGCTCAAAACATTGCAATTTCATTGAATTGACAGATGAAATTTGCAAGCAACTGATCAAAAGTAAAACGTACACTGAAAAGTCAAACTTTGACTTTTTGGTCAAAATCAAGTGCCAAGGGTCACAATTCATAAAAACATGTCAAAGTGTGAAACTTGTTCATCAAGAAATCCAAGTTTGAAGATTAGGGTTTAAATTTTAAAATTTTCTTAGCTTAGAAAATTTTCTAAGAATAGAAAATTTCTTATTTTTTCTCAACTTTAGGCCATTTTTTCACCTTGATGCATGATGATTCAAAGAAAGTTCCCAACATGAAAGTTATAGACCTCCATGAAATATAAAACTTTTCTTCACACACTTTTCCCTAAATATGCTTGTATCTCAAGATATAAATTTATAAATACATGCCCATGAACTAAATAACTTAGTGAAATTTTACCCTAATTTAGGCAGGTTTTGGACCCAACTTCATGGCAATTTTTCACCTAGTTCCAAGAGGTATCTTGAAATGCATTTCAAAGATGAGTTATAGAGAACATTTCAAGCTTTCCAAAATGTCCAAGAACTCCTAAAGATCATTTTTTAGTATGGAGAATCAAAGAGATGAAGTTGGCAATTTCTCACTTTTGATTCAAGCCATTTCATGAAGAACAAAGTTCCAATCAGTACCTATGTTGCCTAATTCATGCTTTACAGGTCCCAAAATTATTTCTTACTCCTTAATTTAATGCTTACTCAGTTGACAAAGCTTTGATCCAAGCCTTAGAGCCATTACCTAAGTTGTAATTCCATAAATGGCATAAAGTGACCATTGCCATTTTGAAAAAGCTCAACTTTTGCCACTTTCCAATTCTTGAGCATTGAACCTGTCTCCATTGCACATATAAGTCTTACAAGCCTAAAGAAAATTGTACAAGTATATACCAACCCTAAGCAAGCCAATACAAGTATGTTAAGCCTTGTCCCTTCACTTTGCTTCAAAAGCAAGAAAGTGTGCCAAAAGCCTATAACTTACAAATCTGTGGAAGAGCTGACTTAGGACCTTCTCCATACTAATATACAAACACAATACAACACGAGACACGATTACTAGAAGCCTAAAATTGTCTCAAACTCAAAAACACCAGAAAACTGTCAAGACTTGCAGTTTTTGCATAAGCATACCAATCTCTCATTTGGCTCATGTGTTTCAAGTCTTGATCATTAAAACACCTTACCTACTTGATATCTAACTGATCCAGACCCTCATCCCTGTACTGTAACCCCTTCTCCATCATCTGCCATTGTTTCTTTCAAAGCTTGCAGGTTGACTTGGCCAAGGAGTTTCAGACACTTTCAAAGCAAGGCAAGGGTTGGAATACATTCAGGGAGGTTCAAGGAAGCTCAAGCAAGCATCAGGCCTCCATCAAACTCACTCCAACTCCATCCATGATTTCAACTGAAGGAGATAAAATCTCAACTTCTATCTCCTTGTATAGGCAACCATTGGCCACGATTTGTGAATAAACAATGTAGTCCTCATTGCAACGAAGCTGTACATACATTTATCTTGCATTTATTTGGCCTGAGTTGAGAGAATTTTGAACTTGAAGATTCTGAAAAATTTAGGTTTAAATTTAGGGATTTTAAAATTCATTCTGATCTTTGATTGTTAGCTTACATAACTTATATGGTTAGAATCGTGAGACCAAATGCTACAATTTTCATGTTATGAGTTTTCATTTTCATGGAAGAATGAGAGAGTTATAGGACATCTGGCCAGCTTGGGGAAGAAGATGAAGTACAGGGCAAGGACTTTGTTCATGTTATGTTTTTTTTTCACTTAAATCAACGGATGTATAGCCACCCCAGTGGCAAGGTAGCGCGCTGGTGAGACCCATGTCCTGGGTTCGAACCTTGGCGCTACCTTTTATTTTCCACATTTTTTCCATTTTTCAGTTTTGTTGTCTTTTGCAGGATGGGCCTCCATATTTGGGCCATAGTTTTTTTGCTAACCTACTGTCTCTAGTTTGCTTGTTATACCCCCTGGCCCATTATTTTCCTTACATTTTTATTTGATTTATTTTTGTTTTCATTAATATTTCCTTTAATGTATAAAAATCCTAAAAAATATAAATTTCATAATATTGCATTTTATTTTATTTTAGTTTATTTTTTCACATAAAAATATATTTTTATCTTCAACATATATTATTTATTTTTCTTAATAAACTTGTAAAATATGATTAAAATATTTTTAGTTTAATTTATTTATTTCCTTTTCATCCCATACTTATAAATATTCATTTTTTTGCACATATAAAAACTTTATATTTTTTTATACAACATTATTTATTATTTTAACATAAAAAAATACATAAAAAAATATAGTACATAAGAACTAATTTCTTTTCCTTATATTTTTAGGTTTAGGTTAAAATTTCTTTTACATAAAAAAGACAAAAAAAAACCAAAAAAAAAATCTTTTTTTTTACATGTACATTATATTGCATCTTTAAATATTGTATATTATTTATATTCGTGCAAATTTGATTTGGTTGTAATAATTTATTTAGATTTATATTCATGCAAATCCCTATTTAAATTTGTATTCCCCCCTCCCATAAAATTATTGTAATAGCTTAGTAATCTTTACATTACGCAATTTATCGCTTTACATACCATGATTAGTAATTAGGGTTTGTATGGTAAGATCAAAACAAAGCAAATAGAAAACCCTAAATTCAAGACAAAATTAAAGCATGAAAATAACACACTTGCACACAAGCATCCTTAGGGTTTCTCCACTTGGTTTCCTTATAAAAAATAGCCATATTACGCATGTGAAGTATCTTGGCAAAACAAAACAAAGATAAGATCATAGTCCCTCGATGACGCTATTCAAGGTTGCCTTACAAAAATGATCTTGGTCCCTCAAAATGCTAAGATACTTTGCAAACATTGCTAATCATGGTTATACGATGACCCACGCCCGTCCCGTTTACATCCAAAGATAGGGTTGCTTACCAAATCAATAGTGAGACAACAATATCAAAAGGAATAGAAATGCACAAGAAAGACATTTGAGTAGGTAAATTACTTCTAGTTACTTGCTCTATTTTCAAACAACTATCCTTGCTATTTTCAAAACAAACACACACATTTAAAAAACATCTTAAAAATATTGAAAACATTTTCAAAAGACAAACATCTTTTTATACATTCTTACTAACGAGAATCATTACAAAGATTGCCTAAACAAATGGCCTCTTTTACAAAATACTTTCAAAACCATACCAAACACGTTTTCAAACAACAAAAGCAAGTGATCTAGCAAGTAACTAAGAGCCCATGGAAAACCATGGATGAAAAGGGTGCTAATACCTTCCATTTTCATAATCTACCCCCCGAACTCAAGAAAACATATCAAAGGTCTTTCCTGTGCTTTTTCACCTTTCCTTTTGGATAAAATAAAAGTCGGTAGCAACTCTTGCTAACCGCAACATTTGCGATAAAACGCAAAACCCTCAAGTCAGTTCTCCCACCGTATCACATAACTGACGACTCTGTTGGGGATCATTTTAAAGTGGGGTTACCTTAAGGTTTAGATCACATTTATTTGCTTACATTGTTTGACTTGTTTGCTTTACATTATGGTTCTTTATTTGGGTTTGAATCCTCTACCCGGATTGGGGATACATTATAGGTAAATAGCAATACGTTGTGGAAACTATGCGGGGTATACCGACATGGTCTAAGCAATAGCTATGTTAGTGGGACATATTTGTGGGTACCGGTAGCCTTTGATTTAATCAAAGAGAATACGGGGCCGTTGAGTGATGTCATGAAGCACTAATAAACTTCTAGAACCTTTTACTTGACCAACTTGGCCTTTAGGATGTAGTGAGATGATCGACTTTAGTGCAGTCCGAAGTTGGTAGATACTCGATACTACACTCATTGACGTTTGGTTTCTTGGAATATTTCAGTCGCCATTAAAGAGGCTTGAGCTGAAACAATGACCAAGGAAATAATCCAGTTATATTGAGCTCCTTAGAACCCGGTTACTATTACTAGGACAGGTTTAAGCCAACTAAACTTCAAGAGGGTACTTACCTATAAAGCCCCCATGCAAGCCTAAACTAAGAACTTGTTTTTTTTGCTTGTATATACATACTTGTGCATAACATCATGGACATCATAAATATCATATGCATCCACTAACCATTTCAAGGATTTTGGATATTCATCTTTGTTCTTGTTTTGTAGGATATGGATTCACTCCGCAGGAAAACTATCCAAATCAACCTTGTAAGAATTCCTCCACAACTTAAGGAGCTAGCTTCAAGGATCCCTAAGAACTCTCCATTCACCGAGAGGCATGGCCGTCTACTCAACTTGGTCACCTCCAACACAGAGGAGGATATGATGAAGGTGCTCTTCCAATTCTTTGATCCTTTGCACCATTGCTTCACATTTCCTGACTATCAGCTTGTGCCTACTTTGGAAGAATTCTCTCAACTCTTGAGGATTCCCATTCTCAATTAACTACCTTTCAACGGTATGGAAAGAGACCCAAAGCCATAAGAGATTGCTCAAGCTCTGCACTTGCACTCACTGATGTCACAACTCATTGGGAAACTAGAAGTGGTGTCAAAGGCTTCTTAGCAAAGTTTCTGTTTGAGAAAGCCCAAAGTTGTTGGAATTCTTTAGATCTGCAAGAATTTGAGGAAATTGTGGCTCTCCTCATCTATGGGATGGTCTTGTTCCCCAATCTTGACCAACTCATAGATGTGAGTTCCGTCAAAATCTTCATGTCACGCAATCTGGTGCCTACATTACTAGGGGATATCCGACACTCTTTTCACACTCGCGCAATGAGGAAAAGAGGTGTCCTTATGTGTTGCACTCCTCTCCTGGCAAGATGGTTTATTTCTCATCTTCCCCAATCATTCTTAAAAAATAAGCAAGGATTAAGGTGGTCACAAAGGTTAATGACGCTCAAACATTCAGATATTCATTGGTGCTCTCGATTCAAAGAGAATGTTATCATTGTTGACCGTTGTGGGGAATTCCCTAATGTCTCTCTACTTGGCATTAGGGGAGGCATCACCTACAACCCATGCTTAGCTCTAAGACAGTTTAGTTATGCCCAAAGGGATGGCCCACATGAGATGTTGATTCAAGGCTTGGTATTCGACTACGACAACGACGATCAAGGTCTTCGCCAGAGATTCATCCGAGCTTAGAGGATGCTAAACAAGGTTGATAGCAATACTTTGGGACACAAGAATTCCATCCCTCTTGAGCCTTACATCAAGTGGGTACGAATCCGTGCTCAAAGTCTTATGATGCCTTATCCTTCCATTCTCCCAGTGATTATTAAGCCTGTTAAGGAAGGAGAAGTTCCCTACACTATCCTACATCCTGACATGCCCACATCTCTTGAAGACCTATAAAGGGATTGGATACAGCTCAAAGGAGAGCGAGATACTTTCGAAGCCCAACTCTACGCAAGCGAGAAAAAGGTTTTGGAACTCACTTGGCTACTTCATGAGGAGCAGACTCTAAATACCTACATAGCACCAAAGAGGATGCGCAATACTTTTATCTTAGAGTTTTGTATTATTTATCCCAAGGGGCATTGATGTATTCAAACTCTATTTTATTAATATAACGTGTGTTTCTTTTTGTTTAAAACGAACTTGAATTTTTAAAATCCTTAAAAGCATTGCATGTGTACATATCATTCATCATAACATAAACAAGTCTTTTGCAACGAGTTTCCTCATCTCTCTACTATTTATTTCAGTAAGATGGATCTTGAACAGACAGTCAAAGATCTTCAAGCTCAAAACATGCAGTTTCAACAGTTACTCACAACCCTGGCCAAAGGACAAGAGGAGTTGAAGACTCTGTTGGCCAAAGAGAAAAAGAAGAAAGAAAAGAAACCAACTGGTGTTGTAATCATGGGGAGAAGGTTTCAAGGACAAACTAGAAGAACCTTGAATTTCGCAGCAACATCTGATGAAGGAGAAGGGAAAGGAAAAGAAACAGCAGTTCTGTCAGAATCTGAAGAGGAGGAAGAAGAGGAAGATTACTCCTAAGAACAGTATCCTCCCGTAGATGATAAGTATAGACATCTTGAAGAGCGTTTGAACGCTATGGAAATACAAAGGGTATCGGGTCTAGACTTTGAAGAATTGGGGCTAGTATCGGGAATTGTGATCCCACCAAAGTTCAAAGTGCCGTTGTTTTCAAAAATATGATGGGGTGTCATGTCCTAAAATGCACCTCCGATCATACGTGAGAAAGATCCAGCCGCACTCCGCCAATAAAGACATGTGGGTGCATTTTTTCCAGGATAGTTTATCCGGAACACAACTCGATTGGTTTTACCAATTAGAAAGGGCCGACGTCCACAACTGGGAAGACCTTGCCGCAGCTTTCTATAAACAATACCAGTATAATGAAGATTTGGCGCCTACCCGTACTCAACTTTAGAGTATGGCTATGGCTTCAAATGAGGGTTTCAAAGATTACGCGCAGAAATGGAGAGACCTAGCTGGAAGAGTGCAACCCCCTCTGTCTGAAAGGGAGTTGGTGGATATGTTCTTAGTCACTCTATCGGGCCCTTTCTTCAACCATTTGATTGGGAGCTCATCTGCTGGGTTTACAGAGTTAATACTAACCGGAGAGAGGGTTGAAGCTGGCATAAAAAGTGGAAATATTCATAAGGATTCATCTGCCTCTACAGCTGCGAGAAATCCTTTCACCGGGAAGAAGGAGATATCTGCTATTTACCCACAAAGGAATCAAGGGAAAGCTGAACGCCGACCAATGGTAGGGGCCATTATGATCCCAAAGCCTACATCTGATCAACCAAGAAGTAACCAACCGAGGGTGGAAAGGCCAGTCCGGCAATTCACCAAAATTAATATGACTCTAGCCTAGGTTTTACCACGTCTTCTGAAATCTAATCTGACAACTTTAAAGGAAGCTCCAAAGAATCCCAACACTGTGTCCCCTCATTATCACCCAAATTCCAGATGCGCATATCATTCTGAAAGTCTGGGTCACGACACTAACAACTGTTAGGCCTTGAAAAACAAAATTCAAGACCTTATAGATTCAAAAGAGATTGATTTTGATGTGCCAGAGAAACCAAACGTCATTTCCGCTCCTATGCCTAGGCATGGTCACAAAACCAATGCTATCGAAGAAGATTTGTTTGTTACCACAGTTGATGAACTCTTGACTCTGCTCCCAATCATTAAGATAAACTTGTTGAAAGCTGGTGTATTCCCATGTTGTAATGAAGATTGCCATCATTGCTTATCCTCACTAACTGTTTGCCCTTTGTTGAAGACTGGCATTCAACGCTTGATAGACAACCAAGAGATTCTGTTTGAAAATGCTCATGTTCCTGTTGAAGACGTTTCATTCATAACCATCTCCGCCAATCCTTCCAGGGTCCCAATAATACCCGTTAGGATTACATCGGTTCCAAAAACTACTCCTCTGATAATCACAATGCCCGGGCCAGTCCCGTATGAATCAGACAAAACAGTACCGTGGAATTACAGTGGAGACATCTACTACCATGGTATCAAACAAGATGGGCTGGCTGCCGAAGAAATAAGCTCCGAAGAAGAATACTCTGACATTAGCAATATTGCCGGAACCAGTAAGATTACCCGTAGCGGTAGAATCTTCTCTCCAAAAATTGCCCCTCCAAAGGCAGTTTTGGACCCGTGGCTGTTCCAAAGGTTACCTCCATACCAATAATCATATCTGCAAGTGCTCCTACTGACAAAGATGACACAACACCTGCTGTTATCCCTACCAACACTTCTACTGCTGAAATTCGAGGAAAAAGTATTCAAGAAGAGCCTGTCCGGACGAAGGCTCAACCACTGACTATCCCCGAAACCTCCAAGAAGGAAATGGAGGAGATCCTGAGGATAATAAAGAAAAGTGACTATGACGTGGTTGAACAGTTGGGGAAAACTCCCTCCAAAATCTCCATGCTAGCATTGTTGCTGTGTTTTGAGGCACATGCGAAAGCTCTGGTGAAGTTTCTGAAAATAGCCCATGTGCCACAAGAGACGTCTGCTGACCAATTCCAAGATTGTGTGGCCAGTTTGACAGCTGATAATGGCCTAGGCTTCTCTGATGCTGATTTAACACCAAGAGGGAGAAAGCACAACAAGGCATTACATGTCTCTGTGGAATGTAGAGGAACAACTCTGGCCCATGTCTTGGTAGACACTGGCTCATCTTTGAACGTTTTACCGAAGAAAGCTCTCGACAGATTGGATTGCGAAGGACTGACGTTGAAACCCAATAACATAGTCGTGAGAGCATTTGATGGCTCAAAGAGGATGGTCCATGGGGAGGTGGACATCCCCATAAAGGTGGGGACTCATACTTTCAACTCAACATTCTATGTAATGGACATCTGCCCCTCTTACTCATGTCTGCTAGGACGGCCCTGGATGCATAATCCCGATGCTGTCACCTCTACACTACACCAGATGCTGAAGTAACCGGTCCATGGAAAGATTATCACTGTCCACGGAGAGGAAGAGTACATGATTAGCCACCTAAATTCTTTCCGGTATGTGGAGTTGGATGGCGAGTTCATTGAAACTCCTTTTCAACATTTCAAAGAAGTCTCTCAAGAGGTAGCAGTAACCAAGACTGAATCCTAGATCCCAAAGATCACAAGACCTTCGCTTCGGATGTCATCTTTAAAGGACGCCAAGGCAGTAGTAGAGGAGGGTGGATACACCATCTGGGGGCAACTTCCAGACATTCCGTATAAATCTGACAAGTTTAGCTTAGGGTTTACTTCAAGTGCTCAGAAGGATGTGCGTCATGCCCGTACTGGAGGACCACCTTTGAAGATTAGCAACCAAGAGGTCAATGTAGTGGAAGATGGTGAAGAAGATGGCAGCTTGGAGGATTGGATATTTCCTACTGTCAACAGAGGACTTCACAATTGGGAAGCCAGAGACTTTGTCCCAATAACTTTCATCTCTCAATAATTTATCTTTTACATTTCTATTGGACTTGTAATATTCACAAACAATTCGCACATTTAAAACCTTGTGTCTTACCCGAGGCGCAATGGTCCATTTGTAAGGGTTTTTATTTCATCTTCATATGACATTCAATGAATCATGGACATTTTTTCACATACAAACTTTGTGTGCTCATTGTCTTTCTTCTACATTTTATTATTTAGAGATGGTTATACCCTTACACACACCCACACTCACAAATGCAGGTACCCCTCCATTCCGGATCCCATGGGTAACGATACTGTTATGGCCTTTAGTAACTCTGAAGATCTAATCTACTAAGCCGAATACGAAGGTGGGGAAGATTGTGAAGTACCAGGGGAATTGGCCAGACTACTACAACAAGAGCAAAGAGCTATTCAACCTCATGAGGAACCGGTGGATACAATCAACTTGGGTACCGAGGAGGATAAAAAGGAAATCAAGGTGGGTGCCAATCTAGAGCCGAGTGTCAAGGAGCGTCTAATTCAGCTATTGCATGATTATGTCGAGATCTTTGCCTGGTCATACGAAGACATGCCAGGACTTGATGCAGACATCGTGGTACATCGTCTGCCCACAAGAGAAGATTGTCCACCAGTAAAACAAAAAGTCTGCCGCATGAGACCTGACATGTCAGAGAAGATCAAAGCGGAAGTCATGAAACAATTCAATGATGGATTCTTGGCTGTCACTTCCTATCCTCAATGGGTTGCCAACATTGTTCCCGTGCCTAAAAAGGATGGCAAAGTACGAATGTGCGTGGATTACAGAGATTTAAATAGGGCCAACCCTAAAGATGATTTTTCACTCCCCCACATAGATATCTTGGTTGACAATATGGCCCAGCACAAATTATTTTCCTTCATGGACAGATTCTCAGGCTATAACCAAATCAAAATGGCACCTGAGGACATGGAGAAAACTACATTTGTCACATAGTGGAGCACATTCTGCTACAAAGTGATGCCATTCGGACTGAAGAATGTTGGGGCAACCTATCGACGCGCCATGGTAGCTTTGTTTCATGATATGATACATCATGAGATAGAGGTCTATGTAGATGACATGATAGCCCGATTACAAACTGAAGAGGAGCACCTTGATCATTTGCAAAAGTTGTTTGAGAGATTGAAGGAGTACAAACTAAGGTTGAATCAAAACAAGTGCACATTCGGAGTGCGGTCCGGTAAACTCCTAGGCTTTGTTGTCAGCAACAAAGGCATCGAGGTTGATCCTGCCAAGGTTAAAGCGATACAAGAAATGCCTGCTCCTCGTATTGAGAAGGAAGTCAGAGGATTCTTGGGACACCTGAACTATATTTCCATATTCATTTCTCACATGACAGCTACTTGTGAGCCAATCTTCAAACTATTGAAGAAAGATCAAGTAGTCAGATGGAATGATGAATGCCAGATTGCTTTTGACAAGATCAAAGATTACTTACAAGAGCCTCCTGTTTTGATGCCACCAGTCGAGGGAAGACCACTGATCATGTAACTGACCGTTTTAGAGAACTCAATGGGGTGTGTATTGGGGCAGCATGACGAGTCTGGCCGAAAAGAGCATGCTATTTACTACCTGAGAAAAAATATTACCGACTGTGAAACCAGATATTCACTGCTTGAGAAAACTTGTTGCGCTCTGGCATGGGCTGCTCGCCGGCTAAGACAGTATATGTTGACTCATACTACTTTGTTGATATCTAAGATGGATCTGATAAAGCACATCTTCGAAAAGCCTGCTCTGTCTGGGAGGATAGCTAGATGGCAGATGATCCTAGCAGAATATGACATACAGTACACTACCCAGAAAGCTATAAAGGGCAGTGTGCTAGCTGATCATCTTGCTCATCAAGCTGTAGAAGATTATCAGTCCATGAAATTTGAATTCCCGGATGAATACATCATGACATTAGACAACTGTGAAGAAATCAGACCATATGACGGACCTGAACAAGGATCCCGATGGACCCTGTTCTTTGATGGGGAATCCAATGCACTTGGTAATGGTATCGGCGCTGTACTCATTTCTCCAGAAGGGTGTCATACTCCCTTTACTGCCAGACTTAGTTTCAACTGTACAAACAATATGGCGGAGTATGAAGCATGCATCTTTGGTCTCAGAGCTGCCATAGATTTGGGAATCAAATCCTTAGATGTATTCAGAGATTCGGCTTTAGTCATCAGCCAGATCAAAGGAGAATGGGATACTAGGCACCCGAATCTTATCCCTTACAAAGAACATGTGTTGACATTGCTACCACATTTTGAGAAGATTACCTTCGAGCACTTCCCGCGAGAAGAAAATCAGCTAGCAGATGCCCTAGCCACAATGTCATCTATGTTTAAACTTAATTGGGATAACGAAGCT
This sequence comes from Vicia faba, assembly GCA_948472305.1. Taxonomy (NCBI): domain Eukaryota; kingdom Viridiplantae; phylum Streptophyta; class Magnoliopsida; order Fabales; family Fabaceae; genus Vicia; species Vicia faba. The sequence continues at coordinate 752,771,843 of OX451740.1, read as the reverse complement.
CCCCAGATCACCATCGAACGAATGGATGAACCAGTACACTGTCACGAGATTAATACTGAAGAGGTAGTGGACCAGCCTTGGTTTCACGAAGTTAAGAGGTGTCTCGAGGCTCAATAATATCCAAAAGGAGCTTCAATCAATGATAAGAAGTTCTTAAGGAGATTCTCTGCTAAGTTCTTTTTGAGTAATGGCATCCTATACAAACGCAATCATGACTCCATTCTGCTCCGGTGTATGGATAAGATTGAGGCTGAAAAGATCATGGCTGAATTACATGAAGGTACTTTTGGCACTCACTCCAGTGGGCATACGATGGCAAAGAAAATCCTACGGGCAGGCTATTATTGGTCTACCATGGAAGTAGACTGCTATCAACACTCTCAGACCTGTCATAAGTGTCAATTTTATGCGGACAAGGTGCACGTACCTCTGGTTCCTCTGAATGTCTTGACAGCTCCTTGGCCCTTTGCTATGTGGGAAATCGATATGATTGCAGAGATCAAGCCTACAACCTCCAATGGACACCACTTCATTCTAGTGGCCATTGACTATTTTACAAAGTGGGTCTAAGCAGCTTCCTTCGCATCCGTTACTAAGAATGTTGTTGCCCGCTTCATCAAGCAAAATCTCATTTGCCGGTACGGTATCCCAGAAAGGATCATCACTGACAATGGTACAAATATTAACAATACTATGATCACCGCCTTGTGCGAGCAGTTCAAGATTCAACATCACAATTCGTCCCCCTATCGGCCAAAGATGAATGGTGTTGTCGAAGCTGCAAATAAAAACATTAAAAAGATCATACAGAAAATGACAGTCACCTACAAAGACTGGCATGAGATGCTACCATTCGCTCTCCATGGGTACCGTACCACGGCTCGCACATCAACTGGGGCAACACCCTGTTATTTAGTTTATGGCATGGAGGCTGTCTTGCCTATTGAGGCTCAGATCCCCTCTTTAAGAATTATGAGGGATGCAGGTTTGAATGAGGACGATTGGATCCAGACTCGACTTGATCAACTGAACTTAATTGACGAAAAGAGACTTATTGTTGTTTGCCATGGTCAGATGTATCAAAAACGGATGATCAAGGCTTTCAACAAGAAAGTCAGACGCCAAGTATATCAAGTTGGAGATCTAGTGATCAAACGCATTATCTTACCAAAAAGTGATCCCAGGGGAAAATGGACTCCTACCTATGAAGGACCATTTGTAATCAAGAACATATTCTCTGGTGGGGCAATGATCTTAACCACCATGGACGGTGATGACCTGCCACACCCTGCGAACACGGACATAGTCAAAAGATACTACGCATAAGAGACCCGCTAGGTTGACACACCTAGGCAAAAAAGGGCATCCCGGCGAACCAAAAAGGTTCGGGAAAAAATTAGGGATAAAATAAAAAAAATCTGTACACCCGGCAAGTTGAAAACCTGAAAGGGCGACTTGGGCAAAAAAGGGTTTCCCGGTGGACTGAAAACCCGAAAGGGCGGTCCAGGCAAAAGTTAGGGAATTAAAGTGTATGACTATGTCTCGTCAGATCACTTTATGGACAACCTCTTGACTTCCACTGACAAACTCGGAGTTTCTGATCAATTCAATCATCTTCGGACGAAGCAACAAATAGACAAGATATTCGGAGATACGAAGGCTATAGCAGAATGGGAACCCCATGGGATTATCACACATAGCTATCTTTCTTTGTATAAATTTTTCTTGCTTTTATGGCACCATCCTCTTACTAGGATGTCTGTCTCCTTTGTACAAAATACTTTTCTCTTTGAAAGTACAAAAAAATATTTGTCTTTTTTCTTTACACTTGTGTTTTATTTGCAAAAAACGTCCAATGATTCATTAATGAACATATGCATTTGAACAAAATTACTGTTTACAAATGAACAAAATGAGAAAGACAATTACTGATAGGTTGAAAGGATAGGAAAACGTCCTTAGGCTATTCCATGAGCATTCCCCACAGTACGTAATTTAAATCCCCAGCGGAACTAACATTTCAAATTATTATTCCTCAGTAGAGATCGTCAAATTTCTCAGAATTCCTCAAGCAGTATATGGCATTGCTCTCACAATAAGATTTTGTCAGTACTTCAACTTCAAGACATGAAGAACCCACATATCCTCAGCAACATTCAAGGATTTATTTTCCTCAATCAAACAACAATACAACAAATCAACTTACATGCGCATACATTACATCCATATATCATAAACATTGATAAAACAAATACATTGCATCATACAACATAACTTTGTGTTTCAGCTAACATTCTACCCTTTTTCAGGATAAGATTAACAGATACCATTAACAATATGCAATCATGATACAATACAGATACGCTCCAGACACGGATGCCATTTTGTTACTCATTTAGATTCAATCTTCAGATACAGTACGGATACGCTCCAGACGCGGATGTCATTCTGTTACTCATTCAGATTTCAAGTTAAGATACAGTACGGATACGCTCCAGACACGGATGCCATTTTGTTACTCATTCATATTTCAAGTTTAGATACAGTACAGATACACTCCAGACATGAATGTCATTCTGTTACTCATTCAGATTTCAAGTTCAGATACAGTACGGATACGCTCCAGACACGGATGCCATTCTGTTACTCATTCAGATTTCAAGTTCAGATACAGTACGGATACGCTCTAGACACGGATGCCATTCTGTTACTCATTCAGATTTCAAGTTCAGATACAGTACGGATATGCTCCAAACACGGATGCCACTCTGATACTCATTCAGATTTCAAGTTCAAATACAGTTCAGATATGCTCTAGACACAGACGCCATTCTGACACTCATTCTTTCAGCTTACAATTTACAATTCAACAAACATTCTTGGATGGCATCTACAAGTCCATCTCTAACAAGATTCTATCACTTCTCCAAATGGCATCTTTAAGCTCATTCCCTCAACTACACATTGTCGAGTGCAAATTTATGGGCACTCTAATTTCCAATCATCTTTCACCTTCAAGTCACGAATGACGAAGCTCGCCAATCTAACTCCTCAAGTTTAAGAAGATTGAACAGGGGCAGCTGTTGTACCCAAAATTTGCCCTCTCATTTACCAAGACTTTTCTCACAAGATTTCTTTGACTCAAGACTGGATTAGGGTTTAGTCAGCTCAAGACATTTCATCATGCACTGATGACCCAAAATTAGGGTTTGATATTGCACAAGAATTTTTGGACTATCAATGCTTCATGTGACTTTCAAACATCATTATGGATCCCTAAGATCACTCAGGACAATTTTTAAGCTTTGAACCACATTTTTTATCAGTCAATTGGACAGTTGACCTAAAAATCATTTGTATTGGAAAAAATCAACCATGGTCAATTTGCAGTCAAACTTCATAATTTTTGTTCCACATCAACATTTTAGACTCCTATGTATCATTTGATCAAGTTTGGACCACAATTCCTCAAGAAATTTGAACAAATCACCAAAAGGGCAAAATGGTCAAAATTTGGGTTTTGACTGAGGAAGGGTAATTTATGGTTTTTGACCTAGCACATGACCAATTGATTTGAAGCATGATTCCAAGGATTCATTTGCATCATTTTGACCTAATTACATGGCTCAAAACATTGCAATTTCATTGAATTGACAGATGAAATTTGAAGTCAACTGATCAAAAGTCAACTATACACTGAAAAGTCAAACTTTGACTTTTTGGTCGAAATCAAGTGCCAAGGGTCACAATTCATCAAAACATGTCAAAGTGTGAAACTTGTTCATCAAGAAATCCAAGTTTGAAGATTAGGGTTTAAATTTGAAAATTTTCTTAACTTAGAAAATTTTCTAAGTATAGAAAATTTCTTATTTTATCTCAACTTTAGGCCATTTTTTCACCTTGATGCATGATGATTCAAAGAAAGTTCCCAACATGAAAGTTGTATACCTCCATGAAATCTACAACTTTTCTTCACACACTTTTCCCTAAAGATGCTTGTATCTCAAGATATAAATTTATGAATACATGCCCATGAACTAAATAACTTAGTGAAATTTTACCCTAATTTAGGCAGGTTTTGGACCCAACTTCATGGCAATTTTTCACCTAGTTCCAAGAGGTATCTTGAAATTAATTTCAAAGATGAGTTATAGAGCACATTTAAAGCTTTCCAAAATGTCAAAGAACTCTTCAAGATCATTTTTAAGTAGGGATATTCAAAGAGATGAAGTTGGCAATTTCTCACTTTTGGTTCAAGCCATTTCATGAAGAACAAAGTTCCAATCAGTACCTATGCTGCCTAATTCATGCTTTACAGGTCCCAAAATTGTTTCTTACTCCTTAATTTAATGCTTACTCAGTTGACAAAGCTTTGATCCAAGCCTTAGATCCATTACCCAAGTTGTAATTCCATAAATGGCATAAAGTGACCATTGCCATTTTGAAAAAGCTCAACTTTTGCCACTTTCCAATTCTTGAGCATTGAACATGTCTCCATTGCACATATAAGTCTTACAGCCCTAAAGCAAATTGTACAAGTATATACCAACCCTAAGCAAGCCAGTACAAGCATGTTAAGCCTTGTCCCTTCACTTTGCTTCAAAAGCAAGAAAGTGTGCCAAAAGCCTATAACTTGCAAATCTGTGGAAGAGCTGACTTAGGACCTTCTCCATACTAATATACAAACACAATACAACACAAGACACGATTACTAGAAGCCTGAAACTGTCTCAAACTCAAAAACACCAGAAAACTGTCAAGACTTGCAGTTTTTGCATAAGCATACCAATCTCTCATTTGGCTCGTGTGTTTCAAGTCTTGATCATTAAAACACCTTACCTACTTGATATCTAATTGATCTAGACCCTCGTCCATGTACTGTAACCCCTTCTCCATCATCCGCCGTTGTTGCTTTTAAAGCTTGCAGGTTGACTTGGCCAAGGAGTTTCAGACACTTTCAAAGCAAGGCAGGGGTTGGAATATATTCAGGGAAGTTCAAGGAAGCTCAAGCAAGCATCAGACCTCCATCAAACTCACTCCAACTCCATTCACGATTTCAACTGAAGGAGGTAAAATATCAACTTCTATCTCCTTGTATAGGCAACCATTGGCCACGATTTGTGAATAAACAATGTAGTCCTCATTGCAACGAAGTTGCACATATATTTATCTTGCATTTATTTGGCCTGAGTTGAGAGAATTTTGAACTTGAAGATTCTGAAAAATTTAGGTTTAAATTTAGGGATTTTAAAATTCATTCTGATCTTTGATTGTTAGCTTACATAACTTATATGGTTAGAATCGTGAGACCAAATGCTACAATTTTCATGTTATGAGTTTTCATTTTCATGGAAGAATGAGAGAGTTACAGGACATCTAGCCAGCTTGGGGAAGAAGATGAAGTACAGGGCAAGGACTTTATTCATGTTATGTTATTTTTGTTTCACTTAAATCAACAGATGTATAGCCACCCCAGTGGCAAGGTAGCGCGCTGGTGAGACCCATGTCCTGGGTTCGAACCTTGGCGCTACCTTTTGTTTTCCACATTTTTTCCATTTTTCAGTTTTGTTGTCTTTTGCAGGATGGGCCTCCATATTTGGGCCATAGTTTTTTTGCTAACCTATTGTCTCTAGTTTGCTTGCTATACCCCCTGGCCCATTATTTTCCTTACATTTTTATTTGATTTATTTTTGTTTTCATTAATATTTTCTTTAATGTATAAAAATCCTAAAAAATATAAATTTCATAATATTGCATTTTATTTTATTCTAGTTTATTTTTTCACATAAAAATATATTTTTATCTTCAATATATATTATTTATTTTTCTTAATAAACTTGTAAAATATAATTAAAATATGTTTAGTTTAATTTATTTATTTCCTTTTCATCCCATACTTATAAATATTCATTTTTTTTGCACATATAAAAACTTTATATTTTTTTATACAATATTATTTATTATTTTAACATTAAAAAAATACATAAAAAAATATAGTACATAAGAACTAATTTCTTTTCCTTATATTTTTAGGTTTAGGTTAAAATTTCTTTTAGATAAAAAAGACAACAAAAAAAAAAACAAAATCTTTTTTTTTACATGTACATTATATTGCATCTTTAAATATTGTATATTATTTATATTCGTGTAAATACGATTTGGTTGTAATAATTTATTTAGATTTATATTCTTGCAAATCCCTATTTAAATTTGTATTCCCCCCTCCCATAAAATTATTGTAATAGCTTAGTAATCTTTACATTACGCAATTTACCGCTTTACATGCCATGATTAGTAATTAGGGTTTGTATGGTAAGATCAAAACAAAGCAAATAGAAAACCCTAAATTCAAGACAAAATCAAAGCATGAAAATAACACACTTGCACACAAGCATCCTTGGGGTTTCTCCACTTGGTTGCCTTATAAAAAATAGCCATATTATGCATGCGAAGTATCTTGGCAAAACAAAACAAAGATAAGATCATAGTCCCTCGATGACGCTATTCAAGGTTGCCTTACAAAAATGATTTTGGTCCCTCAAAATGCTAAGATACTTTGCAAACATTTCTAATCATGGTTATACGATTACCCACGCCCATCTCGTTTACATCCAAAGATAGGGTTGCTTACCAAATCAATGGTGAGACAACAATATCAAAAGGAATAAAAATGCACAAGAAATACATTTGAGTAGGTAGATTACTTCTAGTTACTTGCTCTATTTTCAAACAACTATCCTTGCTATTTTCAAAACAAACACACACATTTCAAAAACAAATTACAAATATTGAAAACATTTTCAAAAGACAAACATCTTTGTATACATTCTTACTAACGAGAACCATTACAAAGATTGCCTAAACAAATGGCCTCTTTTACAAAATACTTTCAAAACCACACTAAACACATTTTCAAACAACAAAAGCAAGTGATCTAGCAAGTAACTAAGAGCCCATGGAAAACCATGGATGAAAAGGGTGCTAATACCTTCCCTTTTCATAATCTACCCCCCGAACTCAAGAAAACATCTCAAAGGTCTTTCCTGTGCTTTTTCACCTTTCCTTTTGGATAAAAGAAAAGTCGGTGGCAACTCTTGCTAACTGCAACATTTGCGATAAAACGCAAAACCCTCAAGTCAGTTCTCCCACCGTATCACACTCCCTCTTGAACATATTCAGTCATTACAGAGTCATCTCTGGAAAACATATCTTCATCTAAGGAGAAGAACTCATCCGCAGAGGCATACTCATCATCTGACTCTTCTTCAGCCAAACAAACCTCAATCTCATCAACCTCATGGTAATCATCCCTTTGGCATGTAACCTTGATATTTCCATTATCCAATAACAACTGAATACCTTTCCTTACAATTAAACATCCTCAGGAGTCCCGGCAGCAAATTCGGAATGATCCATACTGATGCTCTACCTGACCAGCCATGTGGCAGAAAGTAGCATGCAATTGTACAAGATCCTCATTCATATACTCCACATTAAAGATTTTGAACTCTCCAGGACATCCAGAAACAATGTTTACTTCCTCTTCATACTCTGCCCTATGCCTGATTATATGGATGAGGCCCTCATCCATCATCTCCTGCAAATCAGCCTTTATCTTGTCACAACCCTGTATATCCGTACTGCAAATAGCACAACCGACATGGTCATGCATATAATAGCTAAATTCACAGAGGTCCGCATGCATTTTTACCAAATCTCCTCTAACCAATTTAATATCAAAAATCTAGAAGTCGCCTGGACAACCGGCCACCATGTTCGCAGCATTTTCTCCTCCGTGCTTTGGCAAAGGATTATCTTTCACATTAGGGCCAACATCTTTGAAGGACAAGATACCAGACTTCACCGATTTTTGTACTTCAGTTTTCAAAGGATAGCAGTTCTCAACATTGTGCCCTGGTGCTCCCAGATGAAAATCACATGTTTGGTCTGCCTTGTAATACCAAGGCAACGATGATGGTATAGCGGGAGGTGGTCTGGTCTGGACTAACTTCTTTTGAATAAACGCCGGGAGTAATTCTGTATAGCTCATAGGGATAGGGTCATAACTCTCCCTTCTCTGATTATACCCTTGATTCCCCTGATGGGATGGTCTCTGATAAGCAACAGTGGTTGGAGCTACACCAATAACTAGAGTTACTGAGGCGACTTGTTGATGATGCTGATAATTTCTTCTAGGAGGATTAACCCCCCTCTCTTGCATAACAACATTTTTATCTCCTTCCTTCTTTTTGGCAAACCCATAAGATGGCTTCTCCATACTTCCAAAACTTTCACTTTTTGTTAAACGACCCTCTCTTACAGCCTCTTCTAAACGGATACCCATGCCCACCATTTCAGTAAAGTAACTTGACGCACTTGCTACCATCCTCTCATAGTAGAAATCACCCGGAGTCTTCAGGAAAATCTTAGTCATCTCCTTTTCTTACATGGGAGGAATCACTTGGGCGGCTACCTCAGGTCATCTATGTGCATATTCTTTGAATGATTCCCTGTCCTTCTGGATCATGGCCCTGAGTTGATCACGGTCAGGCTCCATGTCTATGTTGTATTTGTATTGTCTGATAAATGCTTCTCCCAAGTCGTTGAAAGTATGGATATTGACACTGTCCAAACTCATATACCACTTCAACGCAGCACCAATCAAATTATCTTGAAAAAAGTGAATCAACAGACGTTGATCATCTGTGTGGGTAGACATTCTTCTTATATACATCACAAGATGAGCACGGGGACAAGTGTTTCCCTTGTACTTCTCGAATTCCAGGACTTTAAACTTCACAGGTATCTTGACATTCGGTACCAAGCATAAATCATTCACATTCTTCCTGAATAATTCCTTTCCCCTGAGGGCCTTCATCTCCCTCTGCATCTTGTCAAACTGATCTTGAAAATCATCCATTCGATCATAGAGACCCAAGCCTTCACTTGGTGGAGGAAAAGGACGATACATATCATCATTAGAAAATGGGACCATATTCACCGAAGGAGGTGCAGCAGGAGTAGCATGCACCACATGAGGTGCAGGAGTAACAGTAGTCTGAACAATTGGAGTAACTTGAGGACCAAGATTGAAACCTTCAGGCACAAAGTTCTCTGGTATTCCCCATGGACAACCTTGAGGCATGCGATTCTGAACAACAGCTGGAATGGCAGACACAAAAACAGTCGGAGCTTCAGTAGTAACCTTTGTCTGTTAAGGTTGAACACTCGATGGCTGATTCTGAGCAGCCACCAGAGATTCCATCAGAGCAGTGAGATTGGCCATGCCGGCCTTCAGAGCAGAAACTTCCTCACGCAGCTCGCGATTCTCTTGTTCTAAGTTATCCATCTTCCTTCTGAAATTAGCTCGAGTATTATACTGGTGAGACAACTTGCTGAACGAAGTAAAGAAGCTTGGTAAGACCCCCTGGATATGCATAAAAAATGCAATAAATATGTGCAATATGATGCATGATATGCAATGCACATGATTTATTTTATTATTAATATTCCAAGGGACTTAAAGACTTATAGACACATTTCCAATATCAAAGTAATAACACTTTTGAAATACTGAATTTTTTTATTATAATAACTTCAAAATGAATTACAAGTTTCAATAATCCCAAGTACAAGATGAAAATAAAGTCTAAAACCCTAAGAAGTAAAGCTGATGGAGATCACTCTATACGATGGCGCTTCCCTATAAGCCTGGCAATCTGAGCCTTCAACCTCCTGTTTTCTTCTGCATATCTGGTGGCGACTTCCTTCCAATCATCTGAATTAGGAAGTGAGTAACTAGCGTCTGACTGAGGTTTAGGAGAAAAAAAATCCCCTTGCTTCTCTATTGTCTCTACAGCCCGACTCTCAAGAATCTCAATCAAGTGTCTTTCCCCTTCAAGTCTGCTCTATAGGAAATCTCTAAAGTTTGGCACTTATTCTTCCAAGCTTCCTTTTCATGCTGCATCCTGACCAAAGCGAGCTTTAGCTCTTCCACATCATCTAATAAGGGAGGAGTGGTCTTCACAAACAAGTCAGGCATAGGTGCTTCTCGAGAATACGAAATCTTCAACTAAATATCTCTCGCTTGGACCCACTGAAGATAAGGCTCCAAAGAAACAACCCCCTAGGTCCCAAGTCCTTCCTACTCTTCCTATGAATGTGACGCCAGGCCTTTGCAATCTGCTCCCTAGATTCCTTTTGGTCTTCTCCCTCCTTCAGGAAGAAACTACTCAAATAAATATTGTCTGGTTTATCCCTCATTGGATAACCAAGCTGTCATCGTGCAAGAACATGGTTGTAGTTAATTCCTCCCTTTGTACCAAGAAGAGGTATATTAGGGAAACTACCACAACTGTCGACAATCTCTACATCATGGTAAGCCTGATGATACCAATCAATATCTGAGTAAGTAAGTGCCATAATCTTAGGAGCCCAATGGGGTTCCTTCCTGACATCCCAAAAAGCATCAGACTGAGGCATATGAGAAATAAACCATCATTACAACAGAGGCGTGCAACAGATAATCGTCCCCCCATGATAAGAATTCCAAAGATAAATAGAGTAATAAGTATCACCCAACAATGTAGGAACTGGGTTTCCAATCATGAAGATCCTGATAGCATTAATGTCAACAAACTTATGCACATTAGGAAATAAAAATAACCCGTAAGCAAGTAGAGCATAGATAGCCTCAAAAGCGACTGTACTCTTCATCCTGGCAAATTAACGAGCTTTCTCCAATAAGAACTGAGCCGGTAATCCTCTAATCCCTCCTTTAGTAGTCATATGGGCTTCAACCTCAGACTTCCCTAGATGGATCAAAGCAGCAATCTCATGTGGTTTTGGCTCACCCTCCAAACCAGTAAAAGGAACACAATTGGTAATAGGTAAATCCAGCAGATAAGAATACTCCTATAGTGTAGGCATCAACTGATAGTTAGGGAAAGTAAAGCAATGATACATCAGATCATAGAAATGGACCAAGGTCGAGAGAATACCCTCCTTCATCCTAAGCTTCATGAGATGAATGATGGATCCATACTTCCAAAATTCTGCAGAACACTCAATCTCGGGAGTTAGACTAATCAACTCATCTATCTTGGGATCTTTGAAAATGTATTTTCCGGTCTTTATTTTTCCAAAATCCATGGTCAAAAGGTACATGAGATATTCACAAATGGTCAACTTTCAAGTCCCTTGAAATGAAATTTCTTCAAAAGATGCTTATGAGTGCATGGATGCATGATGCAACAATCACATACAAGATCACAAACATAGGGTTCATAGGTTCAACGTCACAAGCATGAGGTCGAAGGTACTACCTATAAGGTATGGTCTAAAATTTATCACTTGCCGATCAAGGTTCTAGAGGTTCCCAGAGTCTACATCCTTCCTTCGGATATTACCAACTTCTCAATTAACTCGGTAATTAGTAATATTCTCAAGAAAAACTCGTCCAAGCGTAGTATCGCGTGACAACTATTTTTGGATTACTCCGTCATAGCTTCTGCACTACACCTAAAAGGCCAAGATGAGTTAGGTATTCTACGTTCCTCAGCTTCAGCAGGCTCCCAGGTCGAAAGCAATACGTTTTCCCAATTACTCGGTAAACAACACTACAGTCAAAGGGGCCTCCACTGAGTGGGGGATCTCATGCCTCCTTTTTTGGGATTACTCCCTCAAAGTTAGCATGACTATACCACCCGTCCTATTTTAAAGTTTTCCCAAGTCCGGGTATAGGACATGTAAGTAATCACCAAGCACCCTGAAAACCAGGAAAATCCAGACAAACGGATATACAACATATAACATATAACAAATAATAACACATATACATATATAAACAAAGATAGGTTTAACCCACTTAGGGATGGACCAGCAAGAGGTCAATCTGTCCCTAGTGAAGTCGCCATTTTTTTCCTGTAGCGGTAGAAATGTTTAAGACTAAGCCATTGGATTGACTAGACTTATACAGATCAAAATAAAAATCGCCACCGCACTTTATTGTTTCCAAAGGAATGGGAAAAGAGCGAATAACCCAAAAATAAGGGGAAAGATTCTAGGTAAGGGGGTTCGTTATGCAAAGGGAAGGAATTAACACCCTAAACATATACGGTACTCCGCAGGAACCTCTTTGTAAATCTGTATATTTTGGCTATAAAATGTTGTATGTAAAATAGATGGTGGAGGTGATAAAAGAAACATATTTTTTATGATTTTTGCACCCGTCGCGGTTGGGAACCTTTAGCGCCTACGTACCACTTTTCGTGTAATAGGGGATCAAGGTACGTGTAGTTCCTCTTTAAAAAAATTTAAAACACAAGTGTGTTGGTTAATTTTATGAGATAAGACATCATTGTGATTGTCCGTGTGGAAAACATACTTACTACCCACAATCACGAGAAAGGAGAATTTGCATCATCTCAAAATGGAGGATATGACTTGGATTTTAAAATCAACAATGCCTCACTCAACACCCAAGTGGAAAATATCTCTCTTTACTATATATTGTAGAAGTATAGTTGTTTGCATCACTACAGGGATTGACAAGAGTCCAATCTTTTGAGAAAATGTTTAAAGATAAGAGCCAAAATGGAAAAATGGTTTGAATGAGATTGATTGACTTTTAGTCTTCTCACAAAAATTTCAAGTTATTATTAAGTTGATTGAATTTTATTCATGAAAAAGTTTTGAAAATGCATGGACCTAGGTCCAAGTTTATTATGAAAGTGGTTCAAGTTTAAAAAACAAGAAGAGTTTTCAAAAGAAGGGAGAAGATTTTTGAAATTAAAGAAGATAGGAGGAGAAGAAGAGACTATCCTAAAGCATGAGGTAAAAGCTAGGGATAAGAACCATCTAACCAACAAGAAGCCAACACTTGACATTATGACTCAACATAGAATTTCCATTCTTTGGATTGGAACCAAGCAAGCAAAGATACTAAACCCCTTAATAAGAACCAAACTTCAAGTGTATTAAGTCTTCACAAAAATTGGGCAGAGTGACGGCTGTATATAGCTGAATTCCATATTACAAACAAAGTATGTAATCACAATAACCTGCACACAAAACAAACAAACAACCCAATGTCTTGAGGTAAACCTCAAGAACTCCAGACAAAATATCAATTAAGGTCACAAGGTCTCCTACATAGGCCAAAGTTTCTAATCCTAAGTCCAACAAGTCCAATACTCCATAATGCCAAGGATAGTAACCAAATAGACCAAGTATCATTAAAGTATTTTATGGTTCATGTTGATTATTAGGTGTCTTAAAAAAAAGCTCAAGTGAGCAAAATAAAAATGACAAGAAAGTAAATGCTCAAGTGAGCAAAGATGAAAAATAGCACGAAATGTAAATGCTAAAGTAAATGGTGTATAAAATAAAAGAGCATAAAATAAAAACACAAAATAAAGTCAATTATTAGTAATTAGTGGTTAGTTGGATGACCATCTTAAAACATGCATTTGGAACTCATTAGGGGATTGGTAGAACCAAATCCTCTACACAATGAATTTCATTTGCTTTATGTCAAGTATATCATCCATTTAAAAATCCTCAAAAGTAAAATTTGATGATCAACGATGTTTAAGTGATCCGCGTTGACCAAAAGTGATGTAGATCCATTAGAGGATTGGTAGAACCAAAGCCTCCACACAATGAATCTCAAGTTTATTGGATCAAAGAGATCAAATTAACATGTTTAGGCTTGCAAACATAGGTTTTGGCCACGAATGATCATTTATTCGAATCGGGACAATATTTAGCGCTATGTTAAGCAATCGTAAGTGGACTTATATAGAAGTCGCACCTATTTTGAAGCCGGTCAATAGTAATCTATGCATCATTTATTTTGAGACATGATATAGAGATCATGCTCCAATAACACTTAGTGTAATAAGAAAGGGATAAGATGAAGAGGGGTGAGAAAGAATATACAAACCATTTTTGAATTAAAATTTAATCAAACTATTATTAAAATCATTCATCCATTTTTGTGGAGTTGGACTCATCACCATGGATCCAATGATGTTAATAAAGTTCATAATCAAAAATTCAATCCAAGATCAGCCAGAAAATAATACAAAATAATATTACATTTAATATATGCATTAAAAAGGGTTTTTAAATGTTTTAAATTGAAATAAGAGAGAAAATATCAATTATGTTCAAATTAATCAAGAAAAATTAAGTAAGACCATAGAAAAATAAGAAATGAACTCAAATCTTTTTTAAAAAAAATTGGTAATTTTTTTTAAGTCAGAAACTATTTTAAAATTAAAATAAATGAGTAAAATAAACCAAAAATGATTAAAAAAATAAAAAAGTCAGAAATAAAAAATAAATGAGGTCACCAATATTTGTCACAATATCATTGTATCATTCTATATTTTTTTTAGAATTTAAAAATGCATAAAAGTATTTTTAAACATTTAAAACAATTCAAATAAAGTGAAAATTTACAAAAAATATCAAAACACAAAATAAAATTGTAAAAAAATAAAAATTAGAAAGAGAAAAAACAAAAATATTTTTCATAATGTTTTCATATTTTTTGGACTTAAAATGATTTTTCTATGATTTTTTGAAGTTTAAAACAATTTAAATATAAAAATCAGAAAATAAAATAAAATCAAAAAAATGTGGACCAATGGATGGGAGTCAAAACGCGTTAGTAAGCTAATCCAATGTGTTGTACCTCAAAATTTTCCCTCCCATATTTCTCAATACATTTCAAGTGAGATCCTCAAATTGCTCAAGGAAGTCCAAGGGTTGACCAGACAAACTCTCTCCTAAGGCAGTCTACCTAAAATTAGGGTTTCAGTTTTCACCAAGATACTTGAGTCCAAAGAATCCCAAATGCTCACCATTGTCCTAATATGTTCTCAAGATCATCCATGTGAAGTTTCAAGCCTTGCAGAGGAAGTTTACTCAGTCAATTGCTCAAAGGCCTGAAAATCGACTGTGCTAGGTCAAAAGTCAATTGTGTCCTACATACAGTCAAACTTCAATATTTTTGGTCAATATTATAATTTTGAAGTATTATTCATCATTTTATCAAGGGTTGATCATGATTCCTCAAGGATTGCTCACAATTCATCAAAACCCGAAAGTTGCTAAATTAGGGTTTTGTAGGAAAAGTCAACTTAACTTTGACCAAGCATAACTTTCTCATACTTTATAAAAAATTACCCATCTAAAGCTATTTTTGAAGAGTATGTAATTCCCTACAATCCATCTTCAGATCCAGAGTTCAAAATATGCACTCACAAGAAGATATAAATTTGGACATTATAGGTCATTTTGGAAAGTCAACAAAAATACCTTTTTTGTCAAAGCTTCATACATGAACATGAAAGACTCAATTGAGATGAGACTAAAAGGGTTGCTTAGAGGACATCTTAAGCTTTCTAAAAATTCCAATAACACATCTCTAGGGTCAAAATTGAAGGAGTTATGCTTTGGCAAAGTTGACCTTTTTTGCAAAATTGCCAAAAGTCAAATGTGCCCAAAATTGCAATTTTTGTCAAATGGGCCCAACTTTTTATGCTTGCATTGAGTTTGTAACATGACCCACGACCCATGATCCTTCCCATTTGTCATTCTTTTATTTTTGTCATTTATTTTGATTTTATTTCAATTAAATCAAATAAAATCAAAATAAAATCATGAAAATATCAAAAACTAATCAAAGCTTGAGATTTTGTGCATGTTTAGGTCTATCATACAGCTGGAGATGGAATCAAATCGTGCAAGCTTTAAATGGACATAAAAAGATTAGATTTTCTCAATTTAGAAAGATTTGCACTAAGAATCAAATCATGAATCAATGATCATTATTGGAGAAGATTTGAAACCAAATTGCAACCCTAATTCATTCTTGGGTACATAATGAAGATGTTCAGATCAAAAACAGGAGGATTGGAGACGTGCAAAGGTGAAAGCAACTTTCAAAAAATCAAGAAAAGTTACAAACTGATTTCCCAGTGTGGTCGGTGGGAACGAGAACTGACTGTTTTTTGAATGCTGGTTCGCGTTTGCGTTTGTTTTTGCAAAGTGTCGCGGTAAGCAAGAGTCGCCACCGTCTTTTATTTTATCCAACAAGGGAAAGGACAAAAGCACAGAAAAATTCCTTTTCGAGATGTTTCTCGGGTTCGGGAGGTAGATTATAGAAAGGGAATGTGTTAGCACCCTTTTTATCTGTGGTTATCCACAGGCTCTTAGGTACTTGCTCACTATGTTTTCAAAAGGTTTGCTTTTCTTTGTGTTTGTGGGTTTTGAAAAGAGTTTTGTTTTTGAAGAAAGTGTAAGTGCGAAAAGTTTTTGTTTTGTTTTAAAAGAGAGCAAGTACTTAAGAACCTCTACCTACTCAAAAGGGAATTTAATTGTGCAAATGTCCTTTAGACAGTACTATCCTGCTATTGAGGAGTAGGTAGCACCGTCGTTGGAGTTTTCGGGTCAATTTGATTTTAGGGACGTGTGGTCACTAAAGCAACGTTAGGACGCTTTAGTGGTAATCCTAATGTCTTAGATCATTTTTATCGAGGCGACCATTTCGAGGCAACTTATGATCTTGGGACAAAGGACGGCCTCTAAAACATCCTATACTTAATGACCACGTTCGAGGCAACCAAGTGAGGTGTACCCTAAGAGTGGCATGTGCAAGTGTGTCAATTTTCAGTTACTTTACTCTTGCATGTCATGGTGAGCTATTGTTGATTTTAAGTTTAAGAGTTAATCTTGTCATGCAATCCTAGTAAGCATACATCTAAGCAGTTTAATATATGTACAGGAATTTAAAGTGCGGGAATTGTAAACCCTACGCTATTACAAGGCTTTCGGGGAGGGGGATTATTTACATGTCCAAAATTGGGGGGAATAAAGCAGTAAAGGGTCTTAGTTAAGCTATTACATCCCAATAGGCAATTACAATAAAATAAACGGGCGTAAAACAAGGAAAAGAGACGTCTAAGAGATTTCTAAGTAAATAAGTAAATCTTTTTGGTTGTTTTTTATTAAGAAGATATTTGAATTAAATACTCCTAAGTCTAGTTTATTTTAAATTGATAAAATGAAGTTAAAATAATTAATTAATTTGTTTACAAAATTAATTTGAATAAAAACTAACCTAATGTTTTTTTGTGTTTTTTTTTTAATTTTAATGTTAATTAAAAAGATAAAACGAAGTCTATGAGAATAAAAACAAAAACAAAAATAAAGTGCAGGAGGGATCCTTCGATCCAGGGAAAAAAGGAGTTTCGACCCAGGGAGGGAATGGACTGCTTCGGTCTAGAGAGGGTCCTGGTCCTTTCGATTGGGCCAGACAGTAAGGCGTGAGTAGCCTTCGATCCAGGGAAGAGGATTTCCCTTCGATCATGGAGGTCATGGCTTTCGATCCAGAGATGAGATGCCTCTTTCGATCCAGCACGCTAATGGGTTCGATCCAGAGAAGGGCTCTCCTTCGATCTGGGATGTTATACCTGCAAAAGTATGTGAGCGAAATAAAAATGCAGGGCCTGGGTATTGAATCCCAGGCCCTTCGATCCTGCACTTGTTGGGGTCTCTTCAGGCTAAATCTGCAGCAAATGTTAGCACACGAAAAATGTGACCTGGGTGCCAAACCCAGGCCTTTCGATCCTGTCTAAGATGGCAAATCAAAGGTAACAACAAGTAATAATGCGTTTATGAAAATGTAAGGTTGGACAATTTACCCTTTCTTACCTGCAGATTGAGTCTTCGATTTGGGCACTGGCTGGATGGGAGCACTTTCAATCTGGGATTTCTGGGTACTTCTGGGTGCAGGCACTTCCGATCTGGGCACTTTCTGGATGTAGGCACTTTTGATTTGAGGGCTTCTGGGCGTAGGAACCTTCGATCTGAGGGACTGCTTTGGCTTGGAAAATTTTGGGCAGCGTCTCTCCAATGTTTTGTTCTCCTGCGGATTTTTTTTGTGTGTGTATAATTTTCGTTCTATGATTTTCGTGTGATTTTTCGTGTAATTTTCTGTGTGTTGTAATGTGTCACTGGCCTCCTATTTATAGGAGTGTGGGAGTGCACGAAAATGGCAAGGGACAGCCATTAAAATAGGCCTTTAACGCTCTGGACAAAAATCAAACACATTAAATCATTTCCTTTTTTGAAACATTCGTGTCCCTTGAATGAACCTGGACGCTTGGATTTCGAGTGCTTTCAGGCCATGCTCTTCGATTAGTCCTGATTTGCCTCTTTCGAATGGACTCCCTGCGTACCCTTTGAATGGGCCTGGCCCAAATATCAATCGAAGGATTCCAATCGAAATGCTCTGCTAACAGGCCAATCAAAAGGTGTTGTTCGTGCCAATCGAAGGACATGGTTGACATGCCTGTCGAAATTGCCTTGACATAATTCCAATTGAATGCTTGTCCATAATTCCAATCGAAATACTCCTTCAGAATGCCAATCGAAGGGTCTTTCAGGATGCCAATCGAAATGCTTGTCCAGAATGTCAATCGAAGTGTCTTTCAGGATGCCAATCGAAAGGTATTTGAAGTACCACTAAAAAATCTTCTTTTTCCTTAGGCAAGAGTTTGTGATCAACCAGGCAGGGGGAAGACTTTGGAAAACATGAGAGGGAAAATTTTGGGGTGCAACAGTTCCCCCTGTTCAATTTTCTTAAACCTGAGGATATAGATTGGCTTTCTAGCCTTTCGCGATCCGAAGGTGGAAGATAATTGAACACTAGAGTGCCCAGAAATTTGCACTCGCATGGTGTAGTATCAGCATTGTGACGTCGGGAATGGGCTTACAGATGCCATTTGGAGATGGTTGGTAGGAGGATGGGCTTATAGATGCCATCTGCAGGAGAGGTAATGGATAGTCATTGGAGATGGGCTTAAAGATGCCATCCAGGGGCGATTGTTGGATTGTATTTGAATGGGTGACAGAATTACATCCGAATCTGGATCGTATCTGGACTGTTATTTGAAGGTCTCTGATTGCCTGTCATTAACTGGGAGAAATAAATCTAACCAGAGGAGGTCTTTTTTGATAATGATGTGTGATGAAGGAATCTGAGACGATTGCTACTTCAAACAGATGATGAAGGAATCTTGGACGATTACTACAACAGTGGGATGATGGAGGAATCTTGGACGATTACTACCTCAGCAGGATGATGAAGGAATATTGGATGACTTCTACCTCAGCAGGATGATGAAGGAATCTTGGACGATTACTACCTCAACGGGATGGTGAAGGAATCTTGGATGATTACTACCTCAACGGGATGGTGAAGGAATCTTTGATGATTACTACCTCAACGGGATGATGAAGGAATCTTGGATGACTTCTACCTCATCAGGATGATGAAGGAATCTTGGACGATTACTACCTCAGCAGGATGATGAAGGAATCTTGGATGACTTCTACCTCAGCAGGATGATGAAGGAATCTTGGACGATTACTACCTCAGCAGGATGGTGAAGGAATCTTGGATGACTTCTACCTCAGCAGGATGATGAAGGAATCTTTGACCATTACCACCTCAACGGGATGATGAAGGAATCTTGGGTGACTTCTACCTCAGCAGGATGATGAAGGAATCTTGGACGATTACTACCTCAGCAGGATGATGAAGGAATCTTGGATGACTTCTACCTCAGCAGGATGATAAAGGAATCTTGGACGATTACTACCTCAGCAGGATGGTGAAGGAATCTTGGATGACTTCTACCTCAACAGGATGATGAAGGAATCTTGGACGATTACTACCTCAGCAGGATGATGAAGGAATCTTGGACGATTACTACCTCAACGGGATGGTGAAGGAATCTTTGACGATTACTACCTCAACGGGATGATGAAGGAATCTTGGATGACTTCTACCTCAGCAGGATGATGAAGGAATCTTGGACGATTACTACCTCAGCAGGATGATGAAGGAATCTTGGATGACTTCTACCTCAATAGGATGATGAAGGAATCTTGGATGACTTCTACCTCATCAGGATGATGAAGGAATCTTGGACGATTACTACCTCAGCAGGATGATGAAGGAATCTTGGATGACTTCTACCTCAGCAGGATGATGAAGGAATCTTGGACGATTACTACCTCAGCATGATGGTGAAGGAATCTTGGATGACTTCTACCTCAGCAGGATGATGAAGGAATCTTTGACGATTACTACCTCAACGGGATGATGAAGGAATCTTGGGTGACTTCTACCTCAGCAGGATGATGAAGGAATCTTGGACGATTACTACCTCAGCAGGATGATGAAGGAATCTTGGACGACTTCTACCTCAGCAGGATGGTGAAGGAATCTTTGACGACTGCTACTCCAAAAGGTAATGACTTTTATCTGTTGATCGATCTTTCCTGAAAAGGTAAAGAGTTAGTTGTATGCAATGTCATGATGTATGCATTGTGTAATGATGTTCTCAAAATAAATGAGATTTATGTTATATGAATTTTGTATGCACATGTTATGAATGTTGTTGAAATGTAATTTTGTCTTAGAGAATAAATTCTTGACAAGCGTTGGGGAGTTATTAAATCCCGGACTGCTGTTGAAGAGTAGGTATGTCTTCAAACTTTGCTTAGAATGTTTCCACTGAGGATCCTTGTTTTGTTGAGGAGAACTCCGTTGGGGAAAGTTGTGAACTCTGTGGAGAGTATTGATTCGTTCTTGGGGAACAAGTTCAGGAGTCTCGGTTGTCTGTTGCTCTACTGGGGAGTCAAAGTTAAACTGACATCTGGGCGGGTCCAGGTTTCATAGTAACTTGATGGGGATTGCAGAGTAGTCTACTGGGGAAGAGGAGTTGTGGTCCTTTGATTTGTAGTAGTCGGAGAGGCAAACTCAAGCTGGGGAATCCTGGTGTTGTTGGGGAAATAAACCATGTCGTCAGTCCGCTAGAGAGGTGACATCTTCGTTGGGGGAAGTCCTCGAGGATTCTTGAGGTGGATTCAGTTGGGGAAAGGTTTTCAGAGATTAAACCCTTGTTGGGAGTCATCCTATAAGAAGGATCTGGGGAGATTTGTCATTGCCCCTAGCAGCAGGTGTTTGTGGCACTGCCTGGAAATGTTTGATTGTATGTAACCCTTCACTGAGATTGATGTTCAATGCCCCAAGTGACGGAGATGGAGATTTGCCCCTGGTTACTCTGCACTTCTTTGAGAGATGTCCTGGAATCTTGATTGGACTGCCCCAGGTGATGGACAATGATCATGCCACGCCCCTTGATTGGAAGTGTCATCCTTTTTGAAGTGATTTTGTTCACTGAGAGGGTTTTCGTTCATCGGATATTCGTTGTGTGAATTTCTCCGCTGTCAAACAAATAGCCAAATGCAAACAGTGATATTCAAATAATGTAAAGTTTATGCTTGTCTCGATGTTTTGAAAAGTATGTTTTTTAGCAGAAAACTTTTTTTTATAAGACAAATTCAACGCAAGATTTAGGGCAAAGCCTTACAGGAGTCAGGATACCTTTTGTAACAGTATGCTTTCGAACTAACCCATGCTTCAGTTAGGACTTTTGAAGGGTTATAACGTGGATTGGTTCACGGTTTAAGAAACAAAGGATAAAGGCTCAAAGTGTATTTGTACCCACCCACTCTTCGTGATGTTCTTCAATCCTAAACTCAGTTAATTGTGCATTTGGACTCCAAATGAGTCTGGAATGACGTTTTTGGTGATGGTTCACACAAGTTGAATTTGTTGGAAGGCAGTCATTTTTGCAACATTTTTTCATGTTATTGAGGATTTTTAGCGACCTCATTCTTTTGATTTGTTATCCCTAACTTTTGCCTGACTGTTCTTGTTTTCGAGATTACAGTCAGCGGGATGCCCCAGCTTTCTTAAGCCTCCTTTATAGATTTTGGCTCAGTGGGCTTTTCTCTTTTGAGAGATTGACTGCCTATGAGATAAGGAACCACCACTGTCTTTTGATTCTAGAGGAATGCTTTTGATGTCGTTCGTTGTATTATGAACTGAGAGTTTTGCAACTTCAATGCACATCTTTTGAATTAACTGAGAGACTACCCTGCCCCAGGTTTAAATCAAAGGTTTCAATTTGTTTAAAAACATAAAACTCCTACTTCTTTGGCTCGAAGGGGTTGACTAGGGATTATCTTCCTTATAACTCCAGTGTTTAGGATTTGAAAGAAATGCATGTACATCGTCAGCAAGGTCTGTCCAAAAGCATACTGTATGAGATTATGGCATTGTTTCGTCATCCTCCCTCTAAAGGCTTGTAACTTTTTAGCAAGAGTTGAATGTCATAAAGAGAGTAAAAAGCATAGTTTAAATATAATGAAAATGAATGGATCAAATCAAGACAAACATATGTGATGCATTAATGAAACAAAGTTTGGCATTAATGGATAATTGTTTGAATAACAAAGAGATTACAACTTGAAAATTCAAATGAACAAAAATCTTCTCGTCTCAGTACTTGTCACTTCTAATGGTGAACCTTGGAGGGGTGGTAGAAGAACTCAGCCTGACCATCTTGTGTGAATTCCAATGCTCCCTCATCAATCAGGTCTTGAATTTTGTTCTTCAAAGTCTGACAGTCGTCGGTGTCATGTCTAGGACTGTCAGAATGGTATGCACACCTTGCATCAGGATTGTACCTTGGGGAGGTTGTGTTGGGATTCTTAGGAGGGTCCCTTAATGTCACCAGATTCAATCTTAACAGGTGTTGTAAAGCTTGAGACAGCGGCATGTTGAGCTTGGTAAATTGCCTCCAGTCAACCCGTTGCTTTTGGTGAGGTTGATGTTGGGCTTGTGACCCTGAAGCAAGCTGAGGAGCTTTTCCCTTGTCTTCTTGCCCCAAAGGTGGTTGAATGATGACTTGATCTTCAACCCTAGTTGTTTGCCCCACTCGGTTATTTTGAAGCAGCTTGTTGACGAGGACCCTGAGCTCTTCTTGTCTTTGAGCTAAGTCTTGAATGAGAGCCATCTGGCCCACCAGTTGTCCCATCACCTGGATCTTCATTGTTGCCAACTCAATTTGTAGCCCTTCCAACTGATCATTCCTGATGCCTCCTGGATTCCCTAGGACCAAGCCCCTTGTGAGGAGATCTTTTATTTCTTCTTGCCCCTGGGATAGGTTCAAGAACATTTCTTGAAGTTGGGCGTTTTGAGTCCGGAGATCTTGGTTGTCTGGTTGGAAAGCCATTGCTGCAATAAACAGCGAGAACATGAGAGACCTGTATTGGAAGACCTGTTATGATATGTATGATATATGTATGCAATGTTTTCAAGGATCTCGCGGGGTAAACAAGAAATTGTTAGAATCTGAATCTGGTAGTTTTGATTGAAGGAACTTCATGTTGCCGAGAGTCCTTCTTCAAGAGTCAAGCTCACCATATCGAGTGGGTCATAGCCCCTAACTCAAGTTATCGTGCTTGGATTTCTAGATGGTATTGGCTAGAGGAAAATAAATCCCCTTTGCCCCTTGCTAGACTTTTGATTTACCATAACCTGCATCACAGACCCTTGAGATCCTTGAAATGGTTAAGGAAATGTTAAGGTATGATGTTATGATGTATATGCTATGCGTTCAAGCAAAAAGTGAGGTGATGTAAGTGAGCCCTGCAATAAATCCAATTTGTTGGATAAGGACTGTAAACAAAACCTGCAAGGAACCCCTGTTGTCAGATAACAAGTAGTTCAAGTTTGAAGGCACACAAGTCACACATATAGCCTTAAGTTTAGGCTGGCGTGGAGTTTAGGCATTACCCTCTTTCAGTTTAGTTGGTTTAAACCTGTCCTAAAAAAAATAGTAATCGGGTTTTAGAGGATCTCAATATCACTAACTACCCTCAATCGGTCATAATTCCAGCTTAGCAACCTTTTCTTGCGGCCGGAACCATCGCAAGAGTTTAGTCTCAATGAGTGTAGCATACTGCTACTGTTCTATGGCCAAGTTGGTCAATTTAAGGTTCTAAGGTCAGTTGGTGCTTAATGACTCCTTAGAAGACCCATATTCTCCTCGTTTCAACACAAGGGATATCGGTACAGACTAAGGAGCCACACCAATGTAGCTACTGCTTCATCCGTGTCGGTCTACGCTGGACGGATCCCTCACAGTTTACTGCTACTTACCTAAAAAGGGTACCCCAAATCCGGGTTAGGATCTATAGAACTCCGATACAAGCCCACAAAATTAAAAGCATACAAAGCAATACAATTGAAAACACAAGTGATCTAATCCTAAGGTACACCTCACTTATTTAAACTTTCCCCAGCAGAGTCGCCAGTTCTGTGGTCGATGGGAACGAGAACTGACTGTTTTTGAATGCTGGTTCGCATTTGCGTTTGTTTTTGCAAAGTGTCGCGGTAAGCAAGAGTCGCCACCGTCTTTTATTTTATCCAACAAGGGAAAGGACAAAAGCACAGAAAAATTCCTTTTCGAGATGTTTCTCGGGTTCGGGAGGTAGATTATATAAAGGGAAGGTGTTAGCACCCTTTCTATCCGTGGTTATCCACAGGCTCTTAGGTACTTGCTCACTATGTTTTCAAAAGGTTTGCTTTTCTTTGTGTTTGTGGGTTTTGAAAAGAGTTTTGTTTTTGAAGAAAGTGTAAGTGCGAAAAGTTTTTGTTTTGTTTTAAAAGAGAGCAAGTACTTAAGAACCTCTACCTACTCAAAAGGGAATTTAATTGTGCAAATTTCCTTTAGACAGTACTATCCTTCTATTGAGGAGTAGTTAGCACCGTCGTTGGAGTTTTCGGGTCAATTCGATTTTAGGGACGTGTGGTCACTAAAGCAACGTTAGGACGCTTTAGTGGTAATCCTAATGTCTTAGATCATTTTTATCGAGGCGACCATTTCGAGGCAACTTATGATCTTGGGACAAAGGACGACCTCTAAAACATCCTATACTTAATGACCACGTTCGAGGCAACCAAGTGAGGTGTACCCTAAGAGTGGCATGTGCAAGTGTGTCAATTTTCAGTTACTTTACTCTTGCATGTCATGGTGAGCTATTGTTGATTTTAAGTTTAAGAGTTAATCTTGTCATGCAATCCTAGTAAGCATACATCTAAGCAGTTTAATATATGTACAAGAATTTAAAGTGCGGGAATTGTAAACCCTACGCTATTACAAGGATTTCGGGGAGGGGGATTATTTACATGTCCAAAATTGGGGGGAATAAAGCAGTAAAGGGTCTTAGTTAAGCTATTACATCCCAATAGGAAATTACAATAAAATAAACGCGCGTAAAACAAGGAAAAGAGACGTCTAAGAGATTTCTAAGTAAATAAGTAAATCTTTTTGGTTGTTTTTTATTAAGAAGATATTTGAATTAAATACTTCTAAGTCTAGTTTATTTTAAATTGATAAAATGAAGTTAAAATAATTAATTAATTTGTTTACAAAATTAATTTGAATAAAAACTAACCTAATGTTTTTTTGTGTTTTTTATTTATTTTAATGTTAATTAAAAAGATAAAAAGAAGTCTATGAGAATAAAAACAAAAACAAAAATAAAGTGCATGAGGGATCCTTCGACTCAGGGAAAAAAGGAGTTTCGACCCAGGGAGGGAATGGACTGCTTCGGTCCAGAGAGGGTCCTGGTCCTTTCGATTGGGCCAGACAGTAAGCCGTGAGTAGCCTTCGATCCAGGGAAGAGGATTGCCCTTCGATCATGGACGTCATGGCTTTCGATCCAGGGATGAGATGCCTCTTTCGATCCAGCACGCTAATGGGTTCGATCCAGAGAAGGGATCTCCTTTGATCTGGGATGTTATACCTGCAAAAGTATGTGAGTGAAACAAAAATGCAGGGCTTGGATATTGAATCCCAGGCCCTTCGATCCTGCACTTGTTGGGGTCTCTTCAGGCTAAATCTGCAGCAAATGTTAGCACACGAAAAATGTGACCTGGGTGCCAAACCCAGGCCTTTCGATCCTGTCTAAGATGGCAAATCAAAGGTAACAACAAGTAATAATGCGTTTATGCAAATGTAAGGTTGGACAATTTACCCTTTCTTACCTGCAGATTGAGTCTTCGATTTGGGCACTGGCTGGATGGGAGCACTTTCAATCTGGGATTTCTGGGCGCAGGCACTTTCGATCTGGGCACTTCTGGGCGCAGGCACTTTCGATCTGGGCACTTCCTGGATGTAGGCACTTTTGATTTGAGGGCTTCTGGGCGTAGGCACCTTCGATCTGAGGGACTGCTTTGGCTTGGAAAATTCTGGGCAGCGTCTCTCCAATGTTTTGTTCTCCTGCAGATTTTTTTTGTGTGTGTATAATTTTCGTGTGATTTTTCGTGTAATTTTCTGTGTGTTGTAATGTGTCATTGGCCTCCTATTTATAGGAGTGTGGGAGTGCACGAAAATGGCAAGGGACAGCCATTAAAATAGGCCTTTAACGCTCTGGACAAAAATCAAACACATTAAATCATTTCCTTTTTTGAAACATTCGTGTCCCTTGAATGAACCTGGACGCTTGGATTTCGAGTGCTTTCAGGCCATGCTCTTCGATTAGTCCTGATTTGCCTCTTTCGAATGGACTCCCCGCGTACCCTTCGAATGGGCCTGGCCCAAATATCAATCGAAGGATTCCAATCGAAATGCTCTGCTAACAGGCCAATCAAAAGGTGTTGTTCATGCCAATCAAAGGACATGGTTGACATGCCTGTCGAAATTTCCTTGACATAATTCCAATCGAATGCTTGTCCATAATGCCAATCGAAATACTCCTTCAGAATGCCAATCGAAGGGTCTTTCAGGATGCCAATCGAAATGCTTGTCCAGAATGTCAATCGAAGTGTCTTTCAGGATGCCAATCGAAAGGTATTTGAAGTACCACTCAAAAATCTTCTTTTTCCTTAGGCAAGAGTTTGTGATCAACCAGACAGGGGGAAGACTTTGGAAAACATGAGAGGGCAAATTTTGGGGTGCAACACCCAGTTCCAGACTTCCTCAAGCCATTCCAGTCACACAAATTGTTTCCTGGACGTTCTAGGATCCTATTCCAATCATTAGCAAGCTCCCTCAAGCCCAGAAATGCACTGTAAGTGTCCCACGATTTCCATACTTTCTTGAAATCGAATATCACAATTATGGCACTTTTAGCATGTTTTATTGACATATCCTTAATCCATGAGTCATTTGCAAGCTAATGGTGATACTTAATTGCATTTTCATTAACTGTACAACAAGATGCCATAGTTAGGGTTCTTGCTTCTTTTTTGGGGTTTTTGTGTACAGGTACAATTGGCCATGGATAAGGGTACCATGATGCTCGTGAGGTTGCCACGAGTTGATTGGTACCATTGTTTTTCATTTATCATGTGTGTATAGGATTTTGGAGAAACACAGGATTGTACCTACGCCTATTTGTCCATAGGTAAAAGTCAAGGAACCTTTAGCAACGGTGGGAGGAAGAAGAAGGGTAACGTGGCACTCCCTGACTTGCCCATTCAAAAATTCACGCGTTTTGTAAATACCATTTTGTTTTGTCCATATAATGCTTATTTATTGTTTTTTATACAACTAACTAAGCCAGCTCAGCTGGCAAGCGCGCAGGGGTAGAATGTCTAAGGGCCTGGGTTCGATCCCCAGGTCCCTAACTTTGCTTTCTATATTTTTTCTATGCATAATTAGGTACACAGGTATACAGCAAGTCCACCATACGTCCTTAATATCCAACCAATCAGGTCATCCGCATGCCAGATCCAAGGTTTTTTAATGAAGGCCCACCATGGACATGAGTCAAACGCGTGCACAGGATCTGGAAAATCAAACGGGCTAAGGAGCTTTTTGGGCTCAGATTTGCCATCCAACATCCCCCTTCTTGCTACAACACCAGACCCATCTTTTTTTTTTTTATTTTAATTCTTTTGATTTAATTAATTTAATTGTTTTCTAACAAAATTAATTCTTTTTTTTATTTAAAAAAATCATAAAAATCAATTTCACAAATTTAGATTTAGTTTTTTTTTTATTTCATCAAATTTAATTTAATATTAGTTTTAATTTAATTTAGGATTAATTCTAATTTTTTTCATATATTTAAAATCAATTAGAAAAATTAGGGTTAACATGCGATTTAATTTTTATTTCTTTTCTCAATAAAACAAAACTACAAAAATAGGTTAATTTAATTATTTTCCTTAAATTTTAAATTAATTAGTAATTAGGTTTTTATTTATTCAATTAAATCTTATTTTCTTAAAACAATCAAAAAACAACAAAAAATGATTTTTCTCTTTTAAAATTCCAATTAGGTTTAGATGGGGTCAAAACCCTAATTCTCTCGTTTCGATTCATCGCGCGCGCTTATTTATTTTTACCATATTAATGTAATTGCTTACGGTATGTAATAGTTTAATTAGGGTTTTCTTTTATTTATCGTTTTACGGGTTTTTGGCTATGTAATTAATCCCCCTCCCTGAAGCCTTGTAATAGTGTAGATTTATTTTCTCGCATTTTAATTCTTGCAAATATTAACTGTTAGATGTATGTTAATAGGATTGTATGACAAGATTACATGATAATTTTAAAATGGCTAGAAAACCCTAATGTGCAAAGATGATAATTGAAATCAAATCACCCGCACATGCGCACTCCTAGGGTATACTCTCACTTCGGTTGCCTTCGGTAAACGGTCATTAAAGTATAGGGTGTCTTAGTGGTCGCCCTTCTGTCTAAACAAAGATCAAACGTCCCGTTCGGAAATGTTGCCTCGGAAAGGTTACCTCGGAAATGTTGCCTCGAATATGATCTTAAGACATTAGGGTTATTACTAAGATGTCTTAAACATTGCTTTGGTGATCGTACGTCCCTTACGAATTGGCCCTTACAACTCCAACGACGGCGCTACCTATTTCTCAAATAGTAGGATAACGTTGTCTAGAGGAAACGAGAATAGAAACAATCTTTTTTCGAGTAGGTAGATGCTAGTAGGTACTTGCTCAAAAAATAAACACTTTCAAACAAACTTTTCAAACTAAGTTTTCAAAACACTTCGTAACACTCTTGAGGACTGATACAAGGGTTAAAACGAAGTAAAACAAAACTTTTCAAAACAAACACACACAAGCAATTTTAAAAGATGAGCAAGTACATAAGAGCCCGTAGATAACTACAGATAGAAAGGGTGCTAACACCTTCCCTTTCTATAATCTACCCCTCGTACTCAAAATCTCGAAAAAGGAATTTTTCTGTGCTTTTTTCCTTTCCAGTTGGATAAAATAAAATTCGGTGGCAAACTCTTACTTACCGCGACATTTTGCAAACACAAACATAAAACGCAAACCAGCATTTTCCAAAATAGTCGGTTCTGCCACTGTATCACAGAACTGGCGACTCTGCTGGGGAATTAATAAGTGGGGTATACCTTAGGATCTAGTTCATCATAATTGCTTCTCTTGAATGTTTTGGTTGCTTTACTTTTAAGGTTTTTGTTTGGGAGTTACTATAGATCCTATCCCGGATCTGGGGACACCTTTTAGGTAAGTAGCAATAAACTGTAAGAGAACTGTACGGCATAGACCGATACGGTTGAAGCAGTAGCTACATTGATGTGGCATATTAGTTGGTACCGGTATCCCTTGCGGAGAAACGAGGAGAATACGGGGGCGCTGCATGTGTCGTTAAGCATCAACTAACCTTAGAACCTTTAATCGACCAACTTGGCCATTAGGAAGTAGTGAGATAGCCGGCCTCGGTGTAAAGCTGAGAACTGGTTGATACTCGATGCTACACTCATTGAGACCATACTCTTGAGATAGTTCTGGTCGCAAGAAAAGATTGCGTGAGCTGAAACCATGACCGATGGATGATGGTCAGTGATATTCAGATCCTCTAGAACCCGATTACTTTTCTAGGACAGGTTGAACCAAATAAACTTCAAGAGGGTACTACCTTAAAACCCATGCAAGCCTAAACCTAAGGCTGTTTGTGTGATTTGTATGCTTTCAACTTGAACTACTTGCACAGTTTTATTATCTGACAATATGAGTTCCTTGCAGATTTTGTTTACAGTCCTTATCCAATAACTCGGATTTCTTGCCGAGTTTACTTGCTTACATCACCTTGCACTTTTGCTTAAACGCATAGCATACACATCATAACATCATGCCTTAACATTTTCTTAACCATGTCAAGGATCTCAAGGGTTTGTGATGTAGGTTATGGTAAATCAGACGTCTAGCAAGGGGCTAGGAGATTTATTTTCCTCTAGCCAATGTCGTCTAGAGATCAAAACATGATAACTTAAGTCAGTGGCTATGACCCACTCGATATGGTGAGCTTGACTCTTGAAGAAGGACTCTCAACGACATAAAGTTTCTTCAATCAAGCTGCAATCAAATTCTAACAGTTTCTTATTTACCTCGCAAGATCCTTGAAAACATTGCATACATATATCATACATATCATTGCATAACAGGTCTTCCAGTACAAGTCTCTCATGTTATCACTGTTTATTTCAGCAATGGCTCTCAAACAAGATAACAAATATCTTCAAACTCAAGAAGCTCAGTTCAGGGACATATTCCTAAACCTATCCAAGGGGCAGGAAGAGTTGAAAACACTCCGCGTTGGGAACTTGGTCAAGAAAAGTCCTGAAGACAATAAGGACGAATGGCTGGAACAACTGCAAGCTGAGGTAGGTGCAATGAGAACCCATATGCTGGGGCAGATGGCTCTTATCCAAGGCCTAGCCCGAAGGCAAGAAGAGTTGAAAGCCATCATCAACTAACTTCATCAAGACGGATACAACAGTATGAAGCAAACAGTCGAGGTCGGGGATCAAGTCATTGATCAACCTCCAAGAAGACCAAAGGTTAGTTTGGTGAAGAGTGGACCTTTCCAAATTGCTACTACATCACGGGTCCAACAACAACCTCGCCAAAAACAACGGGTTAATCAGAGTAATCCGGATATGCCCAAAAGGCAATTTACCAAAATCAACATGTCATTGGCTCAAGCATTGCAACACCTGTTGAAGGCCAAGTTGGTTATATTAAGGGACCCTCCTCAGAATCCCAACATAGCCTCCCCAAGGTACAATCCAAATGCAAGATGTGCGTACCACTCCAATAGTCCTAGACATAACACCAACAGTTGTTGGGCATTGAGAAATAAAATTCAAGACCTGATTGATGAAGGAGCGCTAGAATTTGCACAAGACGCTCAGGCTGAGTTCTTCTGCCATCCCTCCAAGGCATACCATCTGAAGTGACAAGTTCTCACAAGAAGACTTTTTATTCATTAAAATTTTCAATGTGTAATTTTCTTTTGATTTGTTTGAACATTTATTCATATCAAACCTCGTTATTTCATCAATGCATTGCACATGTTTGTCTTGAATCAATTCATTCCTATTCACTATTTCAAAAATGCATTCTTATTTCCTTTTGTGATATTCAACTCTCGATTAAAAACTCTAAGCCTTAGAGGGAGGATGACGAAAATGATACCACAATCTCTACAATATGCTTTTGAACAGACCCCGCTGACGATGTACATGTGTTGTTTTCAAATCCTAAACAGTGGAGTTATAAGGAAGATAATCCCTAGTTAACCCCTTTGAGCCAAAGAAGTAGGAGTTTTTCTTTCACACAAATTAAAACCCTTAATCACAACCTCGGGCAGGGTAGTTTTCTCAGTTAATCCAGGTGCACAATGAATGGCATCGAAGACGTCCTTCTGAATCAGAAGATGGGGATGGTTCAACATAATCATCCAAGCAGGCAGTCATTATTTTTCAAAATAAAGGCCCGTTAAGTCAAAACCTATGAAGGAGACTTAAGAAAAACTGGGGCATCCAGCTGACTGCAATCACAAAAAGAAACAATTCAGGCAAAAAAGAGGGATAATAAAATAAAAAAGAAAGAGGTCCTACAAACCCTCAACAAAAAAGAAATGATTGCCTATTCAAAATAAACTGTCAGTATCTGAACCATCACTGGAATATCAGAGCAAAGACTCAAACGGGATTCTAAACGCGCAATTAACTGAGCATAGGACTGAAGAACATCACGAAGAGTGGGTGGGTACAAATAAATTTTGAGCCTTTATCCTTTGTTTCTTGAACCGTGAACCAGACCACGTTATAACCCTTAAAAGTCCTAGCTGAAGCATGGGTTAGTTTGAGAGCATACTGTTACAAAGGTATCCTGACTCCTGTAGGCTTTGTTATAAATCCTGAGTTGATATCACACTCTCGCAAATTTCGCTTTACTACACAAAACACATTTTCAAATTTTTTTTAAGACAGACATGAGTTTTGCATTCTTTAAATAACATTGTTCGCGTATGACTAATTGTTTGACAGTAGAGAAATCCGCACAATGGATATTCGATGAACAGACATCCTCTCAATGGACAGAATCACCTCAGTGGGAAAGACACTTCCAATAACAGGTCTTCCATAAGCAAGGGGCATGACATGATGTCTAAACACACCTGGGGGCAGTCTCTCCAATAGTGCCAAATAACCAGGGGCAGGTCTCCATCTGAATCACTTGGGGCATTACGCACGCATTCCAGCAATGAATCATGTGCCATCAAGAAAACATTTTTGACAGTACTATAACACAACACTATGGACAGTGACAACCCTCTACATCCTGAAAGCATGGACATAGTCGGAAAATACTACGCATGAAAAAGAGACCCGCTAGGTTGACACACCTAGGCAAAAATAAGGGAATCCCGGCGAACCAAAAGGGTTCGGGCAAAAGTTAGGGATATACATAAAAAATAATTTTACACCCGACAAGTCGAAAACCTGAAAAGGCGGCTTGGGCAAAAAAGGGTATCCCGGTGGACTGAAAACCCGAAAGGGCGGTCCAGGAAAAAGTTAGGGATTTAAAACGTACGACTATGTCCCGTCACCTATCTATCAGTGGAAGACTTATACCTTGATCAGCATTCATCAAGAGCACCAGAATTCAGATACAGTTCATATATGCTCTAGATACGGATGCCATTTTGATACTCATTTAGACTCAGCTTTCAGATACAGTTCAGATACACTCCAGATACGGATTCCATTCTGATACTCATTCAGATTCAGATTTCAGATACAGTTCAGATACGCTCCAGATATGGATGCCATTCTGATACTCATTCAGATTCACCTTTCAGATACAGTTCAAATACGCTCCAGATATGGATGCCATTCTGATACTCATTCAGATTCGGCTTTCAGATACAGTTCAGATACGCTATAGATACGGATGCCATTCTGATACTCATTCAGACTCAGCTTTCAGATACAGTTCAGATATGCTCCAGATACAGATGCCATTCTGATACTCATTCAGATTCAGATTTCAGATACAGTTCAGATACACTCCAGATACGGATGCCACTTTGATACTCATTCAAATTCAGCTTTCAGATACAGTTCAGATACGCTCCTGATATAGATGCCATTCTGATACTCATTCAGGTTCAGCTTTCCGATACAGTTTAGATATGCTCTAGATATGGATGACATTTTGATACTCATTTAGATTCAGCTTTCAGATACAATTTAGATACGATCCACAGACGGATGTCATCCTGACACTCATTCAACACATGTTTCAAGTACAGTTCAGATACGATCCAGAGACGGATGTCATCCTGACACTCATTAAATACATGTTCAAGTACAATCACGACATAGATCCATCCATAAAATCTCTGCATGTACTTTTTCCAGCATGGTACAAGGGGCAGAGACAGTTGGAAGCAAAGTCACTATCACATACACGCCCGTGATATTTATATTCCCCACAGAGTAAGGACAACCAAGGTCCGACCTCCATATCTCCAAGCAGGAATTCATTCCCCAGTAGGTTCCTTCAGAAAGCTGATATCTGCATTCCCCAACCGAGTTTTATAACCATGAGCTATTTATAAAGCCATCTCCCGAGCAGAGGTTATTCTCTGACAGCGGAAGCTCAATCTCCAATAGAGCTCTTCTCTCCAGCAATGGAAGTTCATCCCCAATTGAGTTTATTTCTCCAAATCAGCAGATCTTCCAACAGAGTATCTCCTCTCCAACAGAGTCATTACCCCGCAGGATTGTTCTTAGACAAAGTCTCTCCCGGCAGAATGTTCTCAAGTAGAATGGATGTAAATCTCCAGCTAATCATCTTCGTTCACTATCCCCAGCGAGAAAGAAGAACTCAACTCCTTATACTCTCCAACAGCAGTCCAGGATTTATTCTCCCCTGCCAGAGAATATCATAAGAACATTGCATATCCATACATCGTAGCATGCGCATATGTATCATACAACACAATCTCATTTATTTTGAGAACATCATTACTCAATACATTACATACATCATGACATACGACTAACTCTTTACCTTTCAAGGAAAGATACAATCAAGTTCTCGCAAGTTTTCTCTGGTTCAGTCAAATCGATACTAATATTTCTATTCCAGTTTAAGCTATGAAGCCTGGAAATCGACCGAATAATATCTTGATATCTCAGAATACTATGAAGCCTGGAATCGACCAGATAATGGTATGATTTAAACACAAGTTGTGAAGCCTGGAGATCGACCAGAAAACAGCTTAACCCTCAGCAAGTTATTGTGAAGCCTGGAAATCGACCAGATAGCAATACAAGATACCATGAAGCCTAGAATCGACCAGATAATGGTATAAGACACCGTGAAGCCTGGATTACGACCAGATAGCAGCAAAGGATACTGAAGCCTGGGACACGACCAGATAACAGTATAAGACACTGCGAAGCTTGGAATTCGACCAAATAGCAGTTTACCCGGCCAATTACTAAGAAGCCCGGAATTGACCGGATATTAGTATGCCTTAAATTCAAGTTGAAGCCCGGATGCAACCGAATAACAACTTAATTCCTTCTGAAGCCTGGAGCACGACCAGATAATAAGTGAGAAATTGCGAAGCCTGGATAACGACCAGATAGCAAGTTTAATCTCATCCCCCTAGTAAGTCGATGTAAAGCCTGGAGCACGACTAGATAGCAGTCGATCTTATTTTCCTCAGCGAATCAATGTGAAGCTTGGAACACGACCAGATAGCAGTTCATTTTCACCTCCTCGACTAAGAGATGATTCCCCAGTAGAGTAACGGACAACTGAAGTTCCTAAAACTCTATATCTCTCAAGACAGAGACCAGCATTCCCCAGCGTAGTCCTCCTTAACAACAAGTATACGGGCTCTCACAAAGGAATCTCTTAGGCGATCGACGCCTCCTCTGATGGCATCTTTAAGCCCATCTTCCGATGTCAACCTCAAAATGGCATCTATAAGCCCATTCCCG
Organism: Vicia faba; assembly: GCA_948472305.1. NCBI lineage: Eukaryota > Viridiplantae > Streptophyta > Magnoliopsida > Fabales > Fabaceae > Vicia > Vicia faba. Next base: position 752,736,590 of record OX451740.1, on the reverse strand, counting down.
ACATCGCAAGGCGACTACCACTTCATGCGAGTGCAAATTTTTGGGCACTCTAGTGTTCAATCATCCTCCACCTTCGGATCACGAAAGGCAGGCAAGCCAATCTACATCCTCAGGTTTAAGAAGATTGAACAGGGGCAGCTGTTGTACCCAAAAATTTTCCCTCCCATATTTCTCAATACATTTCAAGTGAGGTCCTCAAATTGCTCAAGGAAGTCCAAGGGTTGACCAGACAAACTCTCTCCTAAGGCAGTCTACCTAAAATTAGGGTTTCAGTTTGTACCAAGATACTTGAGTCCAAAGGATCCAAAATTCTCACCATTGTCCTAATATGTTCTCAAGATCATCCATGTCAAGTTTCAAGCCTTGCAGAGGAAGTTTGCTCAGTCAATTGCTCAAAGGCTTGAAAATCGACTCTACTAGGGCAAAAGTCAATTGTGTCCTACATACAGTCAAACTTCAATATTTTTGGTCAACATTCTAATTTTGAAGTATTATTCATCATTTGATCAAGGGTTGATCATGATTCCTCAAGGATTGCTCACAATTCATCAAAACCCGAAAGTTGCTAAATTAGGGTTTTGTAGGAAAAGTCAACTCAACTTTGACCAAGCATAACTTTCTCATACTTTATCAAAAATGACCCATCCAAAGCTCATTTTGAAGAGGGTGTAATTCCCTACAATACATCTTCATCTCCCAAGTTCAAAATATTCACTCACAAGAAGATATAAATTTGGACATTATAGGTCATTTTGGAAAGTAAACAAAAACACCTTTTTTGTCAAAGCTTCATACATGAACATGGAAGACTCAATTGAGATGATACCAAAAGGGTTGCTTAGAGGACATAATAATATTTCTAAAAATTCCAATAACACATCTCTAGGGTCAAAATTGAAGGAGTTATGCATTGGAAAAGTTGACCTTTTTTGCAAAATTGCCAAAATTCAAATGTGTCCAAAATTGCAATTTTTGTCAAATGGGCCCAACTTTTTATGCTTGCATTGAGTTTGTAACATGACCCACGACCCATGATCCTTTCCATTTGTCATTATTTTATTTTTGTCATTTGTTTTGATTTTATTTCAATTAAATCAAATAAAATCAAAATAAAATCATGAAAATATCAAAAACTAATCAAAGCTTGAGATTTTGTGCATGTTTAGGTCTATCATACAGCTGGAGATGGAATCAAATCGTGAAAGCTTCAAATGAACACAAAAAGATTGGATTTTCTCAATTTAGAAAGATTTGCACTAAGAGATAAATCATGAATCAATGATCATTATTGGAGAAGATTTGAAACCAAATTGCAACCCTAATTCATTCTTGGGTACATAAGGAAGATGTTCAGATTAAAAACAGGAGGATTGGAGGCGTGCAAAGGTGAAAGCAACTTTCAAAAAATCAAGAAAAGTTGCAAACTGATTTCCCAGTTCCAGGCTTCGTCAAGCCATTCCAGTCACACAAATCATTTCCTGGACGTTCTAGGATCCTATTCCAATCATTAGCAAGCTCCCTCAAGCCCAGAAACACACTGTAAGTGTCCCACGATTTCCATACTTTCTTGAAATCGAATATCACAATTCTGGCACTTTTAGCATGTTTTATTGACATATCCTTAATCCATGAGTCATTTGCAAGATAATGGTGATACTTAATTGCATTTTAATTAAATGTACAACAAGATGACATAGTTAGGGTTCTTGCTTCTTTTTTGGGGTTTTTGTGTACAGGTACAATTGGCCATGGATAAGGGTACCATGATGCTCGTGAGGTTGCCACGAGTTGGTTAGTACCATTGTTTTGCATTTATCATGTGTGTATAGGATTTTGGAGAAACACAGGACTGTACCTACGCCTATTTGTCCGTAGGTAAAAGTCAAGGAACCTTTAACATCGGTGGGAGGAAGAAGAAGGGTAACGTGGCACTCCCTGACTTGCCCATTCAAAAATTCGCGCGTTTTGTAAATACCATTTTGTTTTTTCCATATAGTGCTTGTTTATTGTTCTTTGTACAACTAACTAAGCCAGCTCAGTTGGCAAGCGCGCAGGGGTAGAATGTCTAAGGGCCTGGGTTCGATCCCCAGGTCCCCAACTTTGCTTTCTATATTTTTTCTATGCATAATTAGGTACACAGGTATACAACAAGTCCACCATACGTCCTCAACATCCAACCAATCAGGTCATCCGCATGCCAGATCCAAGGCTTCCTAATGAAGGCCCACCATGGACATGAGTCAAACGCGTGCACATGATCTGGAAAGTCAAACGGGCTAAGGAGCTTTTTGGGCTCAGATTTGCCATCCAACACCCCCTTCTTGCTACAACACCAGGCCCATCTTTTTTTCTTTTTATTTATTTTAATTCTTTTGATTTAATTAATTTAATTGTTTTCTAACAAAATTAATTCTTTTTTTTATTTAAAAAATCATAAAAATCAATTTCACAAATTTAGATTTAGTTTTTTTTATTCATCAAATTTAATTTAATATTAGTTTTAATTTAATTTAGGATTAATTCTAATTTTTTTCATATATTTAAAATCAATTAGAAAAATTAGAGTTAACATGCGATTTAATTTTTATTTCTTTTCTCAATAAAACAAAAATACAAAAATAGGTTAATTTAATTATTTTCCTTAAATTTTAAATTAATTACTAATTAGGTTTTTATTTATTCAATTAAATCTTATTTTTTTAAAAACAATCAAAAAACAAAAAAAAATGATTTTTCTCTTTTAAAATTCCAATTAGGTTTAGATGAGGTCAAAACCCTAATTCTCTCGTTTCGATTCATCGCGCGCGCTTATTTATTTTGACCATATTAATGTAACTGCTTACGGTATGTAATAGTTTAATTAGGGTTTTCTTTTATTTATCGTTTTACGGGTTTTTGGCTATGTAATTAATCCCCCTCCCCGAAGCCTTGTAATAGCATAGATTTATTTTCTCACATTTTAATTCTTGCAAATATTAACTGTTAGATGTATGTTAATAGGATTGTATGACAAGATTACATGATAATTTTAAAATGGCTAGAAAACCTTAATGTGCAAAGATGATAACTGAAATCAAATCACTTGCACATGCACACTCCTAGGGTATACTCTCACTTCGGTTGCCTTCGATAAACGGTCATTAAAGTATAGGGTGTCTTAGTGGTCGCCCTTCTGTCTAAACAAAGATAAAACGTCTCGTTCAGAAATGTTTCCTCAGAAATTTTGCCTCGAATATGATCTTAAGACATTAGGATTATTACTAAGACGTCCTAAACATTGCTTTGGTGATCGTACGTCCCTTACGAATTGGCCCTTACAACTCTAACGACGGTGCTACCTATTTCTCAAATAGTAGGATAGCGCTGTCTAAAGGAAATTAGAATAGAAACAATCTTTTTTCGAGTAGGTAGATGCTAGTAGGTACTTGCTCAAAAAATAAACACTTTCAAACAAACTTTTCAAACTAAGTTTTCAAAACACTTCGTAACACTCTTGAGGACTGATACAAGGGTTAAAACAAAGTAAAACAAAACTTTTCAAAATGAACACACGCAAGCAATTTTAAAAGATGAGCAAGTACCTAAGAGCCCGTAGATAACTACGGATAGAAAGGGTGCTAACACCTTCCCTTTCTATAATCTACCCCCTGTACTCAAAATCTCGAAAAAGGAATTTTTCTGTGCTTTTTTCCTTTCCAGTTGGATAAAATAAAAGTTGGTGGTGACTCTTGCTTACCGCGACATTTTGCAAACACAAACGCAAAATGCAAACCAGCATTTTCCAAAACAGTCGGTTCTGCCACCATATCACACAATGGATCAGACGCGTTGTGCATATCATGGTCATTAGTGATTAACACACATGATCATTAATTAAATCAGATATTCAAAATTTCCAAATGGCATTGTTTCATTGGTTGAAGGATGACACGTTGGTCATCTTCAACCTCCAGCCAGTCTCAAATCGAGATTGCTCAAATAGTAAAATTAGAGCACGAGACCGGTACCATTCGCTTAATCTCATCAAGACGGAGACAACCACACCTTCACGAAAAATTTATATAAACTATAGCTCAAGCAATTTGGAAGGAAAGTTTTGAAAAGGAATTTAAAAATTCATGGCCAAAACGTGTTTCCGGTTAAAAGAAAGTGTTGCGACTAGAACCAGAGCAATGAGAGCTTCATAATGATATCAAAGTTTGGAAGAATTGATGGAGAAATCTACCTATTGAAGTTCAGTTGCAGAGCTCTGTAAATTGACCTGGTCAGATCAATTCAGAAGGTTTCAAGGCTCAATTCTTCTTCTGTTAGCTTCAGGGAAGATCAAGGAAGGTGAATTGATAGAAAAAATGGATTGAAAAGGCTTGAACAATGATTTCGAAGTTGCAGAAAAGTGAGTTAAGAAGCGAGTTTGGCAGGATGATTTTGGCTGTTCAAGCTTGAGAAAACGAATGGGATAGCTCATGTATTTATAGGAGAAGGAAATGGGATCAAAAAGAAGGATGACTGATGCAATTTGGAGGGAATTCGTGTGGGCCTACATCATGAAGAAAGTGTGACTTCTCTTTTGTCAAAACTCATCCAAAATGCGCTTTTTAATGCACTAATCCACTTGGGAAAGTTGGATAATCATGTTTAGACCCAAAACATGTGCTAATTTGAGGGTTAGAAGTTGTAACATGAAATTCAAATTCTAACTTACGATGAAACTTCAATTCCAAGTTACCACTTTTGAAACAATGGCATTCTCAGCTCAAGGGGTCTTAAGGTATGGTTCTTGATGCTTTAGAAAGATGAGTTTACAAGCTTTGTAATGGGAAAATAATGGAATCAAATGGATGTTTGATCTGAAAGTTGCAATGAGTCCAAGTTGAGAAAAAGAGGATGACTTTCCATACTTAGAAATATTTCAAGTTTTTCTTCAAAAGTGACCTATAATGTTTTGCATCTAAACATGGCCTTCCTCTTGGAATTTGCTCTTGACCAAAAAATATGGCATGAAATAGACCTCTTGAATGACATTTTGAAACTCGAACCATTCAAAATCTCCAAAAATTGAGAGAGTTATGAATTGTTGAAGTTGGTAAAAAATCATGAAATGACCTATAATCTTTTGTATCCTTAGGGAATATTTTATCCATTTTATCACTTTGCACATAAAAGAAGGAATAAATTTAATATCCTCAAGATCATTGTGGAAAAAGAGTAGGCTCAGGATGATAAAAATTGACCAAGTTATGATCATTTGAAGTCACACATGAGAAATTGGGGGTTTATCTGGAGGACTTGTAATCTTCCTTCGTCATCAAGTTTCTTCCACATGAAAACTCCTTTAAACTTTTGAAGTTATTTGTTAATAACCCTTTTAAGAGAAGGATGTCTTTGGAATCACTCAAAAATACCAAAAGATGAGCAAGATATACTTCTTTGAAGTTCAAAATCCTAGCTCCTAGATCAAGAAAATGCTTTGAGGAACTTTGATAATTTTGAACAACCTTCTTGTACCAACACTTTTGCTTTGTAGATAGAAGTTATTAAGGATGATAAATAGAACTCATAGCCACCAAAACCACTTCCATATCTTGAGAATTGAGACAAATATACACTTGTGACCAATGGGAAAAAGGCTTTGTCCAAACATGACAATTTCTTCAATCAATCCCCTTGTACTTTTGAATCAATCTTGATAACTTTGAAATATGGTGAACCAAGATAAACCTTGTCATGCTATTTCTTCAAAAATAACTTCAATAGTGATGTTTGAACTTCTCAAGCTTTATTGACCAGGGCATGGAAATAAACTCATGAACCCATGGATCAACTTGCTAAGCTACATTGCCTTTACCTACATTATTAACAAGTAAAACAAACCAACATTGCATTTTATTAATTAAAAGGAAAATCAAAACAAAACATGCATGATCATAAAATAAAAACAAATTAAGGTGCTTGGTGATTCCTCAAAGAGCAAAGCTAAAGATAGGGAGGAGAACCAAAAGCCCTAATGTAACCTTGTTGTGATTGAATCAATATGCTATGATGAAGGGATCTTAGGGGGGAAATTGGGGTACAACACATGTGTTTTCCTTAATGATTCGTACAATAGGTGTTTCCGATTTGGACCATGTTTTTTTTATTGTTTTGAGCTTGCTTGGTTGCGATGTGCTTCTGATTGTACAATTGGGCCTCAAGTTTTTTTTGTGCTTCTAGGTAGACGTTGTTTTTAAAATAACATAATAGATATAGTTTCAATAACAATAATGTTAACAATAATATAATGATACTAATAATAATCAATAATAATAATAATAATAATAATAATAATAATAATAATAATAATAATAATAATAATAATAATAATAATAACAACAATTAATAAAAGTAATAAAAAAATAACAATGATAATAATGTTATATTTTAAAACAAAACAATTCTTTAAAACAAAAAAAAACTAATCGGGCCATATCATTTCTGTTTATTGGGCTTTAACAAATAAAAAATGAATTTCTTTATACACCCTCTCATCAGTATTTAAAATGGACTAAAACAATTACACGAGCCCTTTCTGATTGAGAAAGGCCCATAATTTCTTTACAAGATACACCCTTTTTATAAACTTTAAACCCCCATAATTATATGAATAATTTTTTATAAAAAATAATTTTTGGAAATGAAAATAAAAAATATCAAGAACTAGTAGGGCAAATTTGAGGTATGACAACTTGGGATAACACTTGTAAACTGAAGAATTAAGGTGGCTTGAACATTCTTTGTTTGAATACGTGGAGGACGCTGAATATTCTTAAGTTGTTATGGAACCTTTACTGTAAAGAAGATAGTCTTTGGGTGAAGTGGATACACATTTATTATACGAAAAAGGAACCAATCATGAACATGCCTGTTAAAGCCCAATGGTCCTGGATTATCAAAGCCATTCTGCAGTGCAGACAGGTTGCAACTAGCTTACAAATATGGGACAACATGGTACACCAAGGGAATTTTGACTCTAAAAAGGTGTACAAGGAGCTGAAAATTCACAGTCCTGAGGTCCGTTGGAGAGTATTTTCTTTAACAATTTTGCTCGACCGCATGTAAAGTTTACCTTGTGGATGGCTTGCCACAATAGCCTTGCTACCAAAGAGAGGCTCCACAAGTTTTTCTTAATTGATAATAACATTTGTTGCTTTTGTAGTGAGCAACAATCATTAAATCATTTGTTTTTTAAATGTAATAGTGTAGCATCTGTTGGGCGCTATGTTCTTCAGTGGATCTATTGTGATCATCAACCCCAGGGGTGGAATGAAGAGATTAATTGGGTCATTAAGTGCAATAAGAGAAAGGGGCACACAACTATTATTCTCTAAGGTGACTTTTACATAATCTGTTTATGAATTGTTGAGGTTTAGAAACCAAATATGTTTTGGAGCTAAGAGTGATATTTCTTGTATTAGGACTAAGATAGTGGAGAATGTTATGTATAGATGTTGGATGAAATCTAACTTGAGACCTTGTGTAACTAGGCTTATGTTGCCTTAGGCTTTGTTTTGCGGCTGTATCTTTCATCGCCTTACTTGTATTATTTTTGGTTTTAAATAAAATTCTTTTATTTCCAAAACAAAAAAAGGATCAAATTTAATACAAAAAGGCTAAAAACTTAAAAACATATAAATAATAATAGTAAGTAGTGATAAAAAATAGTAATAAGAAAAATAAAGACTTTATTTTAGAAAACAAGACAATTAAAAAATAAGCAATAAAAAAGAAATATATTTTCTTTTATTGAAAGAGTTTTATTTTAAATAATGTTAGTCTATTAGTCCAAAAATATTGGGTTAGAATAAATGTACAAGCCCATTTACTCATTATTATAAACTAACCCTAATTTTTCTTTTTATCTTTTCCAATCAGCTTTTCTATTAGCCACCTCACATTATCTTTTCTCCTTTTTACTCTGTTTTTCTTTTTCTTTGAATCATAACATACTTTCTTGTTTTTAATGGCCTTCCTAACACTATGATTTAGAGTTTTTCATCACTCTCTCCCTTATTTCACTTCTGTTTTTATATATTTGAATACCATAAGTATATTTAAGAGAAAAAAATTAAAAAAAGTTGAGGGGGTGCCTTTGCACTCTCCCGCTCTCAAATAAATCCGCCACTTGTTGAAGATGCATTTTAGAATTTTTATAGGTTGTATTGATATTTAAAAAATGTAGTTGAGTTATTTAAAAATTTTAATTGAGTATGATAAATGTAAGTGCTATAAAAACTACATATTAAAGACCATTTTCATAAATAAAAAAATATTAATTTGAAAGAGCATTAGCCTAATTATACAAACAATCTCATAAATAAGAAAATACAGATTGAACATCCGCACTCAAAAATCAATCGTTGAACATCTAAATAAAATACATTGTTGTGACAACGTTACAAAATTCACTATAATAAAATAAGGCTACAAAATTATAAGTTGACATTTTCCTTTTACTTCATCTTCAAGACTCTTTTGAATAAAGTTACGATAAAACCAATTATTGTTTGTGCTCTTAGTCCATCTTCCAGCACCTAAATAGTAACTGTCATTAGAGCTGAAAGTAATTTTCTTAAGTGAATTCACATTTCTCAACAAATGTCTAGCAAACTCAATTGCATTTTTTGTACACACGCAACCATGTAACTCAATAAATTTCAAATCATTGTGAAAAAAAGTTGCATATTTTCTTCTTTTTTGATCTATGTTTCTACCAACCATTACTGATCTTCTAACCTGAAATATAAAAAATAACAATCATGATGTTATTATACAAAAAAATTTAAATTCCATGATATTGTTTTACTTGAAATAAGAGAATGTTTATAATTATTAAAGTTCTGTTCTATAAGATTAAACTAATAAATTCATGTGATTAGAGTAAAAGCGTCGATTATATTATTTTCTCCCAAAGTTATAACTATTTAGAGAACTATTATTCATTAAGAAGTTTAATATTACTAAATTTTCAGAAAAATCGAAGAATGTTATAATAAAGAGTTGAGTAACTCACCGTCAAAGAAAATTTTTGAAGATGCCGAGCAGCCATTAAAATATCAAAAATAGAAAAGTATTCCATATTATAATCATATGGTTGGTTGATAAATAACTCCAGTTGTCTGAGATTTTGAAGTTGATCCAAGACCTTCGTTAATTTTACTGCCTTCATAGACGAGTAATATTAAAGTAAATTAAAAGCAATTAGTGACTCAATCATTTACAAGAAATCTATGAAGTTATATAATTTTGAATGACTCACCTGTGAATAATTCATGAGTATAGCTAGATTTTCAATTTGATGTAATTTTGGGATTGGACCAAATTCATTTTGATTATTCTCTCTTATAGCTGCACTCCAAAAAACCTTTGATAACTTTGGTGCCATAACCGAAAATTTACTCGTTGTGTGACCAATAAATTCAAAGGATGAGAGGTTCATTGCGTTAACGGAAATCTTATAAGGAGCAAAATCCCCAAAACAACAATGAATTATCTTCAAGTGACATAACTTTGAACTGGTAATTTCTATTAAATTTGTAATAGAGCAGTTTTTAAAGGTGACGTCCTCAAGTTGGAGACATTCTTTAAACAAATTCAGTATGATAAAAGATTGGAGACATTCATCAAGTCCATCCAACACAATTGTTGTCACATTTTTCAATCTCTCCAACGGAATAAATCCAATAATTTGGCTACACCTATAGCTAAACCGCGATAACATTTGAACCTGAAGGTTGATTGGGTGTACTCTATTACCCTTACAAGAATATTCAAGGGATGATAGATTTGGTGCAATGATATCAATGGCAGTCATAAACTCAGTGCGACAATTAAGAATTTTCAAATGAGACAATGTTGGACTAATGATTTTCAATTTAGAATTGAAATCACAGTCATCAACGGTGAAGTCTTCGAGACAAACGCAGTTAGAAATCAAACCTTGAAGTAGTTTCTTCTCCACAACAATGAGATGCAATATAAGAATTCTCAAATTCTTCAATCCAGAGAATCCCATAGGTGCTACTAGAAAGCAATTCTCTAGATGTAGATACATTAGAGAATCAGTGTTAAATAAAAGACTAAAGGAAAATATATAAGGCTTTATTTCCAAAATTAAATCAATATCATTAGTTCCATGCGAAAACAAGAGTTCAATACGTTTGACGCCGTTAGCAACTCCTTGAGAAATCAATTTATCAATGACATCACTATGTTGTTCACCCAATGGAAATTTTACTCGAACAGAATTAATCATAGCATCTTCATAGTATAACATTATTTGTTCCATTCCTGTGGCAAATTGAGAATGAGTCTGTAGTTGAACTTGTTCTTGTGACTCTTGAAGCTGATTATAATCAAACGTGTTATATGTATCAAAATTGAGATCCTTAATATTCTTCATCGTGAATCCCAATTCATGTCGCCAGTGTTTCGACAATGCGCTAGTTTTAACCAAATCCTTCAAAGTTAACTTGGAAAAGATCACTGATAAAAGACAATTAGGTAACTCAGCGTTGAGATTTTTACAACTCTTCATTATAAAACGGTTGGAGAAGAAAATTAATAATGAGCAATAGGATTCAACCTTTTATAGAATTATGGTTTTTATGGGCCGGGTCCACTATATATGCAACAATGAAAACGGTTACATTGAATTACAAAACTAAAAAAACGTTGTTTTCGGAACAGACTAACTTTGATGCCAAATCTAACAAACTAATGGTTGATTCTCAACTTCAACAACCTTTGTATAGAAACATTTGCAACACTCTTCTGTATCTAACATGCTCTCAACTTAGGTTTACAAACGATTCCTCTTCTCTCTCATCACCTCATCAATTTCTACTCCAAAACCCATCTTCCTTATTCCTCTCTTCAAATCTTCAACGATTCCCCTCACAAATCCGCCACCACATGGAGTTCAATCATCTCTTCATTTGCTCAAAACGAGCTGCTTTTAGTTTCTCTGGATTTCTTCGGTCTCATGCATGGTTTACATCCAGAAGACCATATTTTCCCTAGCGCCACCAAATCATGCGGGATTCTATCGTCGCTACCCGTTGATCTTTTTGTGCGGAGTTCTATTATTGATATGTATGCTAAATGTGGAGATATTGGTTTTGCGCATAACCTGTTTGATGAAATGCCGCACAGAAATGTTGTTTCTTGGAGTGGGTTGACTTATGGGTATGTTCAATTGCGTGAGGATGATGAAGCTTTGAGGCTTTTTAGACGGTTTCTTGTTAAAGAAGATGATGGTGTTAATGATTTTACGTTGTCGAGTGTTTTACGGATTTGTGGTGGTTCTACTTTGCTTCAGATGGGGAAGCTGGTACGTGGGATGCTATGTTGATTGCTTTTTGTGTGTGCTTTATGCGTGCAGCCATGCAGGGTTGGTAGAGAAGGGTAAGTATTACTTTGAGTTGATGAAGTATTATGGTATCGAACCCGGGACACAACATTATTCGACCATGGTTGATTTGTTTGGTCGCACTGGGAAGTTAAATGATGCAGTTAAGATGATTGAGGAAATGCCTATGGAACCTACTGAATCTGTTTGGGGGTAATAGATGACACAAATAGAATATAGTTAGTTACACTTTCTGTTATATAGTTAGTTGCTCTTTCCTCCTACTATATAACTGGTGTAATCTTCTTTCATTGTATAAGAGATTCTTACTCACTGCATTTTATCTTCTTGCTCTTTACTTTGAGCTCTCTTACACTTTCTGTTATATAGTTAGTGAAAAAATCAGCATGCTGGTTGTATAGACACACGTAAGTCTGTTTCCGGATCATGTTTTTATTTGGGCAGCTCCCTTATTTCATGGAGAACAAAGAAACAAACCACTGTTTCTCGTTCCTCTTCAGAGGCAGAGTATCGTGCTTTAGCTGCAACCACGTGTGAACTCCAATGGCTTTTGTACTTACTTCGTGACATGAAAATTGCATGCTCTCAAGTCCCAGTTCTCTTTTGTGACAGTCAAAGCGCACTCCACATAGCTACTAACCCTGTTTTCCATGAACGTACGAAACATCTTGACATTGATTGTCACATTGTACGCGAGAAATTTTCAGAAGGCATGATGAAACTCCTTCCGGTGTCCTCCAACAACCAACATGCTGATTTTTTCACTAAACCTCTCCTACCCAAACCATTTCACTTCCTCAAAGCCAAGTTGAACTTGATCAACATTTACCAAAGTTCAACTTGTGGGGGGCTAATAGATGACACAAATAGAATATAGTTAGTTACACTTTGTTATATAGTTAGTTGCTCTTTCCTCCTACTATATAACTGGTGTAATCTTCTTTCATTGTATAAGAGATTCTTACTCACTGCATTTTATCTTCTTGCTCTTTACTTTGAGCTCTCTTACCACTCTTCAATGGCTTCCATGTGTAAAGCATAATAGGGGGCTTTGTTAACTGGATGTAGATTACATGGGATTCCTGAATTGGCATCTTATGTTGCGGATAGAGTTTCTCAGATGGGTTCTGTGAGTTCTGGACTTCTTGTTATGCTCTCGAATGCTTATGCTGCTGCTGGGAGATGGGAGGAAGCGGCGAAAGCGAGGAAGACAATGAGAGACTATGGAATAAAGAAGGAAACTGGGTTGAGTTGGGTGGAAGAAGGGAATAGAGTTCACACATTTGCTGTCGGGGATATGCCTCATGCGAAGACAGTTGAAATTTACAAGAAGTTGGAGAAGTTGGGAGAAGAAATGGATAAAGCTGGTTATGTTGCTGATACTTCTTTTGTGTTAAAAGAAGTGGGTGGTGAGGAGAAGAATAAAACTATTAGGTATCATAGTGAGAGATTAGCTATTGCATTTAGACTTATCACTTTCCCTAAGGGACAACCAATTAGAGTGATGAAGAATTTGAGAGTTTGTGGTGATTGTCACACTGCAATCAAGTTTATTAGTAAATGCACTGGAAGGGTAATCATTGTGAGAGACAATAATCGGTTTCATCGATTTGAGGATGGAAAATGTACTTGTGGAGATTATTGGTAGTCATACATTAGGGACATTAGAACAACTGAGATAGAGAACATTATTTACCTAGGACAAAAGTAGCATCAGTTTCATTTATAACAAAATTTTAGTATATTTTTACAATTTTTTTAATATATTGCTGCGAATACGTCGTGGAGTAAAAAGAAAACCCTATTTAGTACTGTATTCATTAAAGAGCTCCAAAAACTATTGATATTTACTACAAACTGTATTTCACTTGAATTCTTTCTGTGCGAAAACAAACCAGACTGCGGTGAATTTTGATGAGGACAGAATCTGGATATGATATCACTTGAAGTCTATTTATTAAATTTTTATTTCAATTGTTAAATTCTTATCTCAATCGTTGTTATACTTTCAAACGTTTTTTAAGTAATTGTCAAGAGTGGTGGAGCTAGAGTATTTTTTTTTTTGGAGGTCATAGTATAGGTTTAGAAATATATTAGGAAGGTTTTCATCAAAAATCATATGTTGTGTTGTGTTATAGTTGTTGGATCATTAAGCTTCAATTCTAACCTTTGATATTATTGGTTGCAGGATACGTTGAGCATTTTTTTTTTTTTTTTGAAATGAAACAATGAAATTAATAATAATTTATTAGCAAAAACTTCATGTATACAATTATAGTTCTTAAAAATTTCCATACTTAACTATCAATGTTATATAAGTTGCAGATTATTATAAAATTGATTTGGACTAATATTTAATAAAACATAGTTGATAAGTGCTTCCACGATAAAGGATGGATTACAACAAGTGCATCCACGATCGAGAAACATAATAAGATGTTTTATTTTGTATTACAACAAGTGCATCCAAGATAGAGGAACAAAACAAGTGCATCCAAGATAGAGGAACATAGTAAGATATTAGTAAAATCCATTTAAATAATCCAAGTGGATATGACGAGTGTGAATGTTATAAGACTATAAAATTATAAGTTGACATTTTCTTTTTACTTCATCTTCAAGACTTTCTTGAATAAAATTACGATCTTCCTTAGTCCATCTTTCATCACCTAAATTAGAGCTGAAAGTGATTTTCTTAAGTGAATTCACTTTCCTCAACAAATGTCTAGCAAATTCAATTGCATTTCTTGTACATATGCAACCATGTAACTCAACAAATTTCAAATCATTGGGAATTTTTTTTTGCATATCTTCTTCTTCTTTGATATGGATTTCTACCAACCATTCGTGATTTGTTAACCTGAAATATGAAAAATAACAATCATGATGTTATTACAGAATTTTAATTCCCATGGTATTGTTTTACTTGAAATAAGAGATTGTTTATAATGATTAAGATTCTGGTTGATAAGATTAAACATATAAATTCATTTGATTAAAGTAAAAGTGTTGATTATATTATTCTCTCACAAAGTTATAGGTATTTAGAGAACTTTTACTTATTAAGAAGTTTAATTATTAAATTTTCAGAAAAGCTGAAGAGTATTAGAATAAAGAGTTGAATAACTCACTGTTAAAGAAATTTTTTGAAGATGTCGAGCTGCCATTAAAATGTTAGAAATAAAAAAGTATTCTATATTAGAATCATATGGTTTCTTGATAAATAACTCCAGTTGTCCAAGATTTTAAAGTCCATCAAAGACCTTCGTTAATTTTGCTGCTGCATACGAGTAATATTGAAGTAAATTAAAAACAACAGGTGATTGAATCATTTAGAAGAAACCTATGCAGTCATATAATATGCATTACTCACATGTGAATAGTTCGTGTCTATAGCTAGATTTTCAATCTGATGTAATTCTGGGAGTGGACCAAATTCATTTTGATTATTCTCTTATAGTTGCACTCAAAAAAACCTACGATAACTTTGGTGCCAAAACTGAAAATTTACTTGCTGTGTGACCAATGAATTCAAATGATGAGAGGTTTAATGCATCAATGGATATCTTTTCAGGAGTAAAATCTCCAAAACAACAATGAATTATCTTCAAATGACGCAATTTTGAATAGATAATTTCTCTAATAGAACAACTTTTAAATGTGACGTCCTCAAGTTGGTGGCATTCTTTAAACAAATACGGCATGACAAAAGATTGAAGACATTCATGAATTCCATCCAACACAATTGTTGTTACATTTTTAAATATATCCAACAGAAGAAATCTAATAATTTTCCTACATCTGTAGCTAAGATGGGATATCATATGAGCCTGAATGTAGAATGGGTATACTGGATAACCATTGCAAGAATATTCGAGAGACGAGAGATTTGGAGCAATAATATCTATCACTGCTTCAAATCGGGGAATGACTTTGCCAGTTGGAATCCATACGACTCGGCTATAGGCAGAACAGATTTCACAACATCTTCATTCTCAATTTGGTTTATTGAACATGTACTGTATACAATTCTTTCCAAAGCTGGAACTGTCAAAGTAACAATTATTTTAAGACTTAAGGAACAAAATAAAATAGAGTTGGCAATGAGTAACAAACTAACTCACGAAGTCTTGATAAATTTGACCAAGACTCTCGACAAAGTAAATATGAGTTCCATCTTTTGGTTGTTTTCTTAAGTTCAAATTATATTTCTTGTCTTTAGTGTAAAATTTTAAAACTGCTACATCCATACCGATTTTATTTAATCTGGATCGTTGTTTTTCATTTTCTGATAAGTACAAGTGGATAATTGTTCTGGACTGGGCCCGCCCTGGCCCAAAAGCAAGAACGAAGGCCCAATCCAAGCAACTCCTCAAGGAGCGCGTGCGCGAGGATTCCCTCCAGCGCGCCTGACCACAGACTGCAGCCATGCCCGCCGTTGCCCGCGAACATGGTGTCCCCGACCACGAGAACTCCAGCTCGAGCACCCTCCTCGTAGGGCAGATTCTGACCGTTACCAAATCACCTGAACTCCGGAAAGACCGCGTCTTCGTCCCTCCTCATTTCTCGCCGAGCATCACCAGGAAGGAGACCACGTGCAGGTCTCCACTACACACGTAGAACCTGGCAGTTCCTTTATTGAGCCAGTTCTAGTCGGCCCAATGAGGGGACCTTAGCCCCGCGCTGGGGGCTATAAATACCCTTTGTTCCTAGAGGGTCAGGTATTCATCTCTTACTCATACATACACTCTTTTGCCTGCTCATTCCGTCACTCATTTTAGCATCGGAGTGCCTTGCAGGTACCCCCCCCCCCATCTCACTCAATTTCTGCTCGGAGCCAGTCGTAACGGTCCAAGTCGGATCAGGTAAGATCAGTGGCGCCGTCTGTGGGAATCTAGCTTCCCCGTCTTGCAAAACCTCGAAGACCAAAGCTCAATATCACTTCCTACCTTCATGGATGACCAAGTTCGGGATGACCAAAACATCCGCGTCGTCGACATCAACAACGGCCTCGCAGACAAAAATGGACTCCCCGACAACACCGGTAACCCCTGTCATAACACACTCCCCGGGGGCGCCAACCCCGGGCCCTCAGTCCACCGCGACGGAGTTACTGCCTCATCCTCTTCAGTCCCTCCGCCGCTCGAAGAAGACAACACAACTCCCACAAGCCATCGAGCTGCCCAATTTCAGGAAGTCCCTGTCCCCGCCGGGGCAGATGCCACAACCCGCGCACTATTTGCAGCGATCAATCAGATGAATTACCTCATCTTCGCCCAGGGGGAAAGATTGAGGGCACTAGAAGACGATCGAAGAACCGCGAGGAGACACAGGAGGCCCCAGACTCCACCTCCTCGAGTGACAGAGGTATATCTCCCGTCTCCCCCGCAGAGACAATACAGAGACACCTCCCGAAGCCCGTCACCCCGACCCTCGGAAGACGACCCCCTTTGGAGAGGCAATCCGTCATTAAGGTTGGGGGACGCGGCCACGACCCTATACGGCAAGAAAGAAGACACTCTGGAGACGGACACAGAAGAATCAACCAACGAGCACCACGCTAGAGGGATACCCAGCACGACCAGGACCGTCAGGCTCGACAATATTACAGGTCCCCATCCCTGTCCCCGGAGCGAAGTGACGAGGACGACCCCCGCGGTCCCCTGTCACAAGCCATCATGGAGGCGCCCATTCCCCCCTGGCATGGAGAAGCCTCCACATCTGAAGGAATACGACGGAGTCGCGGACCGGGTCGACCACATAGACGGGTTCGAGGCTATGCTGCACTACCACAACATCGGGGGACCCATCAAGTGTCAGCTATTCCCCACGACCCTCAGAAAGGAAGCAATGGATTGGTATAAAGGCCTCGCTCCGACATCAATCACCTCGTGGCGAAACCTGAAGAACCAATTCATAAGTTCGTTCACTGCGTCTCGGCGACACCCAAAGACCGAGGCGGCTCTCGAGGCCATCATCCAGAGACAGGACGAAACCTTGAGAGAGTTTATTAATCGCTTCAATCGCGAAGCCATACAGGTCACCTGCACGGACCACATGAAAAGGTATTTGCTGGAGAGGGGGCTTCTCCCCGGCACAGAATTCAGAAAGGCAGTAGGCATCGAGCCACCCCGAATATTCGATGCCCTCCTCGAAAAAGCCCGGGCATATATGGATTACGAGGAAAGGGAGGCGGCCAACAGAGCCCGGGATCCCAGAACTCGCGGATCCAGCAGCAACCCACGCCAGGAAGCCTCTCCTCCTCGACGAATCGGGGAGAAAAGAAAAGAGGACAGACCCCGAGAAGCCCGAGAGCAAAGAGGACCCTCGGGGCGTTTTACCGAATACACTCCGCTCACAGCTTCCCGCGAGCGCATTTTGGCAGAGTGTGCCAACACGGATTTTAAAGACGGCGGTGTCAAACGCCCCCGACCTGCCCCCGCCAAGCCCGGAGCAGACAAGAGCAAGTACTGTCAGTACCATAGGAGCCATGGTCATCTGACTGAAGACTGCGTCCACCCCAAGGACGCCATCGAAACCCTTATCAAGGGAGGGAGGCTCGCCCAATACCGGCGAAACGACGCTCCCCGTCGTGACGCCCGGGAGACAAGAGAACTGGAGGAAGACGCCTAACCATCTGACGAGTCGGTCCCCATCCAGACCGCCTTCTCCGTCACCAGACCGGAGGACTTTTACGTCCCCGAACACCTGCAGGAGCCGCTCACGACACACAGTAGGTGGGAATACTTTCCCTCCGCCATGGTCATCAATGGTGGAGGATTTAACGACCTAACTATCAATTCGGCTAAAAGAAAGCTGGATGAACTGGTCGATGCGGCGCCTCCGCAAACAGTGACCTTTGAAAGGATAAAAGGTAGGTCGGAGCCCATCACCTTTTACCTCGAAGAGCTCCCCGGAGGAGCCCCCAACGCAGTCATTCCTATACTAATAAGAGCGAGAATGGCTAACTTTGATGTGCACCGCATCCTCGTCGACGAAGGAAGTTCCGTCGACGTGATGTACAGTCAGTTATTCCGGACTCTGCAGCTAGACGACTCGCACCTCTCTCCATATGTAGGGTCGGACTTACAGGGCTTCAACGGCTCGACCTCCAAGCCTTAGGGTATGTCGAGTTCATGGTTACCTTCGACGAGGGCACGACGATGAGGCAAGTTAAAGTACGCTTCCTCGTCATCGACTGCCCGTCCCTCTACAACTGCATCCTGGGGAGACCAACACTGGCAGAACTGACCGCGGTTCCCTCCACCGTCCATTTGAAGATGAAGTTCTACACCAAGAGGGCACGGGTAGCTACCATCCAAGGGGACCTAGTCGTTGCTCGAAGGTGTTTCAACGCCGCATCTAAAGGACGCGACACGGTCGACACCGGAACAAGGCCCGCCAAGAGACCGGCGACGATGCGATAGGAACCCAACAAGCCAGAGCCCGCCAAAGAGGAAGGCCAGAGAGCTCCACCAAAGTTCGACTCCATAGCTCTGGATGCTCGTTTCGATCAGGACGTACCTCCCAACAACTAGCAAATCCCCCTCCGACCAATCCAGGACGGGGACTTCGAGCTAGTCCCCCTCGGCGCAGACCCAAGCAAAGGAGTGAAGATTGGTATCGACCTCCCCGACCTGGCAAGGAAGCAAATCAAAGCCTGCTTGCGCGAGAATGCTGACATGTTCGCCTGGAGCGCCGCGGAGATGTTCGGACTCGACCCTAAGGTCGCCTGTCACCGTCTCGCCATAGATCCTGCCGCTAAGGCCGTAGTACAATGTAGGTGTAGCGGTGAAAATCGGAGATCAAGCTATTAATTAACTTGACTCACAAAAGCAAGAGTCGCCACCGCACTTTATTATTTCCAAGGGAAAGGGAAAAGAGCGAAATAAAACCCTAAAATATGCAATGTAAAATAGTACTTAAAAGTAATAAAAATACAATGCGTTTTTGAAAGAGATCGAGAGTTCGGGGGTTGGTTATACAATGGGAAGGTATTAGCACCCAATGCATCTGTGGTACTCCGCAGGAACCTTTTGAAATATCTGTTTTTGGTTAAAATTGTTTATTTGATTAAAATGGTTCGTTTGGCTAAAAATCGGTGTTGGAAAGATTTTGAAGATACGACGACCTAATGTCGAAGTTTTGACTTAAAAGGTGGGAGTTTGAAAATGAGTTTTTTAGGAAAAAATTAACTTAAGTTCAGCAAAATGGTAAAAAAATGAATGAGGGTATTCGCACGATCGTGGAAGACGTATTTGATGACGTGAAGTCAACAAAGTTTAAATCTTTTCCTTGGAGTAAACAAAATAAAATGAACATCAAAATATAAACATTCAGAAGTTCACAAGAAAATAAATCTGACAAAAACAAATTAATGATCAAGAGGCACCGAGAAATTGAAATGACAGAAATATACAAATAAAAGGAATATAACTAATTATCTAAAGAAGTTATTCGAACTAAATTAAAAATTACTTACTAAAATAATTCTAAATCAAATAAAAATTATAAATTTATTAAACTAATTCTAAATCAAATAAAAATTCTAAAGTCACTAAACTAAAACTAAACAAATAAAATTCTAAAGTTAACTAAATAAAATCAAATAAAATTCTAAAGTCACTAAACTAAAACTAAACAAATAAAATTCTAAAGTTAACTTAAATAAAATCAAATAAAATTCTAAAGTTATTAAACTAAACTAAAACAAATAAAATTCTAAAATTTACTAAATGAAATAAAATTCTAAAGTTATAAAATAAAACTAAAACAAAATAAAAATTCTAAAATTTACTAAATGAAATAAAATTCTAAAGTTATAAAATAAAACTAAAACAAAATAAAATTCTAAAGTTATTAATTATGATTCTAAATATTTTAAAGTTATAAAATAAATCTAAACTAATTAAAAAATTCTAAATTAATACTAAACTAAATCTAAATATAAGATTTACTAATATATTTTTTTTAATATTTTTTTTTTAAAACGCAAGCATTATATTCTTCTATAATCACAATAACAAGTTTGCAAGTTTACAGAGAAAAAGAATCCTCTTTCTATGCACTTTGGATGTTCATCTCCTTCTTCCTTCCTCATATCCACACAAATCAAACTTTATTTTTTTACAGAAATCAAATGAAAAGAAGATATCTTCGATAGATCAAATAAAGAACAAAATAAGTATGGCAAAGGAAAAGCGAAATACCGATCAGAAATTGAACGTGAGTGGCGGTCTGGCGGAGCAGTGCGTTGTGAGCGCGACATGGAGATGGAGCTGTCGGATGCGGTAGTGGACGGTTAGAGGAGAAAGATGTCGGCAAGGTATACTGCGACGAGATATTCATAACTCTTCCTTTCCTTTTTCCCTGCATAACAAACAGATAGAAACAACATAATAATTTCTTTTGCTTTGTAAAGCTGCCAGTTGAAGATCAGCGTCGTTTTTTAGCTCGCTTAAGATGGAAGCTTTGAGGTCTTTTTGATGAAGATCTTTTGACGAAGCACTGGAATGTGGCCTCGAGTAGCTTGAGTCATAAGGGTATTTTGGTATTGAAGAGTTAGCTTTTGGAAGAGATAGTGTGTCCTTTGGAAGGTTGGCTTGATGGACTACCAATTCCTTTGAAGAAAAACCAGGAGCCGGATAGTTTGTCATGTTCTCCGCGTAGTTAAAAAATTGCATGATGTAATTGTAGGCATCTGAAGGAGATACTATTTTAGTTTGAAGCTTTAATATCAAGTCATCGGTTTTAAAATGCAATTCCTTCCCTTTGTGATCTTCACTTCCCATGAAAATCCTCCTGACACAGTCAAGCTCTTTCAACAAGGTCTCAAGTCCCCAATCCTTTGCACAACACATGAAGACGTCTTTGACGAATCCAAACATTTCTGAGGCATGTCCACATCCAATACAATGAAACTGCATTTCCGAGGTCCCAGAAGGCCCCTTCAAGCTTGGCCCTGGTTTGATAAGCTTCCTTTGGAGGCCACATACAGCATGGCACCAGTGTGAACAAACATCGCATCCAATCCAGCTACAAGTGTTACTTGCACAATCGAAGTTCAAACAAACAGGACACATACAAGAGCTACAGAACCCTTTATTTCCCGAGCAGATCTTACAGTCACAATCATCAACAGGAAGCAAACTCTTGCAGGTAACATTTCTACATCTCCTATACAAGAAAATCTCTACCATCTTAGATAATTGAA
Source organism: Vicia faba (assembly GCA_948472305.1). Taxonomy (NCBI): domain Eukaryota; kingdom Viridiplantae; phylum Streptophyta; class Magnoliopsida; order Fabales; family Fabaceae; genus Vicia; species Vicia faba. The sequence goes on along the minus strand of OX451740.1, from coordinate 752,714,973 downwards.
GATTACCGTATAAGAAGCTCGACAGCCCCATCTTGATGGCAAGTAAAATCTCTAATTGAACTTTATTGCCCTTTGAAAGATTATCCTTGGTAAGATCAGACCTTTTCTCAAGCCAGTTTTGAAGGCTGACCAATTCTTCTTTCTTGTTCTCAATCAGATTCTTCAAGTATTCCTGAGTTGATGCCATTACTTCACCGGTAAACTCCTGAGTTGTCAGCGAAACAATAAGGACAGATTCTGAAACAATATCCCAAACAATTCTCTCTAGTCTTGAAATATTCCTCATCTTACCACCATCTAAACCTTCAAACACTCTCAGATTCTCTGAGTTATTTCCTCTTGAATCCCCCGAATGAGCTTCAAATCTAGGCCTAGCAGGCAATTCAGAAGGAAAAAAAGAATGATTTTCCGAACTAGTAGTTTTATACTGACTATTATTCCCTTGTTGCATGAACAAACTGATACCGGTTCCACCTCCATGATTCGACAAACCAACAACACCATCACCAATTGGTTTAAACCTGCTATGAACAGAACCATTAGTCCCTTCACCACAGTTCCAAATATGATCATCTTTGCTCGTCGAAAACTCAAAATTCTCAGTGGAATTCCGCGTTAGAGAGCAACTTGGATTGTGCGAAAATGGATGCGAATAAGAGTAAGACAAAGAAGGTGCTATAGTATGGTTTATACTACTGCCTGTGTATGAGGAATTTGGTTTTTAGAGAAGGATATAATATGTGATAAAAACTTGTCATTTCTTCTTTGATTGAAGAAGATGAAGGAAAAAGGCGCTAGAGAGAGGAAGAGAATTTGAGATGCTGTTTTGGGAATGGAGAGAAAGATAAGTGGTTTACTGTGTTGTATTTTTTTTTTGTGTCAAGGGTGGGACAACAGGGAAGATGGGTTAAGAGAGAAGGGTGTTGCTGTGAATTTGCTTTTTTGTCTTTTCTTTTTTTCTATCGATCTGCAACTCTTGCTTACAACCAATGAGAGAAAAGCAAAGTGTAACAAACATTTTTTTATGACAGAAAGGCCCTTTAATGATAAAAATAACTTAAATACCTAAAAGTATAAAATATAACTCAATTTAAAATAGTTTTTTTGAATTTTTTTCTGAATTAAAAATAAAGACACAAAATGACCGAAAACGATAAAAAAACGGACGAAAATTTATCCGATAAAATAAAATGAACACATTAAAATAAACTACATGTCACGAAGATTAAAGAAAAACAATATTCAAGAAGTAAAAAAATCAAAAATAAAATAATAATAAAAATATCAGACTAAACAGACGTTTAAGATTAAAAACGAGACTTCGAACTGTACCGAAAAATAAAGCGAGCATACCGTCATAATCTACACGAAGCGCAGATTCATAAAATGATCGATAAAAGGTGAAAACTTGAAATATTTTCTCGCTACTTTCCCGCATAGTGTCGAATCGCTTTTAACAGTCTGTCTATAAAACCAAAATATTTTTATTATCGACATATAAACAACTTGGAGCAATGTAACAAATGAGTAAACAGATAAAAATGCATGAAGCAAAATGTCGGGTATTTTACAACTGAAAGACGATGCAAACTTTGATTTAAACTGACTTTTTCTGATCAACTTAAATACGACTAATGATGCAAAAATGTGATGAATGAAGATATTTACCAACGATCGTGACCAAATAACAAAATATGATATGAAAGTGCGACTAAAACATATTAGGGGCGGAATTTAGGGTGCAACGGTGTGCCTTGATGAACAGTCTTCGAGAATCCGCAATCAACCGTACTTCTGGCTTGGGAGACTCAAAACCTTGATTGAGGCGCGACACCTGATGCTCTTGCTTCAGACCTGTCTCTACACATGACACAAAAGAAAACATGAACATACACCTTTTGTATGCGATTAGAAATTAGTGATACATATGCTAAAAATGTTCAAAACACTTGACAATCTTCGCATAGTCGAAGCTCGAAGGTGAGACGTTAAAACCGACCGTATTTCGTGACCTTGACTTATCTTTAAAATGCAAAAATAAAAATGGGATCTAAGGTCAAAAATTGGGGTACAACAGCTGCCCCTATTTAAGTTTCTTCTATCTGGAGATATGAAGATTGGGATCTTCATTTCGACGAGATTGAAGGGACTTAAATATAGAATACACAATTTTTGGCCTTAAGATACCGCGATTATGTTCATGATATGATATGAATGTAATGCTCTGAATTTTATGGGGAATGACGCCATATGAGACAGACTATGCTGGAGAAACCAAGCACATTATACAGTACTCCCACAGGGGAAGAGGTTGTAACTCCACTGGGGAAACAAAGTCATAGACTTCAAATGAGAGACTCTTGAATGATTTACATCAGTATTGGGACTGGAAAAGGTAATGATTTACAACAGTACTGTGACTGGAAAAGCATATGATTGACATCAGTACTGTGACTGGAAAAGCATATGATTGACATCAGTACTGTGACTGGAAAAGGAAATGAAGGACATCAGTACTGAGACTGGAAAAGGTAATGATTTACAACAGTACTGTGACTGGAAAAGCATATGATTGACATCAGTACTGTGATTGGAAAAGGAAATGATAGACATCAGTACTGAGACTGGAAAAGGAAATGAAGGACATCAGTACTGAGACTGGAAAAGGTAATGATTTACAACAGTACTGTGACTGGAAAAGCATATGATTGACATCAGTACTGTGACTGGAAAAGGAAATGATGGACATCAGTACTGAGACTGGAAAAGGTAATGATTTACAACAGTACTGTGACTGGAAAAGCATATGATTGACATCAGTACTGTGACTGGAAAAGGAAATGATGGACATCAGCACTGTGGCTGGAAAACAAAATGATTGACATCAGCACTGTGGCCGGAAAACAAAATGATTGACATCAGCACTGTGGCTGGAGATAAACATCTCTGATTTCTGAATTTTACCAAGAACGATAACACATTTCTTCTTTAACCAAGATATCGCTTGAAAAGGATAAAATAAAAACTTCCCCACGGGACTTTTCCGAAGGGATGCCATTTGCTGAGTAGACATTATTGTTGGGGATACACAAGCTGCTCAAATAAAGAGGCCGCCACTTGCTTCCTTTCAAAGGTGTCAATAACATACGAGTTGCTCATGTAGAGACCACCGCTTTTTTTTTTTTCAAAAGGTAACAATAACACACAAGTTGCTCATGAAGAGACTGCCGCTTGCTGTTTTTTCCAAAAGGTAACAATAACACACAAGTTGCTCATGAAGAGACTGCCGCTTGCTGTTTCTCGAAGATATTAATAACATACAAGTTGCTCATGAAGAGACCGCCGCTTGCTGTTTCTCAAAGATAACAAAAACACACAAGTTGCTCAAATAGATAAGCTGCCACTTGCTGTCTTCCAAAAATACTGACGTACAAGCTGCTCATGAAGAAGCTGCCACTTGCCGTTTTCCGTACAAGCTGCTCATGAAGAGACCGCCACTTGCCGTTTTCAAAAAGTGTTGATAACATACAAGTTGTCCATGAAGAGACTGCCGCTTGCTGTTTCTAAAAGTTTTGATAACATGCAAGTTTCTCATGAAGAGACCGCCGCTTGATGTTTGTCAAGAGTATCCATAACACACAAGTTGCCTCATGAAGAGACTGCCGCTTGATGTTTTTTCAAAGGTAACAATAACATACAAGTTGTCCATGAAGAGACTGTCGCTTGATGTTTTTTCAAAGGTAACAATAACATACAAGTTGTCCATGAAGAGACTGCCGCTTGATGTTTTCAAAGAATATCAAAGCACACAAGCTACTCATGAAGAGTCTGCCACTTGTTGCCAATAACCCACAAGCTGCTCATAAAGAAGCTGACACTTGCCGTCTTCGAAGAATAATAACGTACAAGCTGCCCATGAAGAGACTGCCACTTGCCGTTTTCTATAGAATAATAACGTACAAGCTGCCCATGAAGAGACTGCCACTTGCCGTTTTCTGTACAAGCTGCTCATGAAGAGACCGCCACTTGCTGTTTTCTATAGAATAATAACGTACAAGCTGCCCATGAAGAGACTTCCACTTGCTGTTTTCTGTACAAGCTGCTCATGAAGAGACCGCCACTTGCTGTTTTTAAAAGTGTTGATAACATACAAGTTGTCCATGAAGAGACTGCCGCTTGCTGTTTTTTCAAGAGAAAAATAACACACAAGTTGCTCATGAAGAGACCGCCGCTTGCTGTTTGTCAAGAGTATCCATAACACACAAGTTGCTCATGAAGAGACCGCCGCTTGCTGTTTTTTTAAAAAGTGTTGATAACATACAAGTTGTCCATGAAGAGACTGTCGCTTGCTGTTTTCTCAAAGATACCCATAAAATATCATGAAGATATTGCTGGAGGTGAGAATCAATAATTTCATCGGGGATGGACAAACTGCTCATGAAGAGACCGCCATTTGTCGTAGAGAAATCAGAAATAATCAAACTGCTCAAATAAAGAGTCAGTCGCTAGTTGTCATGTCGATATTCCAGAAGAAGGTTGTGATAACACTACTGGGGAATAAAGTTCATCTTCAATGGGGAACCATGAATAAATCCTTCTTGAGGAGACCAAGTATTTACATTGCAAAATAAATGCACTCTCCATCTAGGTTTCACAGCCTAGAGAGATCCACAGAGTATCGTTCACAAGAGACAAAGCTCAATCCAGGAATAAACTGGAGAGAAAATAATCAAATAAGACTCCACCTAATGAGGAAACAACTCAAATGGGGATTTATCCTATCCAGAGATGGAAAAGGAAAGCTAAAGCAAGATTCTTCCACGAGAGTTAACTCAGTGGGGAATTAGAAAAGAGGCGCACTTTCTGCTTAAGTTGACACTCTATTTGGAAAGATCAAGTGTGCTATTTGAATTGACACAACCAAGGTATACGAACCCAAAGACATCAAGAAATACAAATATGCATGCATGATGCAAGTATGAATAAATAAATGAATGTCATGTATATGCTGACAAAACAAATAGGGGAGATAGACAGAAAATGATAAGACATCACAGTACAACTCGACACTCGGCTAATCTCAACAAGATGGGAACATTACTGGAGATAGAACAAAAGAAGCCATCATTGGAGTAAAGTCCTTTTACAAGGCTTAAATATCTCTGGAGAGGAAGATATTTTCAGGTAGAAAATCCAAAGTCCAGTCTTCTATTGCAAACAATCCATTGAAAGGATAACAACACAAACAAAGTTTCAGCTGGAAAGAACTCTTGCTTAGCTGGAGATATTGGGAACACCACCCTCTGATAATGTATGAAAAACATATCTTGACCAATCTGGATTGCCCCTGGGACCAATTTTGGATGCCCCAAATTTACTGCTGATGAGCTGCATGTTGCACGATAATTCTTGCGAATAGCTTCACTTCTAACATGCCCCAAGCTATCTGGTTGATGAGGGGAAATCGTCTCAAGAGGATTTTACAAAAGACCTGGCATTCACCATGCTCTGGTGTCTTCAAACTATTAGAGGAATTCATCAAATCTCGACGTGATTGCCCCGAATTGACTGTAGTTGGCACAACAAAGTCTTCAACTTTTGCCCCAATAAAGGGTAAACAAGTTGGGAAAGCATTAATTGGGAGAAGCAACATGTTCGTGCTTACGGTCTTCGGGTGACATGCCCCTGGATATGATTTTTTTCTTGAAATGATTCGCCAATTACTCAACATAGTTTCAGGCCTTAAAAGAATAAACTCATCACTGGTGCTTATGTGAGCTTCCTTGATATCAAACAAATGTTTTGCAGTTAGAAAAAATTTACAATGAGAATGAAAATTCTAATGCAACAGTTATGTAAGTCTTGAAGATTTTGAAAGATATCGCACAAATTTTGCGAGTTGGAGCGCCATTTATTTTTGTGTAGGAAAAGCATATGATACCAACATAACTATTTAGAAGACATTCATGGGAGTCAGGAACACTATCTCATTGAAGTATGCTTTCAAAATAACCTTGCTTCAATTAGGACTTTTGAAGGTTGTAACGTGGTCTGGTTCACGGTTTTTTAGAAAAAAGGTTTTTAAGGCTCAAAATTTATAAGTGCCCGCCCATTCTTCATGATGTTATCCAACCCTATGTTCAGTTAATTCAACATGAGTGTTCATCTTTCAAAAGGATTTTGTGACGGTTAAGGAAACAACGAGGTTTTCGGAGTAGAAACCACCCTCATGTCTTCGTGTTTGTAGTCACCAATTTGTTCTTTGTTGAGGACTTTTCTTTGTAGTCCTTTCTTTGCAATTTTTATTTTCCCTAATTTTTGCCTGAACTAATTTTTTGAATTGATAGTCCAGCGGGATGCCTTAATTTTGCCTAAGTCACACGTTTTTATGTTTTTTTTTTGGCTTAGCAGGCCTTTTTTTTTCTTGATTTTTGACTTTTTGAACAAAATGTGTGACATTAGCTTGTCTTTGCTTGTTGAGAGGATTGTGATTGCCTCGTTTCTTGATGAATGAGGGATAACATTGTGGTTCCACATCCTCTAGATTCATTATACATGAAGGATAGCCCTCGTAGTTTCTCTTCAAAAAACATCTTCCTTATGAATTTTGAACACTCAGTCAGATTAACTAAAAACTACCCTGCCCCAGGTTAAAATTCAAGGTTTTTTCGTATAGAAAAGAAACTTCTGCTTCAAAGGCTCAAAAGGGGTTAGCAAGGGATTATCTTCCTTATATCTCCGGTGTTTAGGGATTTGAAACAATGCCTGTACATCGTCAACAAGATTTTATCCAAAAGCATACAACCAGAGATTTTGTGTTCTTTAGATCATCATCCTCCCTTCAATCTCTGCCTAGGCAAGAGAATGGGCAACAATTTAGTATCATAGTGCAAAAGCAATTTAAAATTTGAAAACAAACATGAGTGAGACGAATGAATTTCTTCAAGACAAACATACTCATTGTATTAAGATAATCATACAGATGCAAACAAATTCTTACATGCAAACAATGTTTTGATAAACAAGAAAAATTACAAAAAACAGAAATAAGTTAATGATCGGGGAAGGCCTTCCATCTGGACTTGAATCACCGAAAACATCCTTCAAAACTCAAAGTCACTATCAATCGTGTTTACTCTTTGGCGCATGCTTGATTTGAACTTCAAAGCCAACGTCCTTGAATGACAAGATACCACTTCTGACCAACTTCTGAACTTCAATCTTCAAAGCAAAGCAACCCTCCAAGTCATGCCCAGGAGCCCCTTGATGAAAGGTACATGTCAAATCAGCTTTGTAGTACCAATGTATCTTCTCAGGAACCTTCGGTGGAGGTCGGGTCTGAACCAAATTCCTTTGTATCAGGATAGGGAACAACTCTGTATAGGTAATTGGAATTGGATCAAACTGGGTTTTCCTCTGATTAGGAACTTGCTGATTTTATTGATGAATAGGAGAAAAAAAAGATGATTCTGACGATGATTATTTCTTCCTCTGGTTCTCTTCTTGGAAAAGTTATTATCAAACTTCTTCACACCATTAGCTGAGCTACCATCTTCATATAAACATCCCTTTCCGACATCTTCTTCTAGACGCACTCCCACATTCACCTTGTCAGGAAAGTCATTAGGTGCATTAACCATCACCTTCTCATGAGAGAATGATTTTAGAGTTTCAGTGAATACTTTTATCATCGCTTCCTCCCTCCTAGAAGGATTGACTTGGGAGGCAACCAAAATTTCAACCAAACCAGTTAAGTGCTCCATACTAGCTTTCAAAATAGTCATCTCTCTACGGAGTTCAGAAACCTCTTGCTTGATATTCTCCATTGTTTTCTTAGCGCGAGTGTTGTACTGGTGAGACCAAAGGAAAAATAAGACTCGGAAAAAGACCTTTGAAAGTGAAACAAAGAAATGTAGAATGATGTATGATATGCAAAAGAGAATATTTATTTGATTTTCAAAGAACTCAAGATATTAAGTTGTAAACATCAATGTATGAAGATAGAAGATGAATTTTAAATTGGCTCCAAACATTGATCAAGTTATCATCAAGATCAATCATCCATTTTGGTGGATTAGGGTTTTCGCCCTATCAACACCCAAGATCCATTGAGCTTGACGAAACTTGTGATGTTTACAAAGAAAGACCTCTAAATTCCTTCAAAGTCAAGTGGAAAGGGTTTTATGGTTGCATGAATGCATGGCTATGCAACAACCACAAGCAAGGTCACAAATAAAGTCGAAAGGTTCAACGTCACGAGCATGGAGTCAAGGTAAGGAACACCCCCAAGGTATGTACTAACGGTTTAATCGCACCTGTAGAACAAGGTTCTAAGAGTTCCCGGAGTCTACATCCCTCCTTCGGATATTACCAACGTCTTGATTACTCAATAATCAGCAATATTCTCAAGAGAAATTCATCCGAGCGTAGCATCGCGTAACAATTACTTCTGGATTACTCCGTTATAATCTCCGCGCTACACCTAAAAGGCCAAGATGGGTTAGGGTTCTACGGTGTTAGAACAATGTTTGAATCTAGTACCCTATATTTAAGTTTTGATGATAACAAAGTGAAAAGATATAGTATTTATATGTTTCATGATTGAACTATATGCTGCCTAAAATTACTATGCTCTGACTTGCAGATACGCTGATTAAAATAAGCAAGATCACTTCTTCAGCATCAGAATTTGATTTGATACACCAGCATCAGAAGTTGCTGAATCAGAACGTGAAGATCAGATGATCAACTCACGTACACGCTGAAGCTTGATGAACAGAACTGCGCGTAAACACTCTGATACAGAAACAATAGTTCATCAGCAGCAAAGCAGAATCAGAATGAGCCAAGCCAGAACGTGCATTGAAGAAGCAACGGTACTGTGCATTGAACGCTAATAAATTCCAACGGCATCATTCTAGACAAGATCTGCTCAAAAAGGAAAGCTTGTTATTAGCATTGAATCAAGAATATTGCATTCATCGTTCATCTTCTCAAGTGCTATATAAACAAGGCTTCGAAGATTATCATGGCTAATGCTTCCAAACTCTCTACACGCACAAAGCTGAACAATAATCTTCATCCACCAGTTTTGCTAAACCAACAAACTCTGATACTCCATTAGTGTTTAGCATTCTAAGTTTCTAAGCTTCATTTGTGTATACATCACAGTTGTGATATAGTTTTGTAGAAAACATTCACACACATTTGTTTTATACCTTTGTAAGAAAGTGTTGCCTTGACAAACCGGATTGTGGTTTGAATCAAGAAGGCTTTAGCAGTTGTTAAAGCAGATTTGTATTCAGTTGAATATAGTGAATTAAGACCTCGTTGGAGAGAGGCAAAATCACCTTGACGGGTGGACTGGAGTAGTTTGAGATCAAACGAACCAGGATAAAAATATCTTGTCAATTGCTTTAAGATTTCAGTTTTACAATTCAACCCCCCCTTCTTGTGTTTTTCACCCCTTCATACGGTTCCCAGCTTCTCTGGCTCCCAGGTCGAAAATAATAATGTCTTCCCGATTACTCGGTAAACAAATATTACGTTCAAAAGGGCCTTCCACTGAGTGGGGGATCTCATGCCTTCTTCTTCGGGATTACTTCCTCAAAGTTAACATGACTATACCGCCCGTCCTATTCCTAAGTGTAACTTAGTCCGGGTATAAGACTTGTCCTTTGTAAACATTATCAACACCCAAATAATCATAATATATACATATAATCAAACAATCAAATAATGATAAAACAGATAAAACAAATTAGGCTTAACCCACTTAGGGATTGACCAGCAAGAGGTCAATCTTTCCCCAGCAGAGTCGCCAATTCTGTAGCGGTGAAAATCGGAGATCAAGCTATTAATTAACTTGACTCACAAAAGCAAGAGTCGCCACCGTGCTTTATTATTTCCAAGGGAAAAGGGAAAAGAGCGAAATAAAACCCTAAAATGTGCAATGTAAAATAGTACTTAAAAGTAATAAAAATACAATGCGTTTTTGAAAGAGATCGAGAGTTCGGGGGTTGGTTATACAATGGGAAGGTATTAGAACCCAATGCATCTGCGGTACTCCGCAGGAACCTTTTGAAATATCTGTTTTTGGTTAAAATTGTTTATTTGATTAAAATGGTTCGTTTGGCTAAAAATCGGTGTTGGAAAGATTTTGAAGATACGACGACCTAATGTCGAAGTTTTGACTTAAAAGGTGGGAGTTTGAAAATGAGTTTTTTAGGAAAAAATTAACTTAAGTTCAGCAAAATGGTAAAAAAATGAATGAGGGTATTCGCACGATCGTGGAAGACGTATTTGATGACGTGAAGTCAACAAAGTTTAAATCTTTTCCTTGGAGTAAACAAAATAAAATGAACATCAAAATATAAACATTCAGAAGTTCACAAGAAAATAAATCTGACAAAAACAAATTAATGATCAAGAGGCACCGAGAAATTGAAATGACAGAAATATACAAATAAAAGGAATATAACTAATTATCTAAAGAAGTTATTCGAACTAAATTAAAAATTACTTACTAAAATAATTCTAAATCAAATAAAAATTATAAATTTATTAAACTAATTCTAAATCAAATAAAAATTCTAAAGTCACTAAACTAAAACTAAACAAATAAAATTCTAAAGTTAACTAAATAAAATCAAATAAAATTCTAAAGTCACTAAACTAAAACTAAACAAATAAAATTCTAAAGTTAACTTAAATAAAATCAAATAAAATTCTAAAGTTATTAAACTAAACTAAAACAAATAAAATTCTAAAATTTACTAAATGAAATAAAATTCTAAAGTTATAAAATAAAACTAAAACAAAATAAAAATTCTAAAATTTACTAAATGAAATAAAATTCTAAAGTTATAAAATAAAACTAAAACAAAATAAAATTCTAAAGTTATTAATTATGATTTTAAATATTTTAAAGTTATAAAATAAATCTAAACTAATTAAAAAAATTCTAAATTAATACTAAACTAAATCTAAATATAAGATTTACTAATATATTTTTTTTAATTTTTTTTTAAAACGCAAGCATTATATTCTTCTATAATCACAATAACAAGTTTGCAAGTTTACAGAGAAAAAGAATCCTCTTTCTATTCACTTTGGATGTCCATCTCCTTCTTCCTTCCTCATATCCACACAGATCAAACTTTATTTTTTTACAGAAATCAAATGAAAAGAAGATATCTTTGATAGATCAAATAAAGAACAAAATAAGTATGGCAAAGGAAAAGCGAAATATCGATCAAAAATTGAACGTGAGTGGCGGTCTGGCGGAGCAGTGCGTTGTGAGCGCGACATGGAGATGGAGCTATCGGATGCGGTAGTGGACGGTTAGAGGAGAAAGATGTCGGCGAGGGATACTGCGACGAGATGTTCATAACTCTTCCTTTCCTTTTTCCCTGCACAACAAACAGATAGAAACAACATAATAATTTCTTTTGCTTTGTAAAGCTGCCAGTTGAAGATCAGCGTCGTTTTTTAGCTCGCTTAAGATGGAAGCTTTGAGGTCTTTTTGATGAAGATCTTTTGACGAAGCACTGGAATGTGGCCTCGAGTAGCTTGAGTCATAAGGGTATTTTGGTATTGAAGAGTTAGCTTTTGGAAGAGATATTGTGTCCTTTGGAAGGTTGGCTTGATGGACTACCAATTCCTTTGAAGAAAAACCAGGAGCCGGATAGTTTGTCATGTTCTCCGCGTAGTTGAAAAATTGCATGATGTAATTGTAGGCATCTGAAGGAGATACTATTTTAGTTTGAAGCTTTAATAGCAAGTCATCGGTTTTAAAATGCAATTCCTTCCCTTTGTGATCGTCACTTCCCATGAAAATCCTCCTGACACAGTCAAGCTCTTTCAACAAGGTCTCAAGTCCCCAATCCTTTGCACAACACATGAAGACGTCTTTGACGAATCCAAACATTTCTGAGGCATGTCCGCATCCAATACAATGAAACTGCATTTCCGAGGTCCCAGAAGGCCCCTTCAAGCTTGGCCCTGGTTTGATAAGCTTCCTTTGGAGGCCACATACAGCATGGCACCAGTGTGAACAAACATCGCATCCAATCCAGCTACAAGTGTTACTTGCACAATCGAAGTTCAAACAAACAGGACACATACAAGAGCTACAGAACCCTTTATTTCCCGAGCAGATCTTACAGTCACAATCATCAACAGGAAGCAAACTCTTGCAGGTAACATTTCTACATCTCCTATACAAGAAAATCTCTACCATCTCAGATAATTGAAGATTACCGTATAAGAAGCTCGACAGCCCCATCTTGATGGCAAGTAAAATCTCTAATTGAACTTTATTGCCCTTTGAAAGATTATCCTTGGTAAGATCAGACCTTTTCTCAAGCCGGTTTTGAAGGCTGACCAATTCTTCTTTCTTGTTCTCAATCAGATTCTTCAAGTATTCCTGAGTTGATGCCATTACTTCACCGGTAAACTCCTGAGTTGTCAGTGAAACAATAAGGACAGATTCTGAAACAATATCCCAAACAATTCTCTCTGGTCTTAAAATATTCCTCATCTTACCACCATCTAAACCTTCAAACACTCTCAGATTCTCTGAGTTATTTCCTCTTGAATCCCCCGAATGAGCTTCAAATCTAGGCCTAGCAGGCAATTCAGAAGGAAAAAAAGAATGATTTTCCGAACTAGTAGTTTTATACTGACTATTATTCCCTTGTTGCATGAACAAACTGATACCGGTTCCACCTCCATGATTCGACAAACCAACAACACCATCACCAATTGGTTTAAACCTGCTATGAACAGAACCATTAGTCCCTTCACCACAGTTCCAAATATGATCATCTTTGCTCGTCGAAAACTCAAAATTCTCAGTGGAATTCCGCGTTAGAGAGCAACTTGGATTGTGCGAAAATGGATGCGAATAAGAGTAAGACAAAGAAGGTGCTATAGTATGGTTTATACTACTGCCTGTGTATGAGGAATTTGGTTTTTAGAGAAGGATATAATATGTGATAAAAACTTGTCATTTCTGCTTTGATTGAAGAAGATGAAGGAAAAAGGCGCTAGAGAGAGGAAGAGAATTTGAGATGCTGTTTTGGGAATGGAGAGAAAGATAAGTGGTTTACTGTGTTGTATTTTTTTTGTTGTGTGTCAAGGGTGGGATAACAGGGAAGATGGGTTAAGAGAGAAGGGTGTTGCTATGAATTTGCTTTTTTGTCTTTTCTTTTTTTCTATCGATCCGCAACTCTTGCTTACAACCAATGAGAGCAAAGCAAAGTGTAACAAACATTTTTTTATGACAGAAAAGCCCTTTAATGATAAAAATAACTTAAAAACCTAAAAGTATAAAATATAACTCAATTTAAAATAGTTTTTTTGAATTTTTTTCTGAATTAAAAATAAAGACACAAAATGACCGAAAACGATAAAAAACGGACGAAAATTTATCCGATAAAATAAAATGAACACATTAAAATAAACTACATGTCACAAAGATTAAAGAAAAACAATATTCAAGAAGTCAAAAAAATCAAAAATAAAATAATAATAAAAATATCAGACTAAACAGACGTTTAAGATTAAAAACGAGACTTCGAACTGTACCGAAAAATAAAGCGAGCATACCGTCATAATCTACGCGAAGCGCAGATTCATAAAATGATCGGTAAAAGGTGAAAACTTGAAATATTTTCTTGCTACTTTCCCGCATAGTGTCGAATCGCTTTTAACAGTCTATCTATAAAACCAAAATATTTTTATTATCGACATATAAACAACTTGGAGCAATGTAACAAATGAGTAAAAAGATAAAAATGCATGAAGCAAAATGCCGGGTATTTTACAACTGAAAGACGATGCAAACTTTGATTTAAACTGACTTTTTCTGATCAACTTAAATACGACTAATGATGCAAAAATGTGATGAATGAAGATATTTACCAACGATCGTGACCAAATAACAAAATATGATATGAAAGTGCGACTAAAACATATTAGGGGCGAAATTTAGGGTGCAACGGTGTGCCTTGATGAATCAGTCTTCAAGAATTCGCAATCAACCGTACTTCTGGCTTGGGAGACTCAAAACCTTGATTGAGGCGCGACACCTGATGCTCTTGCTTCAGACCTGTCTCTGCACATGACACAAAAGAAAACATGAACATACACCTTTTGTATGCGATTAGAAATTAGTGATACATATGCTAAAAATGTTCAAAACACTTGACAATCTTCGCATAGTCGAAGCTCGAAGGTGAGACGTTAAAACTGACCGTATTTCGTGACCTTGACTTATCTTAAAAATGCAAAAATAAAAATGGGATCTTAGGTCAAAAATTGGGGTACAACAGTAGGCATAGGCAGTCTCCGGAGAAAACGGAGGCTGCTGAAAAAGCTGTAAAAGACCTCCTAGAGGCAAATTTTATTTCTGAAGCCCGATATTCAACCTGGCTGTCAAACGTTGTACTAGTTAAAAAGAATAATGGAAAATGGCGGATGTGTGTTGACTATACCGATCTCAACCGGGCATGCCCGAAGGATGCTTTCCCTTTACCAAACATAGATATGCTGGTCGACAACTCGGCCGGCTACAAAACATTATCGTTCATGGATGCCTATTCAGGCTACAACCAAATCCCAATGGTCATGGGCGACAAACATTGCATTGCCTTCATGACCAGCTCGGGAAATTATTACTACAACTTAATGCCCTTTGGACTAAAGAACGCATGGGCAACTTACCAACGTATGATAAACAGGGTGTTCCACAAGCATATCGGAGACATGCTCGAGGTCTACATGGACGACATGATCGTCAAATCCCGAGTAGACACCGATCATGCAGCACACCTCAAGGCAGTCTTTGCCCAAGCTAGATAATGTAAGATGAGATTCAACCCCGAAAAATGCACGTTCGGAGTCAAGGCGGGGAAATTCCTCGGTTTCTACCTGACAGAACGAGGAACCGAAGCCAATCCCGACAAATGTAGAGCATTCTCCGACCTCCCGACACCGACGTCGAAGAAATCAATACAAGTCATGAACGGCATGCTCACGTCATTGTCCCGCTTTGTCGCGAGATCTGCTCAGCACGCCCTCCCCTTCTTCAGACTCCTTCGTAAAGAGGTAGCCTTCGAATGGACCGAGGAATGCGAACGAGCACTGCGCCACCTAAAACAAAGTATATCCCAACCACCCGTGCTATCTCAACCAGTCGACGGGGAGCCATTATTCCTATACTTGGCCGTCTCGAACGAAGCCATCAGCGCGACTCTCATCCGCGAGACCACCGACGGGCAGAAACTCGTTTATTTCACGAGCAAAGCCCTACAAGGACCCGAAAGCAGGTACCAACAGATAGAAAAAGTGGCTCTAGCCCTCGTCAATGCAGCGAGGAGACTCAGACACTATTTTCTGGCCCACACAGTCATCGTGCGAACCGACCAACCGGTGAAACAACTCTTAGGTCGACTTGACATGGCAGGCCGAATGTTGAAATGGTCCTTAGAACTCTCCGAATTCGATATTCAATACGAGAGCAGGAAAGCTCTGAAAGCACAAGCCCTAGCCGACTTCGTCGCGGAAATGACCGCTCACGACCCGCCCGCAGGGAAAGAACACAAATGGACCATCTTCGTCGATGGAGCCTCCGGCTCGTCCAGAAGCGGCGCGGGGATCCTCCTGGAAAATAGGGAAGGCGTAGTGATCGAACACTCGCTAACCCTCTCCTTCCCGATGTCGAATAACCAAGAAGAGTACGAGGCCCTGCTCGCAGAATTATGGCTAGCCGAGGACCTGGGAGCTCGCGAGATACAAATCTTCACGGACTCACAACTCGTTGCCTCCCAAGTACAAGGGAGTTACCAAGCCAAAAACGATAGCCTCGTCGAATACTTAAACTTAGTCAAAAAACACATGACAAAGTTTGAGCGAGCAGAAATATCACACATCCCGTGCGAGCAAAACACAAGGGCAGACATATTGTCCAAACTCGCAAGCACGAGAAAGAAGGGCAGAAACAAATCTGTCATACAAGAATCCATGTCACGCCCGAGCATCGAAAGGTCCTCGACACCAGTCGAGGTACACGCCATAGGAGACGCCTCGTCCTGGATGACCCCGGTGTACAATTTTCTGACAAAGGGCGAACTCCCCTCGGACCAGACAGAAGCGACCATCACGAAGCGACGAGCATGCTCCTACGTGGTGCTCGAGTACAAACTATACCGCAGGGGATTCTCCATTCCCCTCCTGAAGTGCATCTACGAATCCACAGTCCCCGAGGTATTACGAGAGATACACGAAGAGATTAATGCCCAACACATGGGCGGTAAGTCCCCGGCGAGGAAAGCCCTTCGAGCGGGGTACTATTGGCCGACGATGTAGCAGGATGCCAAGGAACACGTTAAGAAGTGTGACAAGTTCCAGAGGCATGCCAACATGCACCTCGCTCCCCCTCACGAGCTGAGCATACTGTCATCCCCGTGGTCGTTTGCATGGTGGGGGATGGATATCCTCGGACCCTTCGTGCAAGGAACTTACCAAAACAAGTTCCTAATTGTGGTTGTGGATTACTTCACGAAATGGATAGAGGCCGAGGCTCTCGCGAAGATCACCTCGCACAACATCCTCCGTTTCTACAAGAGAAACATCCTCTCCAGATTCGGGATCCCAAGAGCACTGGTCACCAACAACGGCACCCAATTCACCGACCACAGATTCCAAGACTTCGTCACCAAACTGGGAACAAAACAACACTTCACCTCGGTCGAGCACCCTCAAACCAACGGGCAAGCCGAGGCCGCTTACAGAGTCATCCTCCGAGGACTCAAACGCCGGCTTGGTGAAGCTAAGAGAGGCTGGGTCGAGGAGCTGCACAGTGTCTTGTGGGCGCACCGCACCACGCCCCATTCGACGACGGGCGAGACCCCCTTTCGACTAACATACGGCACCGAGGCCGTCATCCCAGTAGAAATCAGGGAATCCTCCAGGCGGACAGAAACTCCCCTCGACGAAGAAATGAACGACGAGGCACTCAGGAACGAACTCGACTTAGTCGAGGAAATCTGATCAGGGGCAGCCCTGCGCGAGGCCACCTTAAAACAACGAGTGGCCCTGCATCACAATGACAAGGTCATTAAACACGAGTTCGAGATCGGCAGCCTGGTGTTACGAAGAAACCAGAAAGACTCCCGCGAAGGGAAATTGGCCGTAAACTGGGAAGGGCCTTACCGCGTCCACGACACCACAGGTACCGGGGCATACTACCTTGAGCAACTACACGGAGAACCATTGCCACGACCCTGGAACGCTGCTAAACTAAAGCAGTACTATAGTTAAAAAACCCTTAACACTAAGGACTCTCGTCGTCGAACACCCACATCCAGTCAACGGAGAGAAATGTCTCGACCATGTAGATAGGCCAAGGTACAGGCCCAATCTACGCCCAAACAACATGACGTCGTTCAGCCAAATGAGCACGAACGACAGTGCTCGACATGGACACCTCAATCGAGCTCCACTATCGAAGTATCCACATGGAAGAACACCCAGCTCGCGATGGGCAGTTCACGCCACGGGCAAGCGACCCCGATC
Organism: Vicia faba; assembly: GCA_948472305.1. NCBI lineage: Eukaryota > Viridiplantae > Streptophyta > Magnoliopsida > Fabales > Fabaceae > Vicia > Vicia faba. The sequence goes on along the minus strand of OX451740.1, from coordinate 752,697,393 downwards.
TGGGTCATACGCCCGAGCAAGCGGCTTTACTCCGCATGACCGGCACGTTTCGAAGTACGTCGGACCACCAAATGGGTCGAAAGAATCTACACTCGAGGACGTAACTTAGGCAAATTTCGCCACAAAGTAACAACCGAGCACAAGCATGGGCACGGGCACGCAGGCCCCAAAAATAACTACCATTAAACAGGCGCGCAAGCCCGACCAGAATTCCACGGCTAGACTTCCTCGGGGCTACCAGCATCCACGACAGGAGACTCAGGAGGAGGCACGACCTGACCGTCGATGATCTGGGACATGAAACCCACCCCCTCGGCATTCAGGCCCAGATTCAATAAAGTGAGCTAGCTAACCGCGGCCTCAAAACCATCTTCCAAGGCGCCAACATAGTCCGTTTCGAGGAGATGGATGCACATGACCAGATCCGAGTGACTCCGCAAGGGGGTTGTCTCCTCCGACTCATCTTCAGCGGGAAGCATGGCGGCCTTCAGATCCTCGACTTCTTTAGCCAGACGCTCGTTGTCGGCCTCCAAGCGTTCTCGGTCCATTTGAAAAATGTCCCTCTCCTCGGCAACCTTCCCCGAGTTTTCCTTCTCCGCGGCCAGCAGCTCGGCTTGCCCGCGGAACATCTCCTTAGATCGCTCCAGAGCAGCCTTCAACTTACGAGAGCCGGCAGCGAGGGCAGCTTTCTCCAGCTCCAGTTCCCTGACGCGGTCAGAGGAGTCCGACCCCTCCTCAGCGAGGACAACGGCCATCTCGGCCATCTTAACCATCCCGACCATACTGGCGGCCAGATGTTTTCTCCGACTTTCTTTGTTTAGCCGCCTGATGGTCTCAGCCTCCTCGGCACTTACTGTCAAGGGAAACCCCTCGAAGAAGCCTTCCTCTTTAAAGCAGGGGGCAAGCCAAAGGCCCTCACCGCGACAGACTCATCGCCGACTTCCGACTGGCTCTCTACCCGGTTTCTCTTCCTCATTATCAGTTCAGTGGGCTGTTCGACGTCAGGGGAGTCCGGGGACCCACTAGAAGCATCACCTGAACTGGTCGGCGGGCCCATCCTCGTTGCCTGTGGAGCTCGCACCAACCTTCTATTGATTTTCTTGTCCCGAGTCAGTTTTAAGAGCCTCTCCCTTCGTCCGGACATATTGCATGCAAAGAAGGAAACCCGGGTTAGTTACGAGCAAGTAACAAACAAAGAAACTAGAACAAAACTATAAGACAAAAAGCAACCTAGTAGGTCCACGGCCTGCCCGTAGGACTGGAACTCGACAAGTGCCTTGGTATTTATAGGACGGGCCTCGAAGGTCGGGTAACCTTCCTCGTCAAGAATGTCTTTCCCCTCCCTCGTGACCCACCGGGCAGGGAAGAAGTTGTCGACATACTTGCAAAGGGTACCGTAGGCTTCCTCATCCTCGGCACTCATCCCTCCCGCGGGCGTATGGTAGTGCCCGGTACCATGCTCGTAATGGCACGAGCACCAATGCAACGGGAACTTGGATACATGTCCCAACACCGGGCGACCCTCATCGTCCATAAGAGGCTCCCCGTTCTCGTCAGCCACTGCGGTCTCCTCTTCATATATAGAATCCAAAGCAGTCTGGGTGACCGGCCGCACGACATACCATTTGTCCTTGAAACCCCGGACCGAATCCATGTACATCCTGAACAGCCTCTTCGACTGTTTCAGGGAAACCCAGCTATGCCTGCCTCCTCGAGACTGGCGTTGCAAGTGAAAAACTCTGAAGAAGAGAGGAATGGTCGCCCCGATCCTTAAGAAGCGACATGTCAGCTCGAACGCCCGAAGAAAGGCGATCGAATTGGGGTGAAGCTGCGAGGGGGCCAAGTCCAGATGACAGAACACCCCGACCTGGAAATCACTGAAGGGGAGCTTAAGGCCGAGGTCCTTGAACGCAATTTCATACATGGGAAAACCATACTCAGAGAACTCCGAGCAGATCCGCGCATCGAGAGACGGCCTTCTGACAACATAGTTCTTCTGGAAGCCCGATTGACTACCACCGTGTTCGACGATAGTGTAGGCGCTTCGACTACGTCGACTATATGCCGAGGAGATCCCTCGGGGTTCGACGCCCACCCAATCCAGCGAAGGATCGTCAACGGTATCGACTAGAGTTACATTCTCCTTGGCACTCTGGTCCTCGACCTCATTACGCCCCGAAGACTCCGGTTCGTCAGCCATTTACCTGCAAAGCACAGGAAACCGGTGAAATTCGAGAGCAAATCCATATGCTCGCCATAACTGACGGGAAGTAGGGCACGACAAGCCAAGACACATTCTGCACGCGTTAAAACGTTGAGGACTCGAACAAGATCCTGGTTTCTCCTCCACGACGCTAAGGTGCCACGACGAGTTGTCCTACATACTTCCTAATGGGCCAACATCCCGGCCAGCCATGGACACGCCGACCTAAACTACGAATGTGACGGGCAATATCATGAATCCTAAACCTAAAACTATGGGTTTACCGAGCAGTATCATAGAATTATGCGCCCAAAACCATGAAGGTCCCAGGTGTCATACCCCAATTTTTGACCTAAGATCCCACTTGCATTTTTGCATTTTTTATACAAAAGTCAAGGTCACTAAATACGGTCGGTTTTAACCTCTCACCTTCGAGCTTTGACTATGTGAAGATTGTCAAGTGTTTTGAACATTTTTAGCCTATGTATCACTAATTTCTAATCGCATACAAAGGTGTATGTTCATGTTTTCTTTTGTTTCATGTGCAGAGACAGGTCTGAATCAAGAGCATCAGGTGTTGCGCCTCAATTAAGGTTTTGAGTCTCCTAAGCCAGAAGTACGGTTGATTGTGGATTCTCGAAGACTGATTCATCAAGGCACACCGTTGCACCCTTAATTTCGCCCCTAATTTTTTCAGTCGCACATTCATACCATATTTTGTCATTTGGTCACAATCATTAGTAAATATCTTCATTCATCATATTTTGCATCATTAGTCGTATTTAAGTTGACCAGAAAAGTCAGTTTAAATCAAAGTTTGCATCGTCTTTTAGTTAAAAAAATACCTGACATTTCACTTCATGCATTTTTATCTCTTTACTCGTTTCTTGCATTGCTCCAAGTTGTTTATATGTCGATAATAAAAATATTTTGATTTTATAGACAAACTGTTAAAAGCGATTCAACAATGTGCGAAAAATTAGCGAGAAAAATATTTCAAGTTTTCACCTTTTACCGATCATTTTATGAATCTGCATCTCGCATAGATTATGACGGTATGCTCGCTTTATTTTTTTGATACAGTTTGAAGTCTCGTTTTTAACCGTAAAACGTCTGTTTAGCCTGGTATTTTCATTATCATTTTATTCCTATTTTTACTTTTTTGAATATTTTTTCTTTAATCTTTGTGACATGTAGTTTATTTTAATGTGTTCATTTTATTTTTTCGGATAAATTTTCGTCCGTTTTTTATTGTTTTCGGTCATTTTAGCTCTTTATTTTTTATTCAAAAAAATATATTTTAAATTGAATTAATTTTAATACTTTCAGTTTTTTATTTCATTTTTATCATTTAAGGGCGTTTTTGTCACAAAAATATATTGATTACACTATACTATGCTCTCATTGGCTGTTAGCAAAAGTGGTGGATTGATACAGAGAAAATGGAAATCAACGGATCATGATTGAATTTAAAATCAATTTTTTTTCTTCTTCACTTGTCTATATAAGACCTCTTAATTTTCTTTGTATGGGGACAAAAAAAAACAAAAAAACAATACAGTAGCATACCACTTATCTCTTTCTCTACTCCATAACACAAAACAAAAAGCAAACTAACAGTAAATAACCCTTTACTCTTTATTTCTCTCTTCTACTTACAACACCAATTCCCTTCAATTTCTTCTCTTCACTGTTAACTCTCCTTCAAACCCCCTTCCGCCCTTCAATTCCTCTTCCAAACAGAACAAACACAATTCTACCTTCCTTCCATCACCCTCTATTATGTTCGTCTTCCGCGAAGTTACCCGCAAACCAGCTACCATCTCTATTCACTGCGCGCTAACCTCTGTCTCCCTTAGCCACATCCAAAACCCCTCCATCAACATCCCATGTTATCCCTTTATTCCACAAGCTTATCCCTTCACTTCCCCACAAAAATAATAAACAATCTCATAACTACAAAAGCAATACTCCCACCTCTCTTCAATCTCAGTAACCAACACAAACACCAAACTTCACTCATCCCTTCAATTTTCCGCCTCTGTTTCTTCCGTCAACACAGCAGTCTCACAACCCATTCCGCTAACCCACCTGCAAACTGTATACTCCCTCGTCCTCACCTCACTACAAACTCCCTCTGTATACCCAATCTTCATCCATCAATTCACTCAGCAACATCCTTCAATTTATGTACAACATCCATCGTTAACATCCAGCTTCCACAAATTCCCTCCGTCGGCATCATATTGCATCTACTTTCGGTAACTCTTTCAGTTTTCTTAACTGTTATGTTGTTTGAATTATTGATGTAATTCTGGAAAATAGATATTAAATTGCTTTGGTAATTTGTTTTGATTTGAATTAAGTAATTATTATGTTGTTGAGGTAATAATTGTTGTTATATGGTGAAAACTCAAATGCTGTGATGAATTTCTGATAAAAACGGTTTGCTATGGTATGAGTGGTTGATACTTTTGAACTGATATGCTGGAAAATATGATTAAGATTGGTCAGTTTTGGTTTAGTTGTTGTTGATTTAGTGTTGATATCCTTATGCCACGAAATTTGTGATAGAATTTGGTTCGGTAATGCTTATGTTGAGTGTGTCGGGATTGTCCGAATTACTGTGTTGAATGCATTTCGTTGTGTTTGATGAAGTTTGTTATCATTGATTATTCATTTTGAATTCATTAGACACCTATAGCGTAATAACTTGCTTCCATTTTAATTTCAATTGAGATTATGAATGAAGGATGTTCGAAGTTTAGTTTCGATGAAGGTGACGATAATGCCGCATTATATTCGCATGTAAATCTGACCGAGAAACTATTGAGACAACATTTTGTTTCCTTTATGTGAACTATTGATTCTTGTTTTCCGTTGTGGTTTAAAATAGCGATCACTTTTGAAATTACTTAATGGAATACATGTATGCAATGCTGATTTTTGTGTTTGCATTGAATAATATCAGGAATTCTTGATTTTTATTTGTGTAAATATTCATTTGTTCATAGGCATCATACAAGTTCATTTTGATTTTTATACTTTGTGATTACTAACATAAATTCAAATCTTGTTACAATTTCATTTCATTTCTTTATTTTTGTGATTTCTAACAAAGTTTTTAATTGTTGCGATTTCATTCATTTTTATTTTTATACCGCTTATGCTACTAACGAGTTTGCTTACTGTGAAGGTTTTTTCGAAAATCGTTTCAAGTATCCGTTCTCACATAGCGCATCAATAACTCTTACACTTCTCCTTTTTTACCTTTTTATTTTATTTTACTATTCTGATTTAATATTTGGTACTGTAATTATATACCTGTGCATAATATTTTGACTGTCTATTCACTTCACTTGTAAATAAATTCAGGTTTTGAAAATATTATTTTCATTGCATTGTGATTTTATTTTTAATTCCAACTAACTTCTGAAAATTGTGCGGACGCACATAAGTTTCCCCGTGCTGTTAGATTGGTCGGTATATCTCTTGTGATGTAGGGATTCTTATCTGATATCGTGAGCTTTATCCATCGCCTTTGCGCTTTATCTGATTCCTCTCCTGACACGCTTTTCTCGTATGTGATTTATTTTCACTTGATGCGCTTTATCTGATGCTTGGAGTATTATCTCGCATCAGGTTTTTTTGAAGCTGTTGGCTTGTGATTTATTTTCACCTAAGGTTTGGTATACTCTTAGCTTACTTATCTGTCTGTGGCTTTAAATCCAAGGGAAAGTATTAATTTGTTAACTTCATGTCATCAAATATCTAATACGATCATGCGAATACCCTCATTCATTTTTGCTTGTTTACTATTTTGCCAAACTTAAGATAATTTTCCCAAAAGACTCAATTTTAAAACTCGCACTTTTTTTTAAGCCAAAACTTCGACACTAGGTCGTCGTATCTTCAAAAACAAGTCCAAACAAACCATTTTTAGCCAAACAAGTCATTTTAATCAAACAAACAATTTTTAATAAAAAACAGATATTTCAAAAGGTTCCTGCGGAGTACCGCAGATGCATTGGGTGCTAATACCTTCCCATTGTATAACCAACCCCCGAACTCTCGATCTCTTTTAAAAAAACGCATTGTATTTTCATTACTTTTAAATATTACTTTACATTGCATATTTTAGGGTTTTATTTCGCTCTTTTCTCTTTTCCCTTGGAAATAATAAAGCGCGGTGGCGACTCTTGCTTTTTGTGAGTCAAGTTAATTAATAGCTTGATCTCCGATTTTCACCGCTACAGAATTGGCGACTCTGCTGGGGACAGATTGACCTCTTGTTGGTCCATCCCTAAAGTGGGTTAAGCCTAATTTGTCATATTTGTTTTTGTTATTATTACTTGTTTGTTTGATTAATTGTGATATATTGTGGTTATTTGAGTTTTTGCAAAGGACAAGTCCTATACCCGGACTAAGTTACACTTAGGAATAGGACGGACGGTATAGTCATGTTAACTTTGAGGGAGTAATCCCGAAGAAGGAGGCATGAGATCCCCCACTCAGTGGAAGGCCCTTTTGAACGTAATATTTGTTTACCGAGTAATCGGGAAGACATTATTATTTTCGACCTGGGAGCCAAAGAAGCTGAGAACCGTAGAACCCTTAACCCACTTTGGCCTTTTAGGTGTAGCGCGGAGATTATAACGAAGTAATCCGGAAGTAGTTGTCACGCGATTCTACGCTCGGATGAGTTTCTCTTGAGAATATTGCTGATTATTGAGTAATCAAGACGTTGGTAATATCCGAAGGAGGAATGTAGACTCCGGGGACTCTTAGAACCTTGTCTTACAGGTGTGATTAAACTGTTAGTACATACCTTGGGGATGTTCTTTACCTTTGACTCCATGTTCGTGACGTTGAACCTTTCAACTTTATTTGTGACCTTGCTTGTGGTTGTTGCATAGCCATGCATTCATGCATCCATAAAACCATTTTCACTTGACTTTCAAGGAATTTGGAGGTCTTTCTTTGTAAACATCACAAGTTTCGTCAAGCTCAATGGATCTTGGGTGTTGATAGGGCGAAAACCCTAATCCACCAAAATGGATGATTGATCTTGATGATAACTCGATCAACGCTTTGATCCAATTCAAAATTCATCTTCTATCTTCATACTTTGATGTTTCCAACTTAATATCTTGAGTTCCTTGAAAGTCAGATAAAAACTCTCTTTTGCATATCATGCATCATTCTACATTTTTTGTTTCACTTTCAAAGGTCTTTTTTCCAAGTCTTATTTTTCCTTTGGTCTCACCAGTACAACACTGACGCTAAGAGAACATTGGAGAATATCAAGCAAGAGATTTCTGAACTCCGCAGAGAGGTGACTAATTTGAAAGCTGGTATGGATCACTCAACTGTTTTGGTTGAAATTTTGGTTGCTGCCCAAGTCAATCCTTCTAAGAAGGAGGAAGCGATGATAAAAGTATTCACCGATTGTCATTCAAGGATGTTGGTTTTGAAGTTCAAATCAACCACTTGCCGAAGAGTAAACACGATTGATGGTCACTTTGAGTTTTGAAGGATGTTTTCGGATTCAAGTCCAAATGGAAAGCCTTCCCCGATCATTAACTTATTTCTGCTTTTTGTAATTTTTCTTGTTTATCAAAACATTGTTTGCATGTAAGAACTTGTTTGCATCTGTATGATTATCTTAATACAATGAGTATGTTTGTCTTGAAGAAATTCATTCATTTCACTCATATTTGTTTTCAAATTTTAAATTTCTTTTGGCATTATGATACCAACTTGTTGCCCATTCTCTTGCCTAGGCAGAGATTGAAGGGAGGATGATGATCTAAAGAACACAAAATCTCTGGTTGTTTGCTTTTGGATAAAATCTTGCTGATGATGTACAGGCATTGTTTCAAATCCCTAAACACCGGAGATATAAGGAAGATAATCCCTTGCTAACCCCTTTTGAGCCTTTGAAGCAGAAGTTTCTTTTCTATACGAAAAACCTTGAATTTTAACCTGGGGCAGGGTAGTTTTTAGTTAATCTGACTGAGTGTTCAAAATTCATAAGGAAGATGTTTTTTGAAGAGAAACTACGAGGGCTATCCTTCATGTATAATGAATCTAGAGGATGTGGAACAACAATGTTATCCCTCATTCATCAAGAAACGAGGCAATCACAATCCTCTCAACAAGCAAAGACAAGCTAATGTCACACATTTTGTTCAAAAAGTCAAAAATCAAGAAAAAGAAAAGCCTGCTAAGTAAAAAAAAAAACATGAAAACGTGTGACTTAGGCAAAATTAAGGCATCCCGCTGGACTATCAATTCAAAAAATTAGTTCAGGCAAAAATTAGGGAAAATAAAAATTGCAAAGAAAGGACTACAAAGAAAAGTCCTCAGCAAAGAACAAATTTGTGACTACAAACACGGAGACATGAGGGTGGTTTCTACTCCGAAAACCTCGTCGTTTCCTTAACCGTCACAAAATCCTTTTGAGAGATGAACGCTCATGTTGAATTAACTGAACATAGGATTGGAGAACATCATGAAGTGGGTGGGCACCAAATATTTTGAGCCTTAAATCTTTTTTTCTAAAACCATGAACCAGACCACATTACAACCTTCAAAAGTCCTAATTGAAGCAAGGTTATTTTGAAAGCATACTTCAATGAGATAGTGTTCCTGACTCCCATGAATGTTCTAAATAGTTATGTTGGTATCATATGTTTTTCCTATACAAAAATAAATGATGCTCTAACTCGCAAAATTTGTGCGATATCTTTTCAAAATCTTCAAGACTTACATAACTGTTGCATTAGAATTTTCATTCTCATAATAAAATTTTCTAACTGCAAAACATTTGTTTGATATCAAGGAAACTCACATATAAGCACCAGTGATGAGTCTATTCTTAAGGGCTGAAGCTCTGTTGAGTAATTGGCGGATCATTTCAAGAAAAAATCATATGCAGGGGCATGTCACCTGAAGACCTTAAGCACGGACATGTTGCTTCTCCTAATTAATGCTTTCCCAACTTGTTTACTCTTTTGGGGCAAAATTTGAAGACTTTGTGGTGCCAACTACAGTCAATCCGGGGCAATCACGTCGAGATTTGATGAATTCCTCTAAGAGTTTGAAGACACCAGAGCATGGTGTGATCGGTGGATCTGGAACTGACTGTTTAACGCTGGTTCGCGAAATGTCGCGGAAGCAAGAGTCGCCACCGTCTTTTATTTTCTCCAAATGGAAAGGACAAAAGCACAGAAAAATTCCTTAAAGAGATTGCTCTCGGTTCGGGAGGTAGGTTATAGAAAGGGAAGGTGTTAGCACCCTTTCTATCCATGGTTATCCATGGGCTCTTAGATACTTGCTCAATGTGTTTTCAAAATTGTTTGCTTTTCAATGTGGGTTTAAAAGTTTCTTTGAAAAATTTCAGATCGACTCATACGTCAGAGTGTTTGAAAAATTTGCTTTGAAAGCTTTTGAAAATGTGTTGGTGAAAAGATTTTTGTTTGTTTTTGAAGAGAGCAAGTATCCATGAGTCGTCTACCTACCCTAAGGAATTCGTCTGTGTAAATGTCCTTTAAAGTAGTGCCATCCCACCATTGAGAGGTAGGTAGCACCACCGTTGGAGGTGTTCGGGTCAATTCGATTTTGAGGGACATGGTGATCACCAGAGCAATGGGAAGACACCTTAGAAGCTACCCTCATGCCAGGTTCCCGGATCATGAGGACTTACTAAGACATCCTCTACTCGACGATCACCTTTCGAAAGGCAACAGTGAGGCGTACCCTAGGGGTGGTGTGTGCGAATTGTGTGTCATGTTTCAGTTATTTGTCTTGTCATGTTTGTCGTGTTCTACGCTTGATTTTATTTAGACATTCATTCTTGCATGCTTTTTTAATAGTTATAAGTTGCGAGGAAATAAAGCTAAACTATTACAAATGGCGCGAGTCCACATCGCCAAAATTAAACCGGACCCGATTTAGCGGAAAATAAATAAAACGATAAAATAAAGTGCGAAAAATAAATGTACATGGCTTTGGGAGATTTACATAATTATTTAAACAATTATAAGATAAATGCGCAAATTAAATAATTAAAATGACGGGCGTTGGACCCTTTCACAAACAATTAAAATTAATAGGAAATTAAAATAAAAATAAAAAAAGAAAGTTAAATGTTTTTGATATTTTTGTATTTTTTAGATTTAATAAGGAAAAGAAATTAATTGAAGTTAAATTAAAAGACAAACCCTAATTCTAGTATTTTTTATTTATTATGAAAGATTTAAATTAAACCTAAATTAAATTCTAAATCAATTTATGTACAGTTTTTAACTTATGAAAATAAGATAATAGTATTATGATAAAAGGGAAATAAAAAGAATTAACCATAAAACCTAAATTCTACATTTTTTGATTTTTATTAAAAAGGAATTCAAATTAAAACCTAATTAAACTAACTAATTTATATTCTAATTTATTTATGAAAATAATTATAATATAAATGTTTTTATTGGTTTTTTGACTTCTTTCTGATTTTTTTGAATGTTTTTGTATTTTGTTAAAAAAAAGAAAATTAATTAATTAAAGCAACAAAAATAAATAATACAATAATTAAAATAATAAAAAAAGAAAAGAAAAGCAAACCAGAGTGGGGTGTTGCCCCAAATAAGGAGGTTCAGGCCTGGAGATTCTGGCCCACTAAGCCTTGATTTCGCTGACCTTCCTTGATCTTGTATGACACGTTGACCAGCCTCCATGGTATGCCTTTAATCTGGCCCTTGATTAGATCTCCTGGGACGCGTGGGCGATGAATATTGAGTGTGCATGGTGTACCCCCATAATAGCGCTGCATATGAACAATTATTGAAAAATAATGTTGAACGTTTGCCAGACCTGGGACTTGAACCCAGGTCTTGAAGATTACAAGCGTAGCGTGTTACCACTGAGCCAAGTGCGTTTCAACTAACAAATAATAAACAATAAATAATATAAAAAGAAAACGCCAATGACTTTGGAATTTCGCGCGAAATTTAAATGGATCAATCGTTGCTTGACACGCCATCTTCTTCCTCACCACCCCTGTAACATAGAACACTATGGGAACGGTTTTTGAAGCGTTGTTTTAGAGGGGATTCAAGAAAATAGCGAATAGCCCTCCTTGATACATAAATCCATCGCGAGGTATGTTTCTCGTTCATGGGAACACGCTGAGTTCAACCATGGTGGTTTCAAAGGCCAATTTTACTGTATTGACAAAGCCCCAATTTTTTCTTCTGAAAACCCTAAAGAACAAACATGGTAACTTGGCCAAAAACGCATGAAACTTCAATCAAAAGTTATGGTTAGCTTGCAAATTTCATATTGAACAAGAATTCATGAATAAAAATATACAATGATGCGTAAATTATGATATGCGATTTGGAAATTTTTGCTTCACAGTTTGAGGTCGTGATACCGTTTCAGGGCGTTTCAATGGATGTTCTTGGTTGGAATTTGATCAGGAGTGCCTGAGGATGCTAATGGAATGAGAGTTGATGCTTGAATCGACCTAAAACCTTAATTTCAGTTTTCAGTTTTAAGGCAATTTTCTCAAGTTTGTATATTGGGTTTTTGCGCAGCTTGCAGTCTTCTTTGCTTAGGGTTGTGATTCTGAGTATATAGCCAAGCTTTTAGGTTAAGAATATTACACAAAATCCATGGCAATAATTGTTTTCAATCTTTGATTTGTTAAGGATCTTTTACAATCTTTTTTCATGGTTTTTGTGTTCAATCAGCTCAAATCTTATCAAAACTTGCCATAATCAATCAAGCACGAAATATTGAGATTAGAATGTGCATAAAAGGATTTTTTTAGGTTAGGTTTATATTTTTCATGTATTTAAAATGATTTAAATGAATATAAATTAATATAAATTCAAATAAATAATTAAAAAATATGAAAATACTTCCCTTTGGGCCTAATGGTCGTGCATAGGCTTGGCATGAAGAAACTTGGAAGAAAAATGGGCCCATTTGCATTTTTAGGCCTTTTGCATCAATGTTGACTTTCAAAAATTTCCAAAAATTTCCCAACTTACACAAGGCATAACTTGGTCAATTTTCAAGCTTTTCACATGTTCTTGGACATTTTGGAAAGGTCTTTGAGTCCTTTAACCAATGCCTTTGGTCCCATGTCATTTTGATTTACCAATCTCAAGTTATGGCCTTTGACTTAAAGTCCCTTTTTGTTGACTTTTGAAAATGACCTATAATGTTGAAATTGATAACTTTTTGTGAGAGCATTTCTTGGACTTGGAATATGAAGATGAATTGTAGGAAATGTCTTTCTCTTCAAAATGAGCTTTGGATGGAATTTTTCTGATAATCCATGTGAAAGTTATGCCCTGGTCAATTTCAGTTGACTTTTTCAGCTGTCCAAATATAGCAACTTTTGCATCTTTGATGATTTCTGAGCCAAATTTTGAGAATCATGATCAAGCATTGATCAAATGATGTTTGTGGCTTCAAAATGATATGTTGACCAAAAATTTGAACTTTTGACTGTCAAATGACCATTTTGCCCCTACAGTTGACTGTAGTGCAATCTAGGGTTTTGACTGTGCAATTTTGAGCTGAATGCCTTAAAACTTGACATGAGGATACTTGACCATCTTTGTAGGCATATGGGACTTGATTGGGCCTTTGAAAAGTTCATTTGCTTGACCAGAACCCAAACCCTAGTTTTGACTGTGTAGGAGACAGTTGAGCTGCATAGTCCTTGGGGAATTTTGTGACCTTGACTTGGCAATTTCTTGATGAATATGGGAGGGCAAATTTTGGGGTACAACAGTTGCCCCTGTTCAATCTTCTTAGACCTGAGGATGCAGATTGGCTGACGTGCCTTTCGTAATCCGAGGGTAGAAGATGATTGAACACTAAAGTGCCCAGAAATTTGCGCTCACATAGTAGCAATGATGATGAGGGAATGGGCTTATAGACGCCATTTGGATGTTGCTGGATAGGACGATGGGCTTATAGATGCCATCTGGACGTTGATCGCGTAGGAGATTCCTTAGCGAGGACCTGCATACCTGCAAGAGAGAAAATGAGTACCTGACACGCTGCAGGAGCTGATTTTAGATGCTTGGTATAGATGTGTCCTGACTGGTTACAGGAGCTGAGTCTGGAGCTTCAAACGCTGATGAATGAACCAGAGATGGTTACTGCCTTAGCGTGAATGGTAAGAGAATCCCGAATGATTTCAACCTCAACAACGCTCGTTGAGAAAATCTTGGTGAGAATTACCATCTTCGTAGTGTCAGGAAGAGAACCAAAGGACATTATAATCTCAAAGGGAGTCACCTTACTCACCGTTGGAGAGGGAACTATAGGAAATTATAATCTGAAAGGAAATATCACCTCACGCTCATGCCGGAGAGGGAAACATCTGAAGAAGGAATTACCACCTCACGCGCCTGTTGGAGAGGGGACCATCTGAAAAAGGAATTACCACCTCACTCGCCGTTGGAGAGGGGACCATAAGAGAATATCACCTCACGCTCATGCCGGAGAGGGGAACATCTGAAGAAGGAATTACCACCTCACACGCCGTTGGAGAGGGGACCATAAGAGAATATCACCTCACGCTCATGCCGGAGAGGGAAACATCTGAAGAAGGAATTACCACCTCACACGCCGTTGGAGAGGGGACCATAAGAGAATATCACCTCACGCTCATGCCGGAGAGGGGAACATCTGAAGAAGGAATTACCACCTCACACGCCGTTGGAGAGGGGACCATAAGAGAATATCACCTCACGCTCATGCCGGAGAGGGAAACATCTGAAGAAGGAATTACCACCTCACACGCCGCTGGAGAGGGGACCATAAGAGAATATCACCTCACGCTCATGCCGGAGAGGGAAACATCTGAAGAAGGAATTACCACCTCACACGCCGTTGGAGAGGGGACCATAAGAGAATATCACCTCACGCTCATGCCGGAGAGGAAAACATCTGAAGAAGGAATTACCACCTCACACGCCGTTGGAGAGGGGACCATAAGAGAATATCACCTCACGCTCATGCCGGAGAGGGAAACATCTGAAAAAGGAATTACCACCTCACACGCCGTTGGAGAGGGGACCATAAGAGAATATCACCTCACGCTCATGCCGGAGAGGGAAACATCTGAAAAAGGAATTACCACCTCACACGCCGTTGGAGAGGGGACCATAAGAGAACTTCTACTGAGTCTTTATCAGAAAAATCTGTTTGGAGTCGATTTAACTGGACTGGAGAAGTCCTTGAAATATATTTGAGAATTTCAACTGCATCTTTCCTGAAAGGTAAAGGTCAGTTATATGCCATGCATGATATGGATCAAGCAATGATGTTCTCAACATGGATGCGATTTATATGATATGATGCGTACATGCATGCTATAATGATGTATGTGATGATTCGTGTATGTTTTTGTCTAGGAAAATAAATCCTTGACGGGTGCCGGGAAGTCATATCCTGGGCTGATGTTGAGGAAGAAATTTTGCTTCCGCTATGGATGATTCGTTGCAAGAATACTGGTAGGAGGAGATAACTCCGTTGAGGAATGAAATAATTCTGCGGGAGGAAAGATACTCTAGCGATCATGCTGGGGAATGCTACTCTGTGGGGATAGCGATGCTTTGCTGAGTTGATGAAGATAACTCCGCTGGGGATACCGTTGATGAGTTATGCTGGGGATATCCTTGTTGTGCTGGAAGTGTTGATAGACTCCGCTGGGGGTAGGAAGATATTTTGCCGAGGACGCTCTTTCCGTGGCTTTTGGCTGAGGATAACCCAGTTATATCCTGTTATGGAAACAACTCTTTAAATCAAGCCGGGACGACGCGTTCGTGCTCTGCGAGGGATAAGCTTCCAGAATCTACTGGGGATAAGCTTGCTGCTTGGGGAGATATGAATTCCAACTTTCCTGGGGAAACTGGATTGGACTCTCCTGGGGGAAGTTTTAGACTGCGGGGAAGTGATTCCTTTGAATGGTGGTATACCGCCGGGGAACAATCTTTAGACCAAGACTGTCGGGGATGCTTGTTAAGAATGCGTGCTGCTGGGGAGGTATTGAGATCTACAGGAGGATACTCAATTTCCTTGATATTTGATGATTTGCTTGGAGAAGAATGTATTGTTTTGTTGAACCACTCTCTGGGGAATTAAGATACACTTGGCCGTGTTCTTTAGCTGAACCTACTTTAGTACCTTGGGGGATAGAACAATTAGACTGCTCAGACAACTCTTTATTGCCCCTGTTTCTAGTGTCACCTGTAATTAATTCCTTTGTTTCGTATGCAAATATTCATGAGTTAGCAAATTATTGTCAATGCATACATCACAAATTGAACCTTGGACGTTCTTCGCAAAACAAAACAGAAAAAGAAAAACACTTGGCACGTTTAACTGAAAAATATATTTGTATTGATTTTGAATGGCCCCTGAATAGGCGTTTTGTGTACAAGAGGCTGACGTCCTAGTAAGAGGTACGTCGCTGATCAAAAGAGTTTATACAAGTTTTATACAAAAGAAAGTAAAACAGCTGTGTGAAAGATGAATGATCCACTGGGTTTCAACTCTGCTATTGCCTTTATAACTCCGAGCGTCTCATCACTTGATGACCTTGGTTGAAGGTGAAGCTGACTGATCGATGCCGTTTGAGCTTGATGCAGATACCGGATTCTGGATGCAAAGTGATCCAATGAGACATAGTTTTACGCTTTATCCCTAATTTTTGCCTGGACCGCCCTTTCGGGTTTTCAGTCCACCGGGATACCCATTTTTGCCCAAGCCGCCTTTTCAGGTTTTCGACTTGCCGGGTGTACAGATTTTTTCGTTTTCATCCCTTCATTTTGCCCGAACCCTTTTGGTTCGACGGGAAGCCCTAATTTTTGCCTAGGCATGTCAGCCTAGCGGGTCTTTTTCATGCATAGTATTTTTTAACTATGTCTGCATTGGCGGGGTGAGGAAGGTCGTCACCATCCATGTTGGTTAAGATCATTGCTCCTCCTGAGAACACATGCTTAACCACAAATGGCCCTTCGTATGTAGGGGTCCATTTGCCCCTTGGATCACTCTGAGGAAGGATGATTCTCTTGATAACCAGATCCCCGACTTGATATTCCTGTGGCCTGACCTTCTTGTTAAATGCCCTGATCATCCGTTTCTGATACGTCTGACCATGACAGATAGCAGCAAGTCTCTTCTCGTCAATGAGGTTGAGTTGGTCAAGTCGTGTCTGGATCCAATCATCTTCGTTCAGATTTGCATCTTTCATTATCCGGAGAGAGGGAATTTGCACTTCAATTGGCAAGACTGCCTCCATGCCATAAACCAGAGAGAATGGAGTTGCCCCGGTTGATGTCCTAGCTGAGGTACGGTACCCATGCAGAGCGAACGGTAACATCTCGTGCCAATCTTTGTACGTCACTGTCACTTTCTGCACGATCTTCTTGATGTTCTTGTTAGATGCTTCTACAGCCCCATTCATCTTTGGTCTGTAAGGAGAGGAATTGTGGTGCTGTATCTTGAACTGTTCGCAGAGCTCAGCGATCATCTTATTGTTCAGATTGGTACCGTTGTCTGTAATAATCCGCTCAGGGACGCCGTACCGACAGATCAGATTGTGTCGAATAAACCGTGCCACAACAGTCTTGGTTACTGTAGCATAGGATGCTGCCTCAACCCACTTTGTAAAATAATCAATCGCCACTAGGATGAAGCGATGTCCATTGGATGCCGTAGGTCTTATCTCGCCGATCATGTCTATGCCCCACATTGTAAACGGCCAAGGCGCAGTCAGAACATTCAGGGGAACCGGAGGAACATGCACCTTATCTGCATAGATCTGGCACTTGTGGCATGTCCTGGAGTGTTGGTAGCAGTCAGCTTCCATTGTGGACCAATAATATCCCGCCCGTAGGATCTTTTTAGCCATAGTATGCCCACTGGAATGCGTACCAAAGGTCCCTTCATGTAGCTCTTCCATGATCCTTTCTGCTTCAATTTTGTCCACACAACGCAGTAAGGTTGAATCATGGTTTCGCTTGTACAAGATGCCGTTGCTTAGGAAGAACTTGGCTGCGAACCGCCTCAGGAATTTCTTATCATTGATAGAGGCACCTTCAGGGTATTCCTGAGCTTCCAGATATCTCTTCACTTCATGGTACCAAGGCTTCTCAGTCACCAATTCAGTTTCGAGATCACAACAGTATGCCGGTTCGTCCAGTTTCCAGATGATGATCCGGGGAGCTTCATTATCCCATTTAACCTTGAACATTGAAGACATTGTAGCTAACGCGTCCGCTAACTGATTCTCTTCTCTTGGAAAATGCTCAAAGGTTATCTCCGTGAAGTGGGGAATCATGGTCAACACACATTCTCTGTAAGGAATCAAGTTTGGATGTTTCGTATCCCACTCTCCATTGATCTGATTGATCACTAGAGCGGAATCTCCGAAGACACTTAGAAATTTGATCCTTAGGTCGATCGCAGCTTGAAGACCCATGATACACGCCTCATACTCCGCCATGTTGTTGGTACAGTTGAAGCACAGCCGGGCAGTGAGTGGAGTATGAGTACCTTGAGGGGATATGATTATGGCGCCGATACCATTTCCCAAAGCATTGGAAGCTCCGTCAAAGTGCATAGACCATCGGGATCCTGGTTCGGGTCCTTCATCCGGTCCAGATACTTCACAATTAGTTACAATCATGATGCTTTCATCCGGAAACTCGAAGTCCATTGATTGGTAGTCATCTACAGCTTGATGAGCTAAGTGGTCTGCCAATACACTCCCCTTGATGGCTTTCTGGGTTGTGTACTGAATGTCGTATTCCGTCAAGATCATTTGCCATCTTGCAATTCTCCCAGACAGAGCAGGCTTTTCGAATATGTATTTTATCGGATCCATCTTTGAGATCAACAAGGTAGTGTGAGTCAGCATATACTGTCTCAGCCGGCGAGCAGCCCATACCAAAGCGCAGCAAGTTTTCTCGAGCAGTGAGTATCGGGTCTCACAGTCGGTAAACTTTTTGCTAAGGTAATAAATGGCATGCTCTTTTCGGCCAGACTCGTCATGCTGCCCCAGCACACACCCCATTGAGTTGTCCAGCACTGTCAGATATAATATTAGAGGTCTCCCTTCAACCGGTGGCATAAGGATAGGTGGTTCTTGGAGATACTCTTTGATTCTGTCGAAAGCAGCTTGACATTCATCATTCCAACGTACTACCTGATCTTTCTTCAGCAGCTTGAAGATTGGCTCACAGGTAGCAGTCAGATGAGATATGAATCGAGCGATGTAATTCAGGCGCCCTAAAAAGCCTCTGACTTCCTTTTCTGTCTTAGGAACTGGCATCTCTTGAATAGCCTTGACCTTAGCAGGGTCCACTTGAATACCTTTATCACTGACCACGAAGCCTAGTAACTTTCCAGATCTTACCCCGAAGGTGCACTTGTTCGGGTTCAATCTTAGCTTGTACAGTTTCAACCGATCGAACAACTTCTGTAGATGATCTAAGTGCTCTTCCTCAGTCTGGGACCTAGCGATCATGTCGTCCACATACACTTCGATCTCGTGATGTATCATGTCATGAAATAAGGCAACCATGGCACGTTGGTAGGTTGCCCCAGCATTCTTTAATCCGAACGGCATGACCTTGTAACAGAAGGTGCCCCACTGAGTAACAAATGTAGTCTTTTCCATGTCTTCCGGTGCCATCTTGATCTGATTGTAGCCTGAAAAGCCATCCATGAAAGAGAATACTTTGTGTTGGGCTGTATTATCAACAAGGACATCAATGTGAGGTAAGGGGAAGTCATCCTTGGGGCTGGCCCTGTTCAGATCCCTGTAATCAACACACATTCTGACCTTACCGTCCTTTTTAGGTACCGGCACCACATTAGCAACCCACTGAGGGTAAGAAGTCACTGCAAGGAACCCGGCATCAAACTGTTTCATGACCTCGGCCTTAATCTTCTCGGACATTTCTGGACGCATCCGACGAACCTTTTGTTTAACTGGAGGACAGTCTTCCTTAGTCGGTAAGTGATGAACGACAATATCGGTATCCAACCCTGGCATGTCTTCGTAGGACCAGGCAAAGATCTCCATATAGTCATGTAACATCTTGGTTAACCGTTGCTTCACGCTGAGCTCTAGGTTGGCACCAATCTTTACCTCTTTTCTATCTGCCTCAGTACCCAGGTTTATGGTTTCCACTGGCTCTTCATGGGGTTGAATTGCCCTCTCTTCCTGAAGCAACAATCTTGCAAGTTCGCCAGGCACTTCGCAATCATCTTCACCTTCGTCTTCGGCTAAGTTGATCGGATTTTCGAAGTCATAATTGGCATTAGCAGAGCTGTTATCAGTGAGATCCAGAGTGGATTGGAACCTGTATGAGTGAGTGTGTGTGTAAATACAGCTGTTTTGAAAATTATGTAAAGGAAATGAAAGATAGAAAAGGAACACAATATTTGCAATGCGAAAGACGTCCAAGATTTTCATTCATGATGTATAAAATGACAGTTTGTATGCCCTCACAAATAGAACCACGGTGCCTCGGGTAAGACACCGGGCCATAGAGTTTATCATTGTTTATTACAAAATAACAAAACATGGGAATTCATTACTGTGTCACAAAGGTAACAGGGGTATGATCCTTTGCACTCCAATTGTTCAATCCTTCTTCGGCCGTCGGATAAATCCAGCTGTTGAATTCGGCTTCGTCCACTTCGAGGTCTTCCCCGACAGCATTCGCTTCTGAACCTCTAATAAATACCGGAGGCCTTCCGATCTTCTCTTTCCTCATAGCTCTCTGCCCTTCTGAGGTGAAACCCAGCCCAAGTTTATCAGTCTTCTGGGTGAAGTCTGGAAGTCTGCCCCAGTTGGCACCTTCACCTTTCTGCACCACAGCCCTGGCATCCTTTAGGGAAGCCATCTTCAGAGGACCACCTGCTTCTGCTGTTTCTGCTGCGATTGGAAACACCTCCTCGAAATGCTGAAAGGGGGTCTCAATGAACTCCCCATCCATCTCAATGTATCTGAACGAGTTTAGGTGGCTCACCATGTATTCTTCCTCACCTTGCACGGTGACGATCTTCCCTCTGACGGGGTACTTCAGTTTTTGATGCAAGGTAGAGGTCACTGCCCCAGCCTTATGTATCCAGGGTCGACCCAGCAGACAAGAGTAAGATGGACGGATGTCCATCACATAAAAAGTGGAGTCGAACACCTGAGAGCCTACACGAATCGGAATGTCCACCTCCCCATGGACCATCCTCTTTGAACCATCAAAGGCCCTGACAATGATGTTGCTGGGCTTCAAATCCAGGCCTTCACAATCTAGACGATCCAGAGCCTTCTTGGGTAGCACATTCAAAGATGACCCAGTATCAACCAACACATGTGCCAAGGTGGTGCCCCTGCATTCGATTGAGACATGCAGAGCATCATTATGATCTTTCCCCTTCGTGGTCAAATCAGCGTCTGAAAAACCCAAGCCATTGTCTGCCGTTAGACTTGCCACGCAATCGGTGAACTGGACTGCAGAGGTTTCATGTGGCACATGGGCCTTCTTGAGGAATGAGATGAGGGCCTTTGCATGGGCCTCAGAGCACAGCAGTAAAGAGAGCATGGAGATCTTGGAGGGCGTATGCCCCAACTGTTCCACAACGTTAAAATCGCTCTTCTTTATAATCTTCAAAATCTCCTCCATCTCTTGTGGGGAGGCCTCAGCAGCTATGGGTATGGGTACCTCCATCTGGGCAGGCTCAGTTTCAATTCCCTTGCCCCGAGCATTGGACGACTCGGCAGCAGAAGAAATGATCGGATCAACGGCAGGAACAACAACTTGATCAGCAACGGGAGTAGGTGTACTTGCAGGAATTATCAGGAGCGGTCTTCGGCTAGCAGGTGGCGCAATGTCAGGCGAGAAGAGCCTGCCACTGCGGGTGACTTTGGCCGGGCCAGTGATGTCACAGATGCTGGCGCCAGCGTTGAGCTCTTGTTTAACTCCGTTTATATATACATCTGCCCCATAGTGCCAAGGGACAGCTTTGTTGGATACATAGGGCAGGGGCCCAGGAACAGTGATAGTAACAGGTGCAACGGTCAGAATTTGAACGGGCTTCTTCTGGAGAGCCGGGATCGGATTGTTGAAGATAGTCACCACAGAGACTTCTTCCATTGGAACCATACGAACAGCAGATTTCTTGAATAGAATCTCCTTGCTATCCATTAAGCTTTGGATGCCTAACTTTAGCAAGGGACAACCGGATGGGGACACAACACAGAACAGGCAACCCTCACTACAACCCGGAAATAAACCGGCCTGCAGTAGGTTCTTCTTAATGATCTTTAAAGGAGTGGCTAGATCATCCACAGAAACAGCATAAACATCTTCATCCACAGCATTTACCCCATGAGCAGGCAGGGGAGCTGTCACCACATTAGGCATGTCAGACGCCTCAAACTGCACCTCCTTAGCGTCAATGAGGTCCTGCAGCTTGTTCTTTAGTGCCCAACAGTCATCAGTAGTATGCCCCGGGCTGTCTGAATGGTAAGCACAACGGGCATTCGGGTTGTACTTAGGAGAGGTAGTGTTTGAGAACTTTGGCGCCTCCTTGACAGTCACCAAATTGGTGGATAGCAACTGTGGCAGGATTTGCGATAGGGTCATGCTTAACCGGGTAAACTCTCTCCGGGGTCTATCAGCCCTTTGAGGATTGTTTGGCCAGGGAGCGGCAGCAGGCGTAGCGATCATGACCGCACTGACAGATTAGCGGCGATCAGGTCTTTCTGATTTCCTGGAGCCATACACGGCACTAGACTCCTTCTTAAATGGTTTCTTGTCCGGCCCAGATGATGATGCAGCCTTTGCAATCTTCCCAGACTTCAACCCGGCTTCAATTCTCTCTCCAGTTAAGATCAAATCAGTGAAACCAGCCGAAGAATTCCCAATGAGATGGTTAAAAAATGGCCCAGATAGGGTCCCCAAGAACATGTCCACTAACTCTCGATCAGTCAAAGGTGGCTGCACCCTGCCAGCCAGATCCCTCCACTTCTGCGCGTATTCTTTAAAACCTTCACTCGCACCTAACGACATACCCTGAAGTTGGGTACGTGTGGGGGCAAGGTCGGCATTATACTGATACTGCTTATAGAAAGCAGTAGCCAGCTCCTCCCAGTTACGAACTTTGGTCCCATCCAGCTGATAGAACCATTCGAGATGAGTCCCTGAAAGACTCTCCTGGAAGAAGTGGATCCATAGATTCTTGTCCGCAGAGTACGGCTGAATCTTCCGAACATAGGACCTCAAATGCAGCTTGGGACAGGATGCCCCGTCATACTTAGAAAAGGTTGGAGCTTTGAACTTGTGCGGGATGATTACACCAGTCGACAAACCCAGATCTCCGAAATCCAGCCCAGGTGCCTGTTGCACCTCCATAGCCTTCAACCTGTCCTCCAGTTGTTTGTACCTGTCATCTGCAGGAGGATACTGCTCTTCATCAAAATCCGTCTCGTTGTCGGAGACCACTGGAGTAGGAACCTTGACTTCTGCCTGAGAAGGACTCCTGCCAACAGAAGAACCAGCCTCTTCATGTTGCAGAGTATTACCCAACCTTCGGCCCGAGTTGAACAGAACAGTTCTTCTCTTCTTCTTCTTTTTCAGGAGCATAGTCTTTAATTCCTCTTGGCCCTTAGCTAGACCCATGATTAGTTCTTGAAACTGCGCATTCTGCGCCTGGAGAGCCTTGATTGATGTCTCTGTTGATTCAGATCCGGGATTCATGATGCTGAAATAAACAGCGAAGAACTGTAAGCAACCTGAAAAGGGAAAAACCTGCTATGCACATGATGTATGAAATGCGTATGCAATGCATTCAAGGGTTCGAAAGTTCAAATTTGTTGTAGACAAGAAAAGAACACACGTTATCATTAAAGAAAATCATTGTTTAATACATCAAGGCCTCATGGGCAAAAGTACAAAAATCAAGTCAATCCCAAAATACACTGCGCATCCTCTTCGGAGCTATGTAGGTGTTGAGATTCCTCTCCTCATGCAACAGACGGGTGAGCTCCAAGACCTTCTTTTCACTGGCATGCAGACTAGTCTCAAGAGAATTCCGTTCTTCTTTAAGCTGGATCCAGCTCTTCTGCATCTCTTCCCAGGATGTGGGCATATCAGGGTGCTGAATAACATGAGACACTTCCCCTTCCAAGACAGGTTCTTTGATTACCGAAAGCATGTGAGGATAAGGCATCACTAACTTCTGGGAGCGGGCGCGTACCCACTTGAGATAAGGCTCCAAAGGGATAGAGTTCCTGTGCCCCAGTGTCTTGCTGTCTATCCTACTAGGCATCCTCCAGGCTCTGATAAATCTCTGACGAAGTCCTTGAGTATCATTGTCGAAGTCAAAAACTATGTCAGGAATCAACATGTCATGAGGACCGTCCCTCCGAGCATAACCAAACTGTCTCCAAGCCAGGCATGGGCTATAAGTAATACCTCCTCTGATTCCAAGTAAGGGAACGTTAGGGTACTCCCCACAACGATCAATGATAGTGACATCTCCTCTGGATCTAGGACACCAATGTATATCTGCATGTGTAAGAGTCATCAACCGTTGTGACCATCTCAAACACCGCTCATTCTTCAGGACTGATTGGGGAAGGTGCGAAATAAACCACCTTCCCAGGAGAGGAGTGCAACACATAAGGACACCTCTTTTTCTCATGGTTCGAGTGTAACATGAGTGAAGGATGTCCCCCAGCAATGTAGGTATAGGATTCCTGGACATAAAGATCTGGACAGCACTGATGTCAATGAGCTGATCTGGGTTAGGGAACAACACCAAACCATAAACAAGGAGGGCCACAACCTCTTCAAAAGCTTGCAAGTCAAGGGAGTTCCAACATTCAAGAGCTTTTTCAAACAGAAACCTGGCTAAGAACCCTTTGACACCACTTCTAACTTCCCAATGTCCCTTGAGGTCAGATGACTGTAGGTGCAAGGCTTTAGCAATCTCTTCCAGCTTAGGTTCCTTTTCTGTACCGTTGAAGGGCAGCTGGTCAAGGATAGGGATCTTCAGGAGCCGGGAGAACTCCTCCAATGTAGGTACCAACTGATAGTCCAAGAAGGTAAAACAGTGATGCAGAGGGTCAAAGAATTGGAACAAGACCTTTATCATATCTTCCTCAATGTTGGTGTTGACCAAGCTGATGAGGCTTCCATGCCTGTCACTGAATGAAGAGTTCTCGGGAATCCTGGATATAAGCTCCTTAAGCTGAGGAGGGATCCTTACAAGATTGACCTGAATTGTCTTTCTACGAGCAGTTTCCATGTCCTACAAAACAAGAACAAAGATGAAAATTCGAACCCCTGAAATGGTTAGTCAATGCATATGATGCTGGATGATGTCATGATGCTATGATTAAACACACCACAGATATTTACAAAGACAAACATGTAGGGCACACAAGGCACGCAAGACAAGCCCTTAAGGTTTAAGGCCAGCATGGGGTCTGGGTAGTACCCTCTTGAAGTTGGTGGGTTCATACCTGTCCTAATCAAAGTAACCGGGTTCTAAGGTTCCCAATATCACGGGATTGCTTTCATTGTTCATCGTTTCGATTTAGCCACTGAACTGGCGACCGAAATATTCCAGGAAAGCAACCCTCAATTGAGCGTAGTATCGAGTATCCACCAACCTCGGACTGCACCAAAGTCAGTGATCTCACTACCCTAAAGAGGCCAAGATAGTTCAATTAAGGTTCCTAAGGTCTGTTGATGCTTCATGACACCACATGGAGGCCCCGTACTCTCCTTGACTGAACTCAAGGGTTACCGGTACACACCAAAGTGCCACATCAACGTAGCAGACTGTTTCAACCGTGTCGGTATACCCCGCACAGTTCCCTCACAGCCTTGTTGCTACTTTCTAAGAAAGGTATCCCCCAGATCCGGGTGTAGGATCTATAGAACTCCCAAGCAACCCACAATTTAAAGCACACAAGGAAAACAATTGAAAACATAGTTATGAGCTAGCCCTAAGGTACACCTCACTTTATAATTCCCCAGCAGAGTCGCCAGTTCTGTGATCGGTGGATCTGGAACTGACTGTTTAACGCTGGTTCGCGAAATGTCGCGGAAGCAAGAGTCGCCACCGTCTTTTATTTTCTCCAAATGGAAAGGACAAAAGCACAGAAAAATTCCTTAAAGAGATTGCTCTCGGTTCGGGAGGTAGGTTATAGAAAGGGAAGGTGTTAGCACCCTTTCTATCCATGGTTATCCATGGGCTCTTAGATACTTGCTCAATGTGTTTTCAAAATTGTTTGCTTTTCAATGTGGGTTTAAAATTTTCTTTGAAAAATTTCAGATCGACTCATACGTCAGAGTGTTTGAAAAATTTGCTTTGAAAGCTTTTGAAAATGTGTTGGTGAAAAGATTTTTGTTTGTTTTTGAAGAGAGCAAGTATCCATGAGTCGTCTACCTACCCTAAGGAATTCGTCTGTGTAAATGTCCTTTAAAGTAGTGCCATCCCACCATTGAGAGGTAGGTAGCACCACCGTTGGAGGTGTTCGGGTCAATTCGATTTTGAGGGACATGGTGATCACCAGAGCAATGGGAAGACACCTTAGAAGCTACCCTCATGCCAGGTTCCCGGATCATGAGGACTTACTAAGACATCCTCTACTCGACGATCACCTTTCGAAAGGCAACAGTGAGGCGTACCCTAGGGGTGGTGTGTGCGAATTGTGTGTCATGTTTCAGTTATTTGTCTTGTCATGTTTGTCGTGTTCTACGCTTGATTTTATTTAGACATTCATTCTTGCATGCTTTTTTAACAGTTATAAGTTGCGAGGAAATAAAGCTAAACTATTACAAATGGCGCGGGTCCACATCGCCAAAATTAAACCGGACCCGATTTAGCGGAAAATAAATAAAACGATAAAATAAAGTGCGAAAAATAAATGTACATGGCTTTGGGAGATTTACATAATTATTTAAACAATTATAAGATAAATGCGCAAATTAAATAATTAAAATGACGGGCGTTGGACCCTTTCACAAACAATTAAAATTAATAGGAAATTAAAATAAAAATAAAAAAAGAAAGTTAAATGTTTTTGATATTTTTGTATTTTTTAGATTTAATAAGGAAAAGAAATTAATTGAAGTTAAATTAAAAGACAAACCCTAATTCTAGTATTTTTTATTTATTATGAAAGATTTAAATTAAACCTAAATTAAATTCTAAATCAATTTATGTACAGTTTTTAACTTATGAAAATAAGATAATAGTATTATGATAAAAGGGAAATAAAAAGAATTAACCATAAAACCTAAATTCTACATTTTTTGATTTTTATTAAAAAGGAATTCAAATTAAAACCTAATTAAACTAACTAATTTATATTCTAATTTATTTATGAAAATAATTATAATATAAATGTTTTTATTGGTTTTTTGACTTCTTTCTGATTTTTTTGAATGTTTTTGTATTTTGTTAAAAAAAAGAAAATTAATTAATTAAAGCAACAAAAATAAATAATACAATAATTAAAATAATAAAAAAAGAAAAGAAAAGCAAACCAGAGTGGGGTGTTGCCCCAAATAAGGAGGTTCAGGCCTGGAGATTCTGGCCCACTAAGCCTTGATTTCGCTGACCTTCCTTGATCTTGTATGACACGTTGACCAGCCTCCATGGTATGCCTTTAATCTGGCCCTTGATTAGATCTCCTGGGACGCGTGGGCGATGAATATTGAGTGTGCATGGTGTACCCCCATAATAGCGCTGCATATGAACAATTATTGAAAAATAATGTTGAACGTTTGCCAGACCTGGGACTTGAACCCAGGTCTTGAAGATTACAAGCGTAGCGTGTTACCACTGAGCCAAGTGCGTTTCAACTAACAAATAATAAACAATAAATAATATAAAAAGAAAACGCCAATGACTTTGGAATTTCGCGCGAAATTTAAATGGATCAATCGTTGCTTGACACGCCATCTTCTTCCTCACCACCCCTGTAACATAGAACACTATGGGAACGGTTTTTGAAGCGTTGTTTTAGAGGGGATTCAAGAAAATAGCGAATAGCCCTCCTTGATACATAAATCCATCGCGAGGTATGTTTCTCGTTCATGGGAACACGCTGAGTTCAACCATGGTGGTTTCAAAGGCCAATTTTACTGTATTGACAAAGCCCCAATTTTTTCTTCTGAAAACCCTAAAGAACAAACATGGTAACTTGGCCAAAAACGCATGAAACTTCAATCAAAAGTTATGGTTAGCTTGCAAATTTCATATTGAACAAGAATTCATGAATAAAAATATACAATGATGCGTAAATTATGATATGCGATTTGGAAATTTTTGCTTCACAGTTTGAGGTCGTGATACCGTTTCAGGGCGTTTCAATGGATGTTCTTGGTTGGAATTTGATCAGGAGTGCCTGAGGATGCTAATGGAATGAGAGTTGATGCTTGAATCGACCTAAAACCTTAATTTCAGTTTTCAGTTTTAAGGCAATTTTCTCAAGTTTGTATATTGGGTTTTTGCGCAGCTTGCAGTCTTCTTTGCTTAGGGTTGTGATTCTGAGTATATAGCCAAGCTTTTAGGTTAAGAATATTACACAAAATCCATGGCAATAATTGTTTTCAATCTTTGATTTGTTAAGGATCTTTTACAATCTTTTTTCATGGTTTTTGTGTTCAATCAGCTCAAATCTTATCAAAACTTGCCATAATCAATCAAGCACGAAATATTGAGATTAGAATGTGCATAAAAGGATTTTTTTAGGTTAGGTTTATATTTTTCATGTATTTAAAATGATTTAAATGAATATAAATTAATATAAATTCAAATAAATAATTAAAAAATATGAAAATACTTCCCTTTGGGCCTAATGGTCGTGCATAGGCTTGGCATGAAGAAACTTGGAAGAAAAATGGGCCCATTTGCATTTTTAGGCCTTTTGCATCAATGTTGACTTTCAAAAATTTCCAAAAATTTCCCAACTTACACAAGGCATAACTTGGTCAATTTTCAAGCTTTTCACATGTTCTTGGACATTTTGGAAAGGTCTTTGAGTCCTTTAACCAATGCCTTTGGTCCCATGTCATTTTGATTTACCAATCTCAAGTTATGGCCTTTGACTTAAAGTCCCTTTTTGTTGACTTTTGAAAATGACCTATAATGTTGAAATTGATAACTTTTTGTGAGAGCATTTCTTGGACTTGGAATATGAAGATGAATTGTAGGAAATGTCTTTCTCTTCAAAATGAGCTTTGGATGGAATTTTTCTGATAATCCATGTGAAAGTTATGCCCTGGTCAATTTCAGTTGACTTTTTCAGCTGTCCAAATATAGCAACTTTTGCATCTTTGATGATTTCTGAGCCAAATTTTGAGAATCATGATCAAGCATTGATCAAATGATGTTTGTGGCTTCAAAATGATATGTTGACCAAAAATTTGAACTTTTGACTGTCAAATGACCATTTTGCCCCTACAGTTGACTGTAGTGCAATCTAGGGTTTTGACTGTGCAATTTTGAGCTGAATGCCTTGAAACTTGACATGAGGATACTTGACCATCTTTGTAGGCATATGGGACTTGATTGGGCCTTTGAAAAGTTCATTTGCTTGACCAGAACCCAAACCCTAGTTTTGACTGTGTAGGAGACAGTTGAGCTGCATAGTCCTTGGGGAATTTTGTGACCTTGACTTGGCAATTTCTTGATGAATATGGGAGGGCAAATTTTGGGGTACAACACATGGTGAATGCCGGGTCTTTTGTAAAATCCTCTTGAGACGATTTCTCCTTATCAACCAGATAGCTTGGGGCATGTTAGAAGTGAAGCTATTCGCAAGAATTGTCGTGCAACATGCAACTCATCAGAAGTAAACTTGGGGCATCCAAAATTGGTCCCAGGGGCAATCTAGATTTGTCAAGATATGTGATATGTATTGCACACATTATCAGAGGGTGGTGTTCCCAGTATCTCCAGCTAAGCATGACTTTTTCCAGCTGAAGCATTATTCGTGTTGTTATCCTTTCAATGGATTGTCGATAATAGAAGACTGGACTTTGGGTTTTCTACCTGAAAATATCTTCCTCTCCAAAGAGATTTAAGCCTTGTAAAAGGACTTTGCTCCAATGATGGCTTTTGTTTTCTATCTCCAGTAATGTTACCATCATGATGAGATTAGCCGAGTGTCGAGTTGTACTGTGATGTCTTATCATTTTCTGTCCATCTCCCCTGTCTGTTTTGTCAGCATATACTTGACATTCATTTATTCATTCACACTTACATCATGCATGCACAGTTGTATTTGTTGATGTCTTTGAGTACATATACCTTGGTTATGTCTATTCAAATAGCGTATTTGATCTTTCCAAATAGAATGTCAACTTAAGCAGAAAGTGCGCCTCCTTTCTAATTCCCCACTGAGTTAACTCTCGTGGAAGAATCTGGCTTTAGCTTTCCTTTTCCATCTCTGGATAGGATAAATCCCCATTTGAGTTGTTTCCTCATTGGGTGGAGTCTTGTTTGACCGTTTTTTCTCTCCAGTTTATTCCTGGATTGAGCTTTGTCTCTTGTGAATGATACCCTGTGGATATCTCTAGGCTGTGAAACCTAGATGGAGAGTGCATTTATTTTGCAATGTAAATACTTGGTCTTCTCAGGAAGAATCCATTCATGGTTTCCCATTGAAGATGAACTTTATTCCCTAGTAGTATCACAACCTTCTTCTGGAATATCGACATGACAACAAGCGACTGACTCTTTATTTGAGCAGTTTGATTATTTCTGATTTCACTACGACAAATGGCGGTCTCTTCATGAGCAGTTTGTCCATCCTCGATGAAATTATTGATTCTCACCTCCAGCAATATCTTCATGATATTTTATGGGTATCTTTGAGAAAACAGCAAGCGGCAGTCTCTTTCATGGACAACTTGTATGTTATCAACATTTTTAAAAAAAACAGCAAGCGGCAGTCTCTTCATGGACAACTTGTATGTTATCAACACTTTTTGAAAACGGCAAGTGGCCGCTTCTTCATGAGCAGCTTGTACGTTAGTATTTTTGGAAGACAGCAAGTGACAGCTTATCTATTTGAGCAACTTGTATGTTATCGTTACCTTTAAAAAAACAGCAAGCGGCAGTCTCTTCACGAGGCAACTTGTATATTATTGACACCTCGGAAAAACGGCAAGTGGCAGCTTCTTCATGAGCAGCTTGTACGTTAGTATTTTTGGAAGACAGCAAGTGGCAGCTTATCTATTTGAGCAACTTGTATGTTATCGTTACCTTTAAAAAAAATAGCAAGCGGCAGTCTCTTCACGAGTGGATAATTAAACCCTGTAACTACATATAATAATGAAAACATGTCTTACCTTTCTGGTATAACCAGCCTTCTCAATGACATCGATTAGTAAAACACGTC